>VFLP01000006.1:600000-951525 GCA_007182795.1 Xylaria flabelliformis | reverse complement strand
TTTTTATTTTTTTTTTTTATATTTAATAATTTTAAGTTTTTTATATTTATTTATTTTTTAAGTATAAAAAATAAATTTTATTTATTAATTTAAATAAACTACGTAATTTTTAATTATAATAATTTTTTTATTTTTATTTTAAACTTTATATTTAAAAGTATTTAAATATTTATGTTTAATTATAATATTTTTAATACTTAAATTAACGCATATATACTTATTAAGTTTTATAAATAAAGCATATATATTAATATAATAATATATATAATTAAACTTAAACAATTTATTAATTTTATTTATATTAAATGTTTTAATTATTAAAACTTTTAAATTAAGTATTATGTTTATTATGTTAAAATCTTTAAATAATAACGTTTTAATTAAAGCTTTATTAAGCTTTTAAATAATGTTTATTTTAATTAACTTATAATTATTTAAATATTTAAATAGTTTATTTTAAAATAATAGCTTTTAAGCGTAATATTTATAAATATATTATATAAAGTTTATTAATAAAAGCATATTTTACTTTATTATTTATTTAAGTTAAATTTTTAACTTATAGTTTTTTATATATATTTTAATTATAAAGCTAAATTTATATTTATAATAATATTTATAATAAATAAGCTTTTAATTAAAAATAAAGTAAAAAGCGTTATTATAATATTTTTTATTGCTTTTATAATTAATATTAATATTTTTTTTATTAAAGCTTTTTATAAAATATATTTTGTTTTTTTTATTATTATTGCGATTTTTTTAATAATTACGATTATATTTACGCTATTAATTATAATTATAAGATTAATTTTTGTTTTATTTAAACTTATAATTACGATTACTTTTATGCTTACAACTTTTTTTTTAGTTATAATTTCTGCTTTAATTATAATTATGTTTTTAATTACGGCTTTAATTTTAGTTATAATTATAATCGTAATTATAATTATTATAGCTATTTTTATAATTAAACCTATTTTATAAGTTTTTATAATTAAATTAACTATTATTATATTAATAATAATTATTAAAATAATAATTGTTATTATTTAATTAATAGTTTTTAAATAAGCGTTAATAATAACGTTTAAAATAATTATTATATTAAAAAGTTAATTTAAATAAACGTAAGCTTTTATTATTTTTTAAATAATTTTTTTTAAGCTTAACATTAAAATAATAACGTTTAACTTTTTGTTTTAATATATAACAAGCTTTTTTAATTTTTTATATATAATTATTTAAAGTTTTTTTTTTTTTAAGCGTATATATTTAGTTTAAAATATAGTTATTTTATTAATTATATATATTTTTTATAATATTAGCTTAATTAAAGTTATTATAAGCTAAAATATTATTAATATAAGTATAATATAACTTTTTTTATATATATTAAAAAATAACGTTATAATTTTTAATAATGTTATAAAAAGTAAGCTTTTTTTTTAAAAACTTTTTAATAATATAATTAAAGCATATTATAAAACGCTTTTTAAGTTTAAAAAAAATTTTATTAAAACTAGCTTTTTATTAAATTTAATAATTATTTAAGCTAACTTTATTATTTTATTAAAATAAAGTAAAACTAGCTAAAAAATGTTTAAAAAGCATTAATATTTAATTTATATTAAAAGCTTAAATACTTTTATTTTTTAACAATATTTAAATATAGCTAATAAATATATATATATTAATATAAATAATGTTTTTTTTGTTTATAACAACTTTTTTATTATTAAGGTTATTTTATTTAAAATTAAAAATATTAATATTATTACGCTTAATTTTATACGTTTTTTTTTTAATAAAAGCGTTAAAAAATGCTTTAAAAGTTAATATTTTTTAATAATAAAAGGGCTTATTATAGCTATAATTATTGTTATTATTATTAAAGTTATTAAAGTTATTATTATTGCTTTTATTATTATTATATTTTTTAAAAAAATATAAGCAGCTATGCTTTTTAATTAAGTTTAAGCAATAACTTTTTATAATATATTTTAATAATGTATTATTAAAAAAATTATTGCTTAATAAGTTATTATTAAATAAGTTATTATAAAATAAATTATTTTAAAGTAGCTAATTTTTTAATAATTAATTAATAAGCAGTTAAAGCAGAAACATTATTATAATTTTAAGTTAAAGCTGCTTTTTTATACTTTTATTTTAATAATAACATTAATTATTTATAGTTTTTAATTTAATATTAAATAAAATATAATAATAAAGTTTTTAAAAATTTATAAATATTAAAAAAGTATTATTTATATTATATATTAGTTTTAATAATTTATTAAAGCTTATAAAATTTTATTTTAACAAATTAATTTATACGTTTATTAATTATTGTTATTTAAGCAAAAAAAAAATCGTTTTTTTATTAAGTTTAGCTTTTTTTAAAACTATATTTTATAAATTTTACTTTATTAATAGTTTAAGTTTTTTTAATAAAAAGTTTTTTATAAAAGCTTTATTAAAAATATTTTAAAGTAATTATTATAAAAATATTTTACTTTATTAAAAAAAGTTTATATTTATTATTTTTATTATAAAATAAATAACTTATATATTTTTATTAGCTTTAGCTTAATTTTTACGCTTTATAAGTTATTTATAAAATAGTTTAAGTTTTAAATTAAAAATTAAATTTAATATATTATTTAATAAATAATTAAATATATATAATATATTATTTATAAATATAAATAAATTAAAAACAAAATAAACTATATAAAAATAAAGTTATTAAAAAATTTATAACGTTTATAACTTTTTATAATAATTTTAATAAAACTTTAAAAATTAAGCTTATTTAAAATATAAAAGTAATTTATTAAGCTTATTTTAATTTATTATATATAAAATATTAAAATTAACATAATATATTACTTTTATGTTAAGTTTACTTTAAGATTTTATAAAAAATATATAAATAAAATAAAATAAAATAAGTTTAACTATTATTAGCTTTATAAAGTATTAAAATAAGCATAATAAATTGCTTTATAACTTTAATTATTATTAACTTAAATAAAATTTACTTTTATTAACTTATAAAGCATTAAAATTTATATAATAATTTATTTTATAACGTTAATTAATATAAAATTAATAATTTAATAATATAAATAAGTATATATATAAAATAAATTAGCCTTAAAGTAATAATATTTGCTTTAATTAGTTTAATGTTTAATATATATAACGTTAATATGTTTAATATAACGCGCGCGTAAACTACTAACATAATAAAAGTATTTTTTAACTTTAAAAGATTAAAAAAATAATAGTTTAGTTTAATTTAATATAATATTTATAATAAAACAAGCGTAGTAAAATACTACTTTAATAAATAAAGTTTAAGTATTAAAATAAAAAGCATAATAATTTATTAAAAAAAGCAAACATAGAATTATCTGCAAAGCAGATAATATTTATATGTGCGGGGCCTATGTAGCAGGTGGCGCTAGGTGCTACCCCTGGAGGGGGTGTCCCTGTCTCCACCTGCACCTAAGCACTGGACCCCCTAGGGGTCCTTATTATAAAGCTTTTAAATTAATACGATATATATAAAGATATATTAATGCTAAAAATAAAATTAAAAAAAATTAAACCTAAAACGTAAAAAAGAAAAAAAAAAAATTCGTTAAACAATAGTAGATTTAAACGGTATATAAGCATAATATTTTTTATCTTTTTAACGCTGCATGTTACGCTCGTATAATTTCGATATTCGGTATTGCTCGGTCGTTATATGTATCGTTTCAAAGGCTCGATTTTTTATTTCGTATTGCTGCGACGTTGTTGTTGTTGGATAAAAGTTGTAATATGTGATGTAAAGGGGGTGGCCAGAAGGGTAGCGTGGCCAAAAGGGTAGTAGTTACGTTATGCAGGACTAAGACGATGATGCCCAGCACCACGAGTCAGTAATACCCTATCTGGGTAAGTAGGAACAGAGAGCTTGAAGGTCCTACACTAGGAGTATAGAAATTGCAACAACAAAATCCGAATTTCAATATCATTCGTGTACCTCAAGTAGGACTGGTTTCAACAGAGAGTTAGGTCGAGGGTCAAACACTCTCTCTAAAGGACGCAAAAATTATCAACTAATGACCACATCTTGGGAGACGTGATGTGGCAGGTGTTCTAGATCTAAGTACTGAGTCGCACGTAATTAAAACGAGTGTTTTGATGATATTGACCGATATCAAATCCCGAAGCGGCGCACCACAAATGGCAATACCCGTGGCTCCAGCTACAACGGCGAGTTACGCCACGGTGAGCGGAGACCATCTCGCTCCCGTTTCACCACAATTGCAAGAACTTTGATGGAGTGCTGTCACTCCAGAAGGACTGACTCGGAATGTAGCCAAGCCTTTTTGCTTCTCGTAAGCTCCCGGTTTTCGGGTACATCCATGGGGAGAAGATCCTATCTGCTAGGCTAGCGCCGAAGTGCTTACATAGGAAGGGGATTATCAGGTCCAGACCATTGGCTGGGTGTCTAGCGCCGGTAAGCTGTCCACTGTTTACGTGGCCCACGTCCACATGTAGATACACTACAGCGTACCATACCTGCGCCGTCGTGGGTCGAATCAAATACCGGCGTCGGCTCGATTGCGTAAGTTGAAACAGCCATCCAAGCCGTTAGACCTCCAGGGCTGAGTGGATAACGAGCGCATCGCCGCCAACTGCGCAGGGAAAGGTAGCCTTTGTGGCGTTTTCATTGTCTTGAGTCTACAGTAGCAGTAAGTATGCCCAAACATTTCCCTCCATTTTGTGTTGTGGTCATGAAATGACTTGCATTTCTAGCTTGGCCAAACTAAGAAGAGGAGTCAAGTCCGGAAGGGAAATGTAGCATTTGTCCCTACCGGGATGAAGCATAGCTGTGCACCTACCACACTAAGTACTCTCGGATCTGTGGGTAACAAACCTCCACGGGGTTGAGGGAATCGAACTTAGCGACCACTTCAATTTCCTGGAGCTGAATCGCAGCAAATTACCTAACTCGTCGATGGCTGGGGAGCGGAGAGACACGTTCAAAGGGAGGAGACAGCACCTTTTAATATTCCATTGTCGCACGTGTGCTTAGTGTGAGTTTGCGGTAGTTGCTGCTGAGAGGGGCTACCTAGTCTTACAAGAAGAATTGGTGAGAGGATTGTTCTTGCTGACAACTCCACTCGGTTCGGCTGATTTGTCTGTTTCATGTCCCTGTCCGCGTGTTCCTTGCAGCGCACGCTCTCCTGTACCTGCATACGAACTTGGTCACCAAGGATGAGGTTGGGTGTGAGGATCAGGTACGAGTGGGACAGTTCGCGCAATGATTGGCCAAGGATAGCGGCAAGATAGGTAGCTAGGGAGCGATGCGCCGCCACTAGAAAGGACCGGACTAGCAATGGCTTGACCAGAAACTTCGTAGCTGGCCAGCAAGCCCGATGTTGTCTTCGGATGCGCAACAAAGCACGCCACGTAGGTACATGCGTGTACTGAGGACCGGCGGCACGGGCGACGTCGTCATCGCCAGCGCCATCTATACCGCCATATCACGACCCGTCACCATCAAGGGCTTGTCACCAAGGTTTGCTAACCTCCTAGGTTAGTCTAGTTATTTCCGTATCGTTGGTGTTGTTGAGCATCTTTTTGAGGCTCTGTGGACAAGAGACGGGTATGTGCAGATTATTACGCATTTGGGGCGTTGATTGATGGGCGAGATCTGTGCCCATGTCGGAATTGTGGATAGGAGGAGAGAAGAGTCTCGAAACTTGATTCTATTCCGAGTAACTTAAGTATGTAGGTGGGTCAAGCCAGATTGTAAATCAATCCTCATCCTGCAGACATCCCATCAAGCCATCTCTGATCCCATTAATCCGCCCTGAACAGGCCAACAACACAAACAAACAAACAGGATCCTGTTATAATAAATAATATCATGAACAGAGGGAGCTGCTTGCAGGTTTCTTGGTGAGCACATAATCTTGGAGCGTCAGCCAACGAGGATTTGTTGCTTTTGCGAGCTTTGCATCCAGCCACTTGGGTCCAAGGCGGCGCCGCTGCAATGGTGAATGATGGCTTTTTTTCTAGTGGGACTTTCATCGGACGCTACCTACTATCACGCCCCTGACCCGCCCCTGAAAGCCCCTGTGGCTGGCGCTAGATGCCAAATAGAGGTCGTTCGACCGCTAAGAGCTGTAGTGTAGCGTAGGCATTACGCTATCTTGCTGGGTGCCCAACCCTGCCCACTAGATGACCATTCCCCTGGCGCTGTCGCGTACGGTACCTTACCTGCAGGCGCTTCCGTTCTATAGGTGCATGTACTTAGGTAGTGTACCTACCGACCTCATGTACCTATTTTCGGCCCCATTCGCCCTCATCCGTATCGTCAGATCGACTTGTAGCCGCTCCACAATACCCGCCGACCCGCACAACAACTTACAACAGACAAACCTTAGTCTCGTCCCTCTTTGTTCTCTTTTCTGCTTATATGTAGCTGACCTCCAGCGTCGTACGTTCCCTTCTTCTTTCGATTCCTCACCGTGATACACGTCTTCGGTTTTTTCCACCCACATTCCTTTCTCCAGGTCGCCAGACTCGACTCCGGGCTCACTACGTCCATTTGCGTTCTTTGTACTTGTTGTGCTGCGTTGTTCCACGATTCCGATTCGATTTGACATCACATAGACGGCCAATAAAGAAAGCCACCCCAGCAAATATTCGATTGTGCCACTTGCCAATCTCCTCGCCAACGCTTACTTGCTCCCCAGGTCTTTGACAGACTGTGCAATTTGCTTTTCCTCGTCTACATTGTCATCTCGATACGCAGAGCGTAAGCTACAGAGATACCTTTGGGCCTCAACCACTCCTTCATCTGACGATATCATATCACACTTGATACGTCTCGACCTTCACTTGCGAACTGCTGGCACCGCGACATTCATTACTTCAGGAAAGACGAAAGAAATAAACAGTCACTCACTGTACATCAACTCAGATCGTCTAACTCTATAGACTTTAACAACAACGATTAAACATCAACAACAGTTTAAGATCACTTTGATTCACCATGTATTCCAAGACAAGTCTGATGGCGCTTTGCGCTGCTGCCGCCGTTAAGGAAGTTGCTGCTGCTCACGGCCACCAACACGTGCACGCCGACAAGCGGGAGGTTGTTTGGGCTGCCACCGAGACTATTATTCACACCGACTATGTGACCGTCACTGTCACTGGTCAGGAGCCCACCAGCACCGCTGTTCCCAGCGTCGCTTCTGCTACCATGACCACGACCAAGGCATCCCGACCTCACCACAGCCACTCAAAGCCACAGTCCAGTGCTTCCACTACTACTGCGGCGGCTAGCTCATCTGTGGTTATCGAGGAGACAAGCTCATCGGTTGCCGTCCCGACTGTGATCCCGACTACCATGGTCACCGCTGTGAAGACCACTTCATCGTCCGTCGTTAGCACCACCACCACCACCACCTCTGTGGCGCAACCTACCACTACTACCCCTACCACCACTTCTACTACCTCTTCTGCTGCTCCCACCTCCACACCTGTCACCAGCAGCGGCGGTAAGCGTGGTCTTGCTTACAACGATGCAAGCCTAGTTCAAGAATTCCTCACACTGGGCGGACAAGCCTCATGGGCTTACAACTGGGGTTCCTACTCTGGTACACTACCCCAGGGAGTTACATACTACCCCATGCTTTGGTCTCCTGCTCCGGATCATTCCAATGGTTGGGATGCTGCCGCCAAGAGTGCCATTGCTAACGGTGCCGATGCCCTGCTGGGCTTCAACGAGCCGGATATTGCCAGCCAAGCCAACATGTCTCCCCAGGATGCCGCCTCTGCCCATATCCAGTGGATGAACCCCTACGCTTCGCAAGCTCGCATCAGCACCCCTGCTATTTCTAGCAGTGAGAACGCCAACCAGGGTGTTGATTGGTTGAAGCAATTCTTCACTGCTTGCAACGGCCAGTGCAAGTTCGATTTCTGCGCTGCTCACTGGTACGGTCCTGGTGGCGCTGACGGTGCTGAGCTGTTCCTTAGCCACCTCAAGGACGTCAACACGGCCTGCGACGGTAAGCCGGTGTGGGTTACGGAGTTCGCTGCTGAAAGTGGTAGCGTTGATGACTTCATGTCCACTATTGTCAGCAAGCTCGAGACCTCTGAGTACTCCTTCGTCGAGAAGTACTCTTACTTCATGGCCAGCGTGGGCGACCTCTTCGCTTCATCCACCTCGCTCACTTCCTACGGAAAGATCTACGCCGGTCTCTCATAAGCGCGACCCCCTTGGGCACATGTAAACATCAACTTCTCTTCTTGTACTGCCATTTAGGAAGGATCTGGACTGGAAAATGGTATATCATCAACCACCACTTTTACTTCGTTTGTAAATAATTTTATATGATTGGAAATCGCTTTTCGTTCGAAGTCTGTTCACCGCTGCCTTTTAGTGGTTCGGGTTCCCGTAACCCGACAATCATTGTGTGTTTTAGGATCAAATACCGAGGTATGGGCGGAAAGGACACAGTGGATTTCCAATTGGAAGCACAAAAGGATAGAATTACGAGCCCATGAAATACAAGGAAACAGGCTCGCGAGTCTTGTTCACTTCAGATACTGTGTGTGCTGTTGACAAGCTTTAATGTGATCGATCCACAAGATCTAAGTAGAACCATTGCTAGTTTGTTCCATGGTACTGGTAATTCCCGTGCACGGTGTAAGGTTCAATCTCATTTGGTCTAGGCTATTCCGAATTGCCATTCGGTAACTAGCAGGGATAATAGCGGATGGAGAAAGGAATGAAGATTTGGAGATTCTCGACCGGACTAGTTCGTCCGTTTAATCTAACCTTAACTCCACGTGGTCGGAACAGTCGGTGTTTTGGTACTTGCTTAGTGAGAGATAATTGCGCGAGTGAACGTGGGTATTGTATATTACACCGAGATATAGGAAATTAACCTCTTTCATGCATGTGCGTTTTCTCGATTTGGTTGAACTTGCGAAGGGGTGTGATGATGCGGTGAGGTTGACGTGGATAAAGGCTTGTGGTCTGGTCTGGTCTGGTCGGGTTGGTTGTTGGAGATTAAGTACTTATAGGTATGGGTTATATGCAGGAACTCGGTGAGGTACGGAAGTATGAGGTAAGCTGGTTTGTATGTATGATGTTAGAAATACCCTCTGAGTACATTTATCCTGCAGGTAAGTTACAATAGATTAGGTAGGTACATAGGTAAGAAGTATCAGAAGTGAGAGAGTCTACGTCGAGTGAGATTGGTTTTCAAGGGATTGATTACCCCCTGAGATAACATGAGCGATTTCGACATGAATGGACCGTCAAGGTATGGGATTATAAACTGAACCGGTCTTGATTCAATGCTGTATATTTACTTAACGCCTCATGATTTGGAGACAGCTTTAGAGTAGAGAATCGGGTAAAGTCGCCAAGGTATATTCCACGGCAATCTTCTCTACACAGAAAAAATCAGACTAGGTACTTGATCCTGAAAGATTTTCAAAGTAAAGTAAGCTCACCGAACAAGCTACATATCATACTTTGCGCTTGTAGCGCAAGACATCGATACGGTACACTTTATTCCAATCGAAGCAGCTTTCAAAGTGCAAGAGCCTGCCTCCATGCATGCATTGATGGGTGGCATATTGCGTTTGTTTGACGGAATATAATCACAGGCTACGAAGAAATTAGGAGAGCAGATATGATTTATAATATACGTTATAAGTAAATATGAGAAGATCAAATTGAAACTTTCGTAATGTACCTACATTAGAGTCATAGGCATTTCTACTACCGCACTTTTCTTACAAGTACGTAGGTTAATATCTTATAAGAGATACATGTAGAATTAAAGGATTAAGCAGAACTGTAGAAGCGAACTTTACAACAATCGTCTATGCACGATTTGTTATACCTAGTTGAGCTGCCAAAAGTAAAATCCCTCAAGGAATTCAACTATCATACTTGCCCCTACATTACACACACACACACACACACGTTCAAATCTCGCTTACCCTGTCTTTCGGCTCATGGTGCTTCAGAGTGCAATTCATCAGTGAATATAGAGAGAGATGCTTACATTTTCAATCCCCTCTATTGGGATTAAGTTGATCTGGTCTGTGACTACTGCTCTTATTGGGATTCTTATATCATGCTTCACGTATGTGTAAGAACTCACAACGAGTTTAGGCGCGAGCAATTTCTTCATTTACCATTCAAAGTCGAAAGGGGTTGGTTGCATAGCGCCCCTTAACCCCCCAACACTCATTAAGATATCAGGCTAAAATAACCTTATAAATACGCTTATTGTATAGGTATGTGCATAGCCAATAAAAGTGAAACAGAACAGAGTTGGACCAGGCATTCGGGATCTTTAAGCTTAAACCATAAGCCGCCGCATCTACGAATTTTAACCGCCTTCATTCATTAGGGTTACATCGTTGCTTGTTGTCGTTATATTAAAGTTAATCATATGAGACCAGATCTCAGACAGACACACATGGACACGAACCCAGATCTACATCCACAGGTGAGGCTGTTTATCGAAGTTAAAACATCAAATCGAGCCAATCGTAAATTTGTATTTACATTCAATGCTATGTTTACAGCTAAGTTAAGCCTTACCAATCACAGTCAGTCTTTTTGATATCATGCAATATATGCTCCCTTCCCCAAAAAATGGTATCGCGACCTCACCACCCATCATATTCGTTACCCCCTAAAACCCTTAACCCTCGTCTTGCGGTGGATGACAAGACAATGTCGATGATAACGCCCCAACGCCCAATGATGCATGCAGTCAATTCATGACAAACAATCACGTTGTCCATAACCGATTAGCCGCAAACGCCAAACAACCCTGTAAAAGGCAACTCGAGTTCACCGTCCATTAAAGTTCCATCATCGTCATCATCCTCGTGAATTTTTATCAACAAAATCTCCACGCGTCCCATCGAAGATGAACGAGTGACGCTTGGGAAGACGAACGAACTTAGTGTTGTATAGTTCCAACTGGAATTGAGCGTTCCGGTTCCGGAGGAGCCGAAGCCGGGGCTGGAGTCGCGGCATTACTTCGCGACTCGCTCCGAGACTCGCTCCGGATGTGAAACCTCTCTCGAAGTCGATCTGTTAATCTGGAGTGGCGACGTTCGTCGTCCGCGCCACCAGATGCTGGGTCCGAACCCTGCTGCGACTGCCTATACTGACGTAGAGCCTGGAGACGCTCATCCACCGAGGCATGGCGGAGTCTGTTCCAGTCCAACAAACGTGATCGGCGTCGTCTATGCGATGTCTCACCAGAAGCTGCCTGATCCGTCTCGGCTGGAGGAGCCAGATGGCCTTGCGCTGGCGCAGTGGTAGCGGTAGTGGCATCCTGGGCTGCAGCGGCCGCCTCGTTTTCTTCACGTTCAATATCCTCCGGTGGTCGCAAGTCAAGACGACTAAAGAGTTGGTTTTAGCTTTAGGCAGAGTAGATAGGGGGAGAAGAATAAAACTTACCATAGGGGGCACGTGCCGGAGACGTTGACTAGCCATGGGTCTACGCAAGCCGGGTGAAATTTATGGTTACAGGGCAAGACTCGCACATCTTCACCCACTGTGAAATCCTCCGTACATATTGAGCAGCCAGGATTCTCTTCTTCGGGTTTCGGCTCTGTCTTCGCTTTATCTGGTGTAGTAGCTGTTGCGGCAGGCACGATCTCTGGTTCCTCATGTGGGGTATTGTTATTGTTATTGGCCGCCTCCGAAGATGACTCAGGCGCCGTATTATCGTTTGACGTGCTTTCCACTACCCCTTGCGAACCATCCTGCGGATGTGACCGAGCTCTCGAAGTATTCTCTAGCGCAGTCTCCTCGTCGGGTTTCCTTTCATCGTTTTCACCAAATTTGACAATGGGCAAAGTCTCGAGCATGGCCATGGCAAGTCCTCTCGCACGACTCCGGCGCGGTCTGCCGTTAACACCCGCTCGGGGACCATATCGTTCGGGGTTACGATGCGCTCGTACAGCTCCCGTGGCAATGATGAGCAAAAAGAGTAGAGTGATCAGACCCGTAATGCTGTACAGAATACTCATGGCAATGGCTGAAGTATTGCCGGTCTGGGGCTGCTGGCTGTCGATAGCTTTTCCACTAGGCGTGATGGAGGCTACGACCGGGTCTGTACTGGTTGCTGCGAGAACGCTGTGAACTTTGACGGCATCGTCTTGGCTTGCCATTGTCCAAACATGGGTGTATGTCAGGTGCGAGCCTCCAAGAAAGCAGATCGGCTTGGCCGTGCTGTAGAGCAGAATGGCGTTTGGCAACTCGGAATTGTTCATGATCGTGTTCAGCATCTGATCGGGCGTGAGCATGTTGGTGTCGTTACCAGCCGTGCTTGTGTCGCAAGAGAGGAAAACGACCTTTTCCGTGTAGTTTATTCGAGTAATATTAGTGTAATCAAGTATGACGAGGTCACCATTGATATCGGGTAGCTAGTCAAACATTATGAGCCACAGTTCAACAAGGAATGAGTGAATTAAAAAATTCAGGATGTGACACCCGAAGACAACAAGCACAAACACGTACCTTGGACACCTCGGATTGCTGCAGCCCAGCCTCGATTGTCAGCGGCACGACATCGAACGGTGATCCGTAGGGCGCATTCGCAGCGGTTTCGATCACCAGTGTCATTTTCCACTGCGCAAAGTAATCCGTGAGATCTTGAGGGTTGATGGAGGCATCTTGAGCAGATACGAGGGAGGCGAGGAATGCAACAGCCAAGGCGAAACACGCCTTCACAGGAAGTGCGGCCGGAGAGGTGGCCGCCATTCTCAAAACTATCGAACTATCGTCGTCGAACGTCTACACGATGCGCCGGCGTTGGAGGACTTGCTCGATTTCTTGATTTCTTCCCTGGGCGAGATAATAGCAAAACACAGGCAGAACGAGGAAAGAGCACGGCAAGCGGCGAGGTCGGATGCAGACGCAGCTGCAGCCGCGGGGTGGCGAGGCGCAGAAGGCGCAGAAGGCGCAGAAGGCGTGTGCGGGTTGAATGGTTAGTTACCTACTTAATAGTTAGGTGTGATTTGGAGCTGCTTTGCGCCTCGAATTTGTTCTATCTGGCAGATCTGGAAGGTCGTCGGGCAACACTAACGGATGTGGTTCAAGGGAGGGCGTGTCGCATCTGGGATCTAAAATCTAAGATCCAAGGGAACTGGGCGAACGGTGCCCCGGCAAAATGTCAGGAAGTTGAAGCGATCTGCCAGGCCGTGTTTCTGTGGCTTCTTGATCGGCGACAGGGTCCGGCGACGCTCCCAACGAACGGATGGGTCGGCAGAACAAGCGCCGGGTTGGACTTGGTGTTTGACCTTGTCGATGATGATGATGATAATGATGGGGTTCAATGTTGGTGGTTTCGATTCCGAGTAGCCCCACAGACGAATGCTATGCGCTATGCAAATGTTATTCGATGCGATCCCGTGTTGTGTTATGTTATGTTATGCTGTGTTGTGCTATGCTATGCTACCATGCCATACCATGCCACACTATCTACAACTTTGGGCTATGGAGAACAAGAAGGCATCGTCATGAGACTGGGTGTGTGCACAGCAGAAGCAGTACAGTAACTACATCTAAGTAAGGCATGTAGAACAAAGAAAACGGAAGGGATCGTGGTGATAGCCTGTCACGGATGGCCGTTAGAGATGCTAGTGTTGGGGGCGAGGGAACGGCAAGCCGGATGCGAACTTGGCTCAAGTGGGCTGTGTAAAACAAAACAGGCCATGTAAGTAAGTAGCTGTACTGGATGGCCTCTATACAGCCCGCCTTACCTACTACATTGACAGCTGTAGCAGTACTTACCACACTTAAAGATAGTGTATACCTCCTACTAAGCAAGGCACGCTAGGCTGGGCAGACCTGCCAGTATAGGTGCTCAGGGTGCTGTGGGGGAACGCTAAAAGCGGGTTTCCTGTTCGGCTGTTCCTCTCCAGGCCATCTGACAGGAGCGGCAGGGGTTGGGGATTTGCATTATTC
Organism: Xylaria flabelliformis; assembly: GCA_007182795.1. Lineage (NCBI taxonomy): Eukaryota > Fungi > Ascomycota > Sordariomycetes > Xylariales > Xylariaceae > Xylaria > Xylaria flabelliformis. The sequence continues at coordinate 937,496 of VFLP01000006.1, read as the reverse complement.
AGTGTCTGGTGTTTGTGCGAATACGTGAGGATTTGGAATCATCACTCGTCTGAGAGGAATGGGAGTGTTATCGTCAAATACCTTCCTTTTTACCAAGAGATTGCGGCAGCCCCAATCGAAAGTTACAAGGCCCAATTGACTGGTGCCAAGGAAGAGCGTACGTATACAAAACATTGAATAGTAAGACCAACCCGCATATGAGCACATATGTACGGTACTTGAAAGACCATTTTTAGCTACAAATTTGAAACTTTTGGAGAGAGATATCTGGAGAGGTAATATCAACGTCTTAGACATGCAGGTAAAATGCAGCTTTATTTATATATGATTTTAATACTGTATGCGACCTTGCATTCTCGAACTTTCCTTCCATTGGCCGGCCGACGATTAACCTTTTAAGTTTATATTTGGAGTCTCGTGCCTATTTCGTATGAGTAAGTAGCTGTGCGGCTCTGTGATGCATCACTACTTACCTCGATTGAGACGCCAATGCTTCGGACTCCGTACAGCATGAACCCCAACCTTGCTTCAGATCCCTTTCGAGACCGACGGTGTTTGAATCGGATTAACTCACCCAAGAAGCCAGATAAAATGCGTGAATATTGACTAGGTATTTCGGACAATATTTCATCCTTATGAATAGTTCGTCTATGTATGACAATGACCAAATGATTGGAACATTGACTGGTAAGCAAGTGATTTCTTGGTAAAAATCCTGTAAGGAAAAAGGGTCATCATAATATTGCCGCAGCCATGTGTATGTATGAAACATGCGCGTCATTTTATTTTCCAAGACCAGTCTCACTCAGTCAGCTAGGACTCTACAAGCCGTCCCTGAATATCTATACAATACAGTCCAGTTCAGCAAAGGAGATGAGCGTCGTCGCATGAAAAGACGCAATCAAGCCAAGTAGTACTTGGCAAGCCTCTTCGCAATCTAAGTGTGGTGTATCGGTCGGACGGACGGAGGATGGCAGTTGGGCAATGATGAGAGACCAAATTACATTTATGAACCATTCCATTCGTCCCCTTCGTCCTTATTTACATACAGCAGGTTTCGGGTGCAAAGTGCTCAGCATAGTAAGTACCGTAGGACAAAGATCCACTCCGGTATCGGGTTATGTCTAGTTCGGCATTCGGGAATCTGTCTCTTCTACGTCGTTCATGAGAATTTCATAGCCAAGCACTTTCTATCCAATCTCTTCTATAATGGTTCAGGTAGGACGAGCTTCACGAATGCCCAGATATTAGTTCATCTCGTTTATTATAAGTAGATCTGGAGAGTGGGGGGAGGAAGCCAAGATCTTATCGACACCACCCACACCACACAGATCTCCAATACCTACTTCAAACCATTTATCAATACTTGACATACAATTAGATATCTCATGCCACAATCACTGGGGGCGTTCATCGTAACACCACCACGCCCTTCTTATCAGCCATTTGCGTACGTAAGCCGCATTCCCAATTTTTGCAGAGTAGGTGCCATCGGCGCTCACCGAGTTTCATGAGATGTGGAAACGCCGTTCGGCTGCATGGCGTGGTGATCCTCGAAATCCCTGGAATGCATCAGGTTGTCCAACGTCGATTCCTCTCACATCACATTGGTTCTTCGGCAGGTTCGGGATCCTGGTGTGTAACACCGGCGCGAGGGCAATCCTTCCGCGGCGGCGCTCAGCTGACGAAGATCGAGGTTCCCTCATTTACTGTCAGATCTTTCCAGGACTGCTGCATTTGCCGAATGGGCTCGATGGTTTGGAAGCAAGGGAGGCGGGACCCGGGCGATCATTGGTATGTACTTATAATCCGTTCTATAGCATAGCCCTACTTAATTTGAAAGATTCATCAGACTTGGAGATCATATTTGGAATGATATAGGGTCGTCGTAACCAATAGAAGATGTCGCGTAACGTAATCATCTTGTGTGAAGAGTTTGTTACCAATCTGCTCTATAGCGTACGACCGCATTAGGATAATAGGTTTCGCCATTGCCATTACCTAGAGGCCAGCGGCCATGTATCAACCCCAATTTAAACGGTAGAAAGAGTGAATTTTTGTGAACGAGTAAATGAGTATGAGGGGTATTGAGAGTAGAACCCGCTTCTTCGTCTGCCGCTATATCGTTAGAAGTCACCAAATCACAGAGACTAGGACATTGAAGAAGTCCCAACCTACGTTGATACAACGACGGCTGTCGAAAGAATCGAGAGATAGTTTGAGATGGAGTGATAAATGCGTGGGGTGTTCTGTCTCAAATCTAGAGATAATGAATCACACAAAAGAGCATCCCACGCGCTAACAGCCAGGCGGAAATTTATTTGGCTTGTTCCAGAGGGGGGGACAAGTGATCAAGCCCGATGGGGGGTTTATATTTCTTCCATATCCTCTAGATCGTCGAGAGGCGGCCAATCACCAACCTCGACTCTCTCCGGCCTCACGAAGACGCCGTGCTTGAGCGAGGACTCAGCTCCCCAATAACGCGTGCCTCCTATGCTACCATCATTCTTCCCGGCCGGTTCGTCCAGGTGAACGCCTACCCAAGCGCCCAAGGTGCCAGGGATCTCCTTGACTTCACCAACAAACTTGATCTCGCCTCTCCGGGTATCATCGCCACCTACCCTGCACCTCTTTCCCACTTCGATGCCTCGGCTTTTAATCTCATACTCATTTGCATCCACCTTGGCCTTCTCGAGGCTGGGGGCATCGGGATTGAACCGACCAAGCTTTTCCGCCTTCTTCCAGGCTAGCACGGAATCCGACTTCTTCTCATATTCTTCAACAGGCATGACATATTTTTCAACCCCAGAGGTATCGTTCAAATTCAGCCTCGCGCCAGGAGGCCGAGTATCAATAATCTTTAGCAGCGTTAGCCTCTGTAATCGTCACACACACACAATTCAATCGCAAGGTGGTATCCCAGATAGGTTGGTCATATGATCCAACAGGGGCAACAACAAGACGTTCCCCCCCTTCCCCCCTTCTCCCCCAAAAGGGGGGTAAATAAAAATACTATACAATTCAAATATTATCCAAAAAGGGAGTACCATACCTGTAATTCAGCATAAGGGACCAAGGGGAAGTCGGACAGAAACTTGAGATCCTCGTTCTCCGCCTCGACGAAAATGGCGTCATTGGCCGAGGTCTTCAGTTTGAGACGCTGGCATGACGGCGGTATACCGGTGACGGGTTCAAGTTTGGTCTTCAGCTGGCTGATGGACCACGAGGGCGTGATTCGTCGTTCGGAGGAGGAATTCTCCGAGACGACTAGGAGTGGGACGTCTGCCATGGCCTACCGGGCTTCACCGTTCAAGTGTTCAAGTGGAGGTGCGTAGGGTACGTAGGTATGTAAGATGACAACAGCGACGTGTGCGTGAACGTGGCCAAAAGACAGGCTAGCTGGCTAGGTTAGGGTATTGGCTGCTGACGATCCCCCAGACCCTTGCTTGCGGCCTTGCCTGCTTGCTTGCTTTGTTTGCTGAGACAGACGTACATATATGTACACCTATTCCTTCAACCTCGAGGCGTGTGTGTCCACGTAGGGCTGATGGCTTGCACTGAAATGGGCTAGTCTAGACTCAAGCAACCATAGCTCCCTTGCAGCAACGTCTGTACAGAACAGCACCTAGAGTCTTAGGCTAATGGCCACGTTCGCGATACATGACCTAGGCGACGATGATGGTGTTGGTGTTAGGTTAGGGCGCTTTTTGGGTGTCACTAGTTATGTGTCATGCAAGTCGAACAGGGCGAACCCTTGTGGCTCCTTGTGGCCGTGCCGTGAACGCATAGATTAGGTATCGAGTTAGGTAGGTATCGCTTGCAGGTAGGTAAGCAAAGGGGTACTTCAGCACAGCCACAGCAACGTGGCACTCTTATAACCTACATGTAGGTACATAACGTAAGGTACCTCTTGGACGTAGGAGGTAGGTAATTTTGATTATTATAGTACATCGGAACATCTTCTACCTACCTATCTTCCAAGTCTTCCCTACAGCTAGTCAGATCTAACTCCATTGTGTGGACACCCGCCCACCTCTTCTCACACCACCCTACGTAGTACAATTCCATTGTAACCTTGGTTTATTACAGTTTATTACAGGACCTACGTACTTACAGACTGGAACAACAAGTCCTCCCTATTATTGTGTGATGCATCCACCCGCTGCACCTATGACGTCTCGCTCTCTCTATCTACTACAGTAGTTGCCAACAACAAACAGACGATGTTTCATAGCCTCGTGGTCTACCCCAGTGCAACTCAGCTTTTTTTGTTGCCCAGGCTGCACGTGAGGATGGCTGCCGATCTGCACGTACAGAAAAAAAACCCCCAGCTGCCAGGTGCCGAGATCCTTCCGCCTACCGTCGCGTGTCACCAGCAACAACAGCAACCGAAGCAATATTTTCATTGGATGTCGCCGTTTGTAGTCGTTGCTTGAAGAATCCAATTCGATCGCTACACGACAGCCTCTTCGCAGCATCGACGCAACACGTTGAGATTGCGCCGGGGAAAATGCGATGAGGACCGGATACCGACACGCCTCACCTGTCTTCTCTTGTCTGTCTGTCTGTCTGTCTCATGCGTCTGACTAGGCTGCCGCATGTCTCTGCTCTGTGCCAGACCGCAACAATGCTTTTTTGCTTTTAGGTACCTATGCCGCCGCCGTCGTAGTAGCTTCTGCCTCAGCTTTGCGGGTTAGCGACCCGGGGAGAACACGGAAACTGGGGCCAATGACTTCACAGCCAAGCAAACGAATAGTTATTGTAGTCACAAAAAGACGTTGAACTGTGACTCGTCCGAGTGGACAGGTCATATATCTACGCCGCAGGCTTCTCCTTAGAACCAAGCCCGTAAACAACAAGAAGGCGTTCGAGGCCAAGGGCGCTTGCCCCTGCGTCATTTGCCGGTTCGTCAGTACTCTTAGAAGATACGAAATAATGCGACTTTGGCTGTCTCTCTCCGCTATAACACCTAACCTTGGTCAAGTCGCTATTCAGATACCCTCCCTTTCTCCAAACGAGTGGAGTGTATCAACGATGCCTCGCATTAATGCCCAGTCCAAGATGGTCCCCCTACCTGCTCACCGCTCTCTGTTCGCTCCAAAGCTGTAGGTAGACGGCTATCCGCTGTCGTCAACCGGTTTTCGCCTTAGGTTTTTCTAGTTGCCCTCCCTGTTTTTGAATTGGTGGGTAAGTTAATTCCAGATTCGATGTCGGACAAGAGCCATGATCTATGGAACTTTTTTCAGGTATCAAAGACGGTTTAACGGCCTCCGCTACGACCTAATACGTTTAAAGCGATTATTAAGTTGAGGCAAAGAATATGCAGCCTGACGTCCAAGTGCTGGAACTTGCCAACGTGACATAGTAAAGAGGGTGGCATAATTTGGGTCATAGATCGCTGAGCCCATCGTACCAGTGTATGCAGGTTGCTTTTAACGCGTTGACTAGGTCCAGCCGTTGATGCAAGGCCAACGCAGCTGAGAAGCGGGCCAGATAAAAAGTGGATTGAAGGCGGAGGATCCCTAAACCGGGCCGCGGTCATGGTTGGATCACGGCTGGTCCAGAGACTTGGGGGCGGATGAGCCCAACCGAGTGGTCTGGAGATTCACTGGTCCGTTTGAACAGACTATCAGAACGCCGCGACGAGTAAAAGAGCAAAAGGCACATGCGCCTTGCCCTACTTGACCTCAAGTCACATTTTCGGTGTCTATGACTCTCATAGGGATAGCCTCATCATCTATGAGATTTTGCATCATCAACAACAAACAACACGAGGTGCAATTGTCGGCGTGACATGAAACGAAACGTCGAGGCGATTCGACAGCATATGCTATTTGATTCATGATGGAGAGTTTTCGCGATTCTCCTCCCTCCAAACAATTTGTAAAGGACGAACAGGCGATGACGAGCAGAATGAACGAACGAGAAATGTCTCTGCTGGCAGTTGCATCCATTCTCGGCATTTCCGGATCCTCCCGAAGGTCTGGAGAAGTTGAGGGATAGGCAGTTACCGCCCGCTGACGTCTGCAACTTGTGAAGTGTCAATCCTATAGTAGCTATAATTATAATCACACAAACGGGAGTATAGGAATCGGTGATCATCCGTCTATGCTCGGGCACCAACAGCCAAACAAGCCGGCTGACGATCAACCATCTACCCTTGTCATACGTTTCGATTACTGCACCACGTTCAGGTACGCAAGGAGAAGGAAGAACAAGGTGTTGTTGAAAACGTCAAAATCCTTGTTGTAAGTGCAAGGCACACACACACACACGCAAGATCTGAGCAACTCCCTCTGGTAGGCTTGGCTTGCTGCAATTATCGTACGAAAGACACCACCACCAGCCCTGCGGGCCCTATCGTGGATTTTTGTCTACGATAGGCTAGCCATTACCGGCATCGTCTCCCCCTGCTAAGCATCCCGTTTCCCAGTCGGACCCTGGAATACGCAACCCACAGTTCTTTGCCTCATTCCCACGTATTTGCAGTCGGGAGAGGTGGCGGGCAGGTCCCCCATACCTGGGATCAGCTACCTGGAACAGTACCTGGGACATACGATCAAGTAGGTCAAGCCGTAGTGCCTACTTGTGCTTCTGCAGTTGTCAGGCATAAGTATCATGTACGAGGATGGGGCCCCGGTGCGGGCTTTTCCCAATGACAATCCGCGTCCGCATAAGCCAGGTCGATCATGGTTCATGGCAATTGCGAGAATCATACAGGCCCAGGACAAGGCAGGCTCTTGGGTACTGCATGAGGGATGGGTACTTCCCTGACAAGTCGCGCGCGTGTTTCTAGTATGTATGCATAAAACTGACCGCCAGTTCATTCCCAGCCCAAGAGACGTATTCCCGGCAACCGGGCATGAACGGCTTTGTCTCTGGCCGTCCACCTTGCTGTTGCTTGCGCGCATTTTCTCTGTCTACACTGGTACGAGCGTCATCGTTGAGACACAAAGTTCATCTTATAGGGCATTGTGTGTGCCTGTGTGCCTGTGTGTAAGTGTGTGTAAGTGTGTGTGTGTGTGTGTAAGTTGTGTGTGTATGATCTGTGTTGGGCTAAGATGCTAGATGGGCTGAACGGCTTGTATAGATGAGGCCCGCACAGACATCACGTTCAAGAAAAAATTAAGCCCCGTTTCCCGCATCCCGAGGGCAACAAAGCAACAAAGCAACAAAGGGCCTTGTCCATGACGGCGCAGGGCAGGTTGACAATCAGACACAATATACTTGTACATCGTGGTGGTGCCGGAGAAGATGCCGGGCGGGGATTTTTTATTCGTGAGAACGGCTCGAAAAGGGCCAAAGCACACAACCCATCGCCAAACAGTTGGCTTTTGCGGTTAACGCTCTCCGATCTCACCACCCACACGCCCGCCCGCTTAAACCATGCGCCGCCCACGCAGCTAATCTACAAGCAGCTGTGGCCTTGTACCAGGATAATTGCCCATAGGCGCGCAAACGAGTCGCTACTGTTACCCCCCCACACACCATCCGCAGCAACGCACAGCTCAGCGAACTGCAAATAAAACTCTAATAGCAACTCGTTGCTTATCACTTTCTCGTTCGCCCTATGCAGCCACGGCTCTCAAGGTCGACAGAGGCTGCCATAGTCCAACTCAAGTTGCACCACCAGCCGGGCAGCCATCATCGTCAGCAAAGCAAGCCAAGCCATATCCGCCATGCACATCAGCAAGCACCAGCATAGCATACGGTAACCTAGGGTTGTTGGTTTCATAGTCTCCACTTGCACCAAGCAGTTTCATGGCAGCCACCGCCACTAGATCTGTTTACTGGGACCTCTAGAACGTATGGTCGTTCGACTGAATGTGACTTTAACTTTCCCCGAACTTCGTCCCCTTCTCATAAGCCTTGTGCTGCCCACCCTGCCGCAGGATGAAGGGCTCGTCCAATGTCTTCGGATCGTGGATAATAAGCTCTGTGCGTAGTGGCACGGTGTGTAAGTTGTGTGCTTGATCTACCTACTGGGCCACTGGGCCTAGGGCTTGCTTGCTCTTGCTCTCTCTCTCTCTCTCTCTGTCTATACACTCAAAATATATCCTGGTTATTGCTGTCGTGTTCAAACTTCAGGGCAACTCCTTGATGCCTTCCCGGTGTTACCCTTGTCCCGGCTCAGACGTTCATGGAGCTCCAGGACAACACGCGCGGTACCTCTCGTTCGTTTGGTTTCCGCTTCGTTTCCTCGGTTCGCCGCTTCCCAGTTGCGTCATTATCCCGCCGCTCTACAGGTATCTAGTGTGCCAGCCGGTGAATTGTTCTCTGCGAGCTCATGCATGCTTTCGTGGCCATGTCATCAGCCCCAGTTAATGGCTCGTGGGTAATCGACTGTGTGTATAGTCTACTAGCATTTTGACCTTCTCTCTCCCTTACATACACCCAGGACGGAGCCGTTGAAGAACTAGGGCGTCGTAAAATCATATTGTCATGATGATCGAATCTAGTTATTGTTATCTGACCTTAGAAAACTGCCTCACATGGTTGATCTTGTCTCACCGACTCGTACGTTGTTCACCCAGTAGCGTGATGCCCTTTTTTGCAATTAGTCTAGTTGAGTGGTACGCTACGCAACAAATGCCTTCCATCAACCCGACTGATCTTATAATACCTGACCGACACATAATAACTGCTTTCTAGACTGGATCTGGATCCACACTACCAATGTTTGGATACACCACTTTGTTTTCACACCCCTCCACCCCTGTTCCGCTTGGACTTCCTCACCTGGTACTTGCAATACTTGGTCTACTTCAAGGCTTTCTCTACTTAGGCCCTAGCCAGAGTAGAAGTCCCCCACTACGACGACCACCACATAATTTTCGTTGACTCGCTGTCCATTGCTTTCTATAGGGATCACGTTTTAGCTTTTTTTTTCCTCTCTTCCCTTTTAATGTCGAAAGTACGCTGCTGCACACCCGACGTGGCCCCTCTTGTGACACTCTTCTCCCACAATGGCTCTTCCAAGATTACCATGACTGTTGAAAAACGTTCCACTTGTTGGCGAAACCCTTGACCGTAACCCAACTGGACTGACGTACCTATTATCGAGCCCTGGCGCCGCCTCATTGCTCAGAGCTTTTCAGGTGGTCATATCAACGTTCATTGGTGGAGGGGCGGACCAGGCATGCCCAATCATCATGACAGCTCCTAGCAACGCGACCACGCTTCACTGACATTATCTTGGCTCCCTCTGGATGTATACCATAGCCAACTATCCGAAACATCTTAGCAAACCCATCTTTATCTAATAGCTTCTTGTGATACCCAAGACCTTCTTGAACTCGCTCGTTTAACCTCAGGTTATTTCCATTCCTACTCACCCAGTTCTCTTTTACACACCTCCACCTTACCCCAGCATTATCTGGTTAGAGAAAACAATATTAGAATCTAAATTACTACGGCAATCAAAAAACAACAACGAGACTTTGACCTGAGAGCCCCTGAAAAAGCAAACAGTGGGACAGCAAGAGAGAAGGTCCAAAAACGTCAGGGTTGAAGCCGGCGGAGACCAGCGATAAAACCATTTGACGTTTCCATGAACACCAGCACAACTAGTCTACTACTCACCACGGCCTTGTAGGCGATCTACCGCCATCGTGGATATCGCCTCTCTCCTCAAGGCCTCCGACTCAAATGAGTCCTCACCCTCATCCCAGCAAAAACGATCCACATCTGTACCGGCTTCCACGGGCCCGGCGGTCACGACGGCGTCTTCTTACGGACCTCCCCTATACGCGGCGCCTCCTCGCTTAGGAGGGGTAGCACCCATGGTAGCAGGAACTGTTGGCAAGCGCGGCGTGCCGCCTCATCTGTCAGAAGCCCCGGCGAAGAAGCAGAGCAAATGGTCAGCCGAAGAGGACGCGCTCATCATCGACCTTCGCGGGAGTGGGATGAAGTGGGAGGACATATCTAAACGGTTGCCTGGTCGAAGTGCCATTAGTTGTCGACTTCATTACCAAAACTACCTCGAAAGGCGGAGCGAATGGGACGAGGAGCGGAAGAACAAGCTCGCGAGACTATACGAGAGGTACGCCCCACGAGAAATTGGATCGCTGGAAACCCAAACCCCAGCCTCTGCCATTTGTAGTCGGATCGGAAGGCAAACGAACTACATGCTACATGGAGACGAAAACATAGCGTACTAACTGCGAGACTAGATTCAAACCCGAGATGTGGGCAAAAGTAGCAGAAGAGATGGCGATACCATGGCGCGCGGCAGAAGCAATGCATTGGCAGCTAGGGGAACAAGACATGGCGCGAAGAGCAGGAGTGACTCCTTTTTCTCTCTCCGCCCAGACGTTAGAGACAACGCACGGGAGCTCGCGGGCATCACGCCACGCGCACTCGACGTCCCAAGGAGGTATTCCGCGTGAAGTCAGTCATGGAAGAGGGTACGGCGGACGCGGCGCTACAATGCCTCCGACTCGCCCCCTCGCGTCGCGGAGAGAGAGTCTCCCAACACATCATCTTCCACCTCCTCCTGAGCACCTTGAAGTCGCCTATGGATACCCCCACGTACACGGTGGTGGACATCTCGCGCCGATCCAGACACACCATCCACCGCCACGGCCAGGAATGCTACCGAGCGTCGCAGAGCTTACCACTGGCGTGAGTCCTTATAGCACGCCAGCCTACTCGGTGGGCGTTCCCAGCGCGAGTCCCGTTCACAGCGCCACGGCGAGTCCCGGTCCCTACATGCCACCGCTAGGCTATCCGCAACTCGATCCAGCGTCAGGAGGTTCGAAAAGGCGAAGGAGCCCCGAGGGTCCGCCTTACGAAACGAGTAGACGCAGACATTTCGAGCCACCGCCGGATCCATACGACCACCCACATTCCAGGCGATAGCCTTTCCTTGGGACGGGGCAAAAAAATTTGTGTCATTGTAAAGATTGGGGGAGCATACAGGCGAGGAAGAAGAACTAGACCACGGCAAAGACAAGAATGATTTGGGTTTGGGAGGCGTTACAAGAGGCCGGGAAACAACAGGAGCGAGGCAATCCCGTATGGCCGACCCCTACATACACAACAAGAATCGGCATACATACAATTACCCTCATTTCTCGCCCTGCAGATACCGACAACATCCTCGTACATCACATTCAGGCGTTATACCCGCGGCCACCATTACAAATTCGGCGCTTTCTCTGAGATTGGGACAACTTACAAGGGCAATTTACACACGAAGAGCCTGGGATTCTGCATCGGGACCGGAGTAACTATTCTATTACACACGGGGTCACACTATTACAACAACAGCACCAGCAATTTAGGGATAGGAGGATAGGATAGCGAAGAAACTACGAGGCTTCTATTGGGAAATTGCGCACGAAGAGCAGAACCTCTATTCAACGCCATACCTTGACGAGAAGGGGATTTTATGGTTCACGTTTTTTTTCTTCTCTCTATTGCAATTCCTGTTTTGGTTTTTTTTGTTATTATTCAACGGCGCCGCATTCAAACATCTTTTCCTCGTAGCGACAGACCTGCAGCAGCTTGCAGGCAAAGAACGACAGACAACCAGGAAAAAAAACACCAAGAAAAAAACCCCGAGAAAAAAAAACCAAAGAAGAGAAACAAACCCTCGTTCATTGCATAATTTGTTCTTGTTTTGTTTTCCATCCTCGGGGAGTTTTAAGGGGGCGGTCGGGGGGGAAACAACATTGGTCGGGGGGGGGTCATGCAGCAAGCTGATGACAAGGGGGTGGCTTGTTTTGGTTCTGGTTTTTTTTTTCTTGGATTTTTTTTTTCTCTTGGGCGTCATCAGGCATCGAGGGGAAAGCCCGGCAATATGGTCGTGTGTTTACCATACATACTACTACATCATCACATCACATCACATTTCAGGGACCCGGAGAAAAAAAAATTTCTCTGTGCAATTATTGGGAACCATGGAAGCGAATCGAGTCTAACTTGCTTGGCTCTTTCGACTTACTTTTCCCCTCTTTCCTCCCTTACCATTTGTCTGTCTGTCTCTTCCTCATTTCCAGGTTTTTTTTTTTTTTTTGCTTGATTGCGATAGACTCTTTTTCAGGCGTTTCTTGCTTAAGCGTAATGAGCTTTTTGGTTGGGAAGGATTCTCTCTAGGGGGGGTGTCGTTACAGGAAAGCAGGCTAGAAGGAGGAAGAGGGGGAAAAAGGGCAAAAAACAACAACAATGTACATTAAACAAACCAAGTCAAGCAATATGCACTGGTAAACGATTCGCTTGTTCTTTTCGAGGGTCACTTGCCGCCCCCCCCTTTCCCCGTCTTCTCCGTCCTTAACTTAGTCCCTGCGTGAAGGCCTAAACTTGCGCATGTAAGATCTAATGATCTACCGTACAGCGCATGGTAGTAATACACTATATTGTGTGTGCCCCTGTCGGAAACACTACCTCGACTCCTCCCATCCATTCGGGAGATCCGACATTGATTGTCGTCGTCTACGACGTTGCCGCCGCGTGACCCCCTATGACCCACCAATTATCCCTCTCGTACCCGCTCTCTAGGACCCTGCCCCCAGCCGCGCGCATGTCCTCCTCGAGCTCGCCCTCGCGGTACAGGTGATAGAACCTCTCATACGTCGCGTCGACGTCCCCACCGCCACCGCCTTCCCCGCCGCCGTCGTCACCGCTCCCCTTGTCCTTCTTGTTCTGGTTGGCCTTCATGACCCACGGCACGAGCTGATCCTGCTCCGAGTCGACATCCCAGCCCCGCCGGCTGGAGCTCTGCTCGAGCGCCCACACGTAGACGAGCACCTGGCCCCCGTCCCGTCTCGCGCACTCGAGCAGTCTCCGGAGCGCATCGACGCGCCTGTCGCGCGTCGACATGTGGTGGACGACGGCGATGCAGAGCACGAAGTCGGCGCAGCCGGGGCGGAAGGGCAGGGCGAGCCCGTCGGCGACGGCGACGTCGAAGCCGCGCCCCCGCGCGATGCGCACCAGCGAGGGACTCCGGTCCGACCCCACGATGTGCACGTCGCCGCCCTCGCGCACGCCCAGGTACTTGCCGTTGCCGCAGCCGACGTCGAGGCCCACGGACCCGGGCACCACGCGCTCGCGCAGGAACGACGCGATGAAGGGCCACGGCTTGTACCGCGTCGAGCTGAAGTGGCCTGCGATCGACTCGTACACGCTGTGCACGTGCTCGTCCTCGTACGCCTCGGGCGACTGCGCCGCGGCGTCGCGGATCGAGTACGCATTTGTGCTGGTTGTTTTTGTGGTGGTAGTGGTGGTGGTGGTGGTGGTTGTGGGCGATGGCTCTACCTTCGCGTCGGCCACAGCCGAACTTGTGGGACACGACATGACTTCCTGCACGTCGTCGCACAGGTTTTTCACAGAGTAGACAGGCGGTTGTGGGTGACTGACCGGTCACACCTCACCTAGTCTAGCCTGGTCACCTAGAGACGGTGTTCCACGCGCCGCACACACAGGACTTTTCACACCGAGTATCGCCTACCTCTCTACTCGTCGCTTACCGGCACGGACTGCGCGGTCCGAGTACAAAAAACTGGGAATATGCCTGTGCAACTGTGTCACACTTTTGTTGGGTGTTGAATCTCACCTGTATTACCCCTGTAAAGAGGTTGGTACGTGGAGACGATGTAAGTTGTTGTGTTGTTGCGGTCGAGTTAAGGTTGCTATTTTTTTTTTGTTTTGGCCCCTCTTCTCGTAAAATTCGGAGATCTGATCCCTGAACCGCTGCCCCCGTCTAGATCCAAGGATGGCAATTGCCACACCGGGCCGTCCCGTCTCGTAAAATTAGAACCCCGGATCCAAAAAGCGCAATTCGGTACGTAAATCGTATTTCTCGTCTATCTCTTAATTCCAGGGTCGCGGGGGTCTAGGACCAAACAGGATGCTTGGTACGGTATTTCTTACCGGGCCGAGGAATGCGAACACCCCCCCAAGACCAGGGATCAGAGGGCGATCCGGGTGTGATGGGTTGCGTATGTAAGAGCTTGGCCAGATGACCGTCTGACTAACGTTGGTAACCACAGGTACTTTGGTGGCGAGTTGGGCAACACCGCAGCTCCAAGTCCCAGTCCCAGTCCCAGTACCAATCCCAGGTTTCCAATCGAGGTCAATTAAGCGTATGTATGGTATGGGCTTGCGTTGTCAGATCTGCGAAGGAGCAGCAGTACTCCCCCATTCGTCAAGGGACCTGGCGATCGGGGTTCGATCAGCTTTCGAATGGCGACGCCCGTCCGTGTGTTGTCTCAGGTAGCGATCACGCGCGACCACACCTCAGAACAGAACCGTCCCGTCCCAGGTTTCCGGAATTGACAGGCTCCTGCCAATTACAGCCCAGCGCGCGTTCGATGCTTTTCTTGGCTCGGCTAACGGTTCGGTTGCTGTCATGCGTGATGGGTGTGTATGTACGTCGCTGAAAGGGGATATTCAGGCGCTGTCTGGGGAAATGTTGGCGAGCGGCTCCGCATACGATCTCCGTAGTATGATGGCCTGTGAGATTTATGCGAGATGGGGCCGATTAGGTTGGTTCGCTCGATGCATTGGGGGTGTGGATGTCGTGTTAATGTGAAATGGGGCTTTTGTGGAGGTGGATCTCAAATGGCGTACCGTACAACATACAACAGCGTGTCATTACATACAAACCTCTCTTCATGTTTAAGTAAGACAACAGTCATAGTCGCATACTGACACCTATAAAATAGACTGGAATAAAACAAATATTGGAAACATGTGACGAATCAGCTTAGGAGTAAGCCAACTTTGAAATATACTGAATTGCCTCAAACCGCAGATTTTCAGCTTAGTAGTTCAAGTCAGTAATAACGAAACACCAGATGTAACCTTGATTGAGGAATTCCTTGATTACAGGTTACTACATACTCACTCGTGCGACTCTCAATCTCACCATATAGTCTTAGCATTGAAGATAACTATTCTGATTCTCCAATCAAGGCTTTGAACTCATCGAGACATGTAACCCAGGTAGCTCGACCATTCTCACTTTGTGCGAACCCATCCACAATCTCAGTCACCTTGAGATCCTCAGCCATGTGCTCCTCACTCTTGGTGCCGTCCAATATGGTGGTCCCCTCTAGACCCAGTACAAGAGCGTACAGGGCGACCGGTGGGCTGATGGCGGCGGTCTCAGCGAGTTTCCGCACGGGGGCGCTGCGCAGTAGCTCAGGGTTCCCGGTCAAAGTCCAGAAGGTCTGGAACGCGATGCGCTGGATGCGACAGTACTCTCGCAGGTCGACCTCCCATTGCGTGGCGGGGTAGAAGCGATTCTGCACCACCGCCGGACGGACGCTGACATCGGGACTCGTACAAAGCCTACTAACAACATGGAGGTCTGTATTCGAGATTCCTAGTTGTCTGATACGATGTGGCACGTAAGTCTCCAGGGCTTTCCATACCTTCAAGAGGTCTGAGAAATGGTTGGAGGGTGGTGAGTGCAACACGAGGCTGTCAATATAGGCAGTCACCGACTCGTCAAAAGTGAAATTGGTCAGCGAAGAAGACACAGAGGCATGCACCTGTTCTTCCAGGGGTGCTTTCGGATCATAGGGCATATTGTTCTGGTCCTGTCCACCGACGGGTGTGAATTTCGTCTGGATCTGAGAGCGCATCATCAGCATCTCGACTCAGCACAGAGCGGGAATGCAGCCACACACAAAAAGATCATCTCGCTTCACAATTCCCTTGGAGATAGCCTCCTTGACGCCGGCGGCAACCAGGGCTTCATTGTAATGACGTGGCTGGGCAGCCGTATCAATGCCCCGAAATCCTGCCTTCAATGCCTTGAAGACTAGGTCACCCGTGGCTTCTTTCTTCCAAGCCGTGCCGTATAGAAGTCTTGGCATAGCCATGGTGGGCTTTCTTCATTGTATGGAACTATGAAGGCCGAGACTATGAGCGGTCGTGGAGTGGGAACGTCATCGTGTGTGCACCGAGTGTCACAACAGGCATGCCAATCACGGTGCTTGAAGTGATGGACCTCGGGAATGTGGTATTTGTGGTAAGGAGAGCATACAATAACTAATTTATTCATATATTAGGAGATACTTCATAAACGAGGTCTGTGGTCCGTCCCCTCTGTATTTAAGCTTAGCAGGCTAAACCATCTCATTCGCCAACTCTTATGACTTCCCTTTCTGTAATGGCTTCTAATCAACCTTTCCCCTCAAGAATCTGACTTCTGATAATTGGGGCTTACGGGTTACGGCTCATCATCCTCGCGCAGACAATTGCCTTTCGTTGAACAACCCTTGACCAATTGAAAAATTACTGGTAATAGAACATTAAGACCATATACATAGAGCTGCCGAAACAGCACTACTAATACACATTCTGACCTGCCCATCTTGCCGGCAGCTGTCCTTCCAAAGCCCCGTACCGCCAGGCCCTCTTCAAGTTTAGCCGTTTCATACTACAACCACTTCAGATACTCAGATGCCGAGAGTGGGAATCCAGCTTATGCAAACTGCAGTACTAGCCAGGTAGGTAAAACGGCCCCTTGACGTCTAGGCTTACTTGAACCCCTCTCAAATGCCCCTCATCGCAGATAAAATAAGACCACAACTCCAAAAACATAAGACCTAGATGCCGTTACAGCGGGCCCTTGAACCTTTTGACGATAGAAGAAGGATTGCCAATAATGGCTATTAATAATATTCTAATCTCTAAACAGTAAGCTGTCTATGGTAGATAAGTGTTTCCCTACTACCTAGGTAGTTTGAAGGCCAAGTTCACTAGTAGCACGTAGGATTCTTGTTCCTCATATAAATGCTTACCCCGCCTTTTCGTTGTAGCATCAAGCCGATGATAATATCCAGACCCTTCACAACCACTTTCTTTCTGCTGAATAATTGATTCGTGCTATTTTTGAGATTTGAAAAGACTCTCAAATCAAACCAAAAGTAAATAAAATAAAAACACCAAAAATCAGACCCAATCCCCTCAATTCGTAACACGAAAACTCAAAACGATGGCGCAATCACCGCATACCGTGCGATGGGGGATCTTGGCCACGGGTTTCATCGCACAGAGTGAGTCTACCACTACCCGCTTGGTCAGCTTATACCCATCATCTCCATCTCCTCCATCTATCCATCTGTGCGACCACACTAGCTCACACAATGGCACGCCGCCGCCGCCACCACAGTGTTCGTCCGAGATCTGCTCTGCAACCCGGCGACCCGTGACGTGACCGACGTCGCGCACAAGGTCGTGGCCGTCGCCTCGTCGCGGTCCAAGGAGAGCGCCGCCGGCTTCCTCGACAAGGTGAACCTGGCCCCCGAGGGCGTCAAGCTCTACGGCTCGTACGACGAGCTCGTCAACGACCCGGACGTCGACTGCGTCTACGTCGCCACCCCGCACAGCCACCACTTCCAGAACGCCATGCTCGCCCTGCAGGCTGGCAAGAATGTCCTGTGCGAGAAGGCCTTCACTGTCACTGCTTCGCAGGCTAAGAAGCTTGCTGCTGCTGCCAAGGAGAAGAATGTGTTTTTGATGGAGGCCGTCTGGACTAGATATTTCCCTCTTAGCATTAAGATTAGAGAGCTAGTTAAGTCCGGTGCCATTGGCACTGTTTACAGAGTCATTGGTGAGTTAACTCATATACCTCTTAAATTTAATTGTCCGGATTGGTTGTTGCTGATATCATCATAGCCGATAATTCCGTTGGGAGTGACGGGCCGGATGGCAGTCTAACCTTCGCCGACGAGCACCGCATGGTCAACGTCGACCTAGCAGGTGGCGCATTGCTAGACTTGGGTATCTACTCACTAACATGGCTCTTCCAAATCCTCTACCACCTACAGCCCGAGGCAGAGAAAGAGACGCCCCAGACCCTCGCCGCGATCCAGCAATACAAGACCGGCGCGGACGAATCGACCAGCGTCATCGTTTCCTTCCCGGGGCACAAGACGCAAGGCATAGCCCTGACGTCCCTGCGCGTGGCCACGAACACGGACGGCAAGAACAGCGGCGGGCCCGCCATCAAGATCCAGGGCACGCTGGGCGAGATCCAGGTCATGGGCCCGGCCTACCGGCCCACGCAGTACAAGATCGTCAAGAAGGACGGCGACGGCCAGGTCGAGGTCGTCGACTGCCCCATCCCCGTGGACCGCGAGCGCCGCTTCGGCATGGGCATGTTCTGGGAGGCCGACGAGGTCGCCAGGTGCCTGCGCGACGGCAAGAAGGAGAGCGCCACCCTCCCCCTCTCCGAGAGTATCGTCATCATGGAGGTCATGGAGGAGGCTCTGAAGCAGGGTAGCGTCAAGTACCCGGACGTCATCACCACCGACGTCTTTGACCCCAAGAGCCCGCTGAACACGGGTGCTCGGTAAGTTCGGATGCGGAGACTCGAAGGAGAGGGCAGCTGGGTCTTGGCATCTTGCGGCTGAAAAAAATCGTTTGCGGGGGAACTTATATATATAAAACGTGTTAACTATGCACCATCCACGTATAAAAGTTACAACATCGGCTAGCTCAGCTGAACCAGTTATAGTACATAGATAAGAGATATGCCAAGATCAAAGGTCTTCCAAGTATGGCTAGATTTCGTCATAGCCGACGAGGGTGAATCAATGATGAATCATGATCTATATGTTGTTCAAAGAGAAATTAACTACAACGCATACTCGGGGCTAAAATCTTCTTAGAGATCCCTACCAGGGGAAAAGCCCTCATAATATCCTCCATAGATATACTCAACTCACAAATCATGCTGATTATCTACTATATATTTCCCTAAGAGAAGGACTCCTTTAATTTGTTTAATAAGGGCTAGAAGGGTATTCAAATTGTAATAATCTACTAGGGCATCAAGGAGGCCATACAAGTCTAGTCCTCCCTTTCAGCCCTGGCGGCGATCTAGGTTCATATCTGCGAAAGCTTTACTTTCGCTCTTCGCTTTCATTCACTTGACCTTGCCCGTTTCGCTCCGTATTGACTGTTCTTGTAATCAGGCAAACACAGGTAGGTAGCTGAGTCTGCAATCTCCCGCTTATATGATTATCAGCAGCGGCTCCGACCCGCAGTCTCAAATATGCAATGCAGTCCCAGTACCTCGGGTTAGCCCACGTGACAGCTATGGCTTCTCGAAGCACATGATCGCATATCGGAAAGTTCCATTAGCATAGCCCCGTCGCATCGCGCGGAAAGCCTGCAGGAACGCAAGTCCGTCTCGTCCTTGGGAAATGGCAAACAGCCAAAGGGACGGCGATGAGACCAAGCCCCAAGAGATATCCCTAATTATGGTCAGCTACAGAGGGTGAGGACATAAGAAAAAGGGGTGGCAAGATACGCACCAAGTCTTAGCGACATCACTGCTGATGTCAATCGGGCCCTGGAGAACCTTGAGACCGGCTTTCTGAGCCATCTCAACATATTTCTCAGCCGTGCAGAGCGGCGGTAGCAGCATTCCGTCCTCGATAAGCTGGATATCCTCTTTCTCCTGCTCGGGAGTGAGTTGTGGCGCCTTGAACCAGTCGGCGATGACGAGCCGTGAGGATTTTCCAGGCACCAGCAATTCAGACGCCGATTTGAAGAAAAGAGGCTTATCGGGAAAGTGAGAGAGCGCCTCTGAGATCCAAACTGCGTCAAACCGTGCGGTGGGCTTGCCGTCAGCGGAGAAGTGTTCCAGCATTTTCTCCGCGTCAAGCTCGATGAAGCGACAGCTACCTCCCGACGAATACGCATCCACGCCATCTGCGGACTGACCGGCGGCGCCGCCCGTCGAGGTTTCGGCCTGAGTCAGTTTCTTGGCGATTTCCACCTGCCGTCCGCTGATGGTGATACCTGTTACGCTGCACGCATGCTCTTTAGCTAGGTAGCGGGATGTGCCGCCGATACCGCATCCAACATCGAGAACCTTGGCTCCTTGGTGAAGATTTGAGATCTCCAGGAGATATTTGATTAGATTTACCTGAGCTTCCTCTTTGGTCTCTGTGGGAGATTTGAAGTAGCCATGGTGAATATGCTGGCCCCTATAAAGTAGGTACTATGTTTTAGCAATCGAGTCTAGAAACCGACAGAAATTGAACACCACGAGACTCTCATACCAGAGGGAGTAGTAGTAGTCAGAAGCAATCTCGTAGTGTTTCTTAATTCTCTCCTTCAATGACGTAGTAGATTCGTGTGCCTCGTATTCTGGTATCTCGTGACTGTCTCCGGGGTGAGTTTCAACAGCTGTAGCCATCGTGTCTGTGTGATTCAGCAGCGCTAATCAGAGGCTTTGCGGTTTTTGACAATGTTGAAGGTCATTTCCAAGTCCAATTGCAAAGAGAAGATCCAATGGAGTTTAAGTCGTAGCGCCGTGACAGGTTCCAGTTTCACTTGGGTTTAGATCATGCATTTCCCCGTTATGGGTCGAGCTACGCTGCACGGTTACATCTTTGCTGTCCTGCGATCGCAGAAAGATGCTGTCGCACTGAAAAAGTCAAAATATTCGATTTAGTTGTCAGAGTACAGAAAAATAGCATAAGATGGTTACTAATGACTAGGTATTAAAAGTATATTCACGATAGTACGTACAACCTGGAGGTTATCTGGGGTGTGGTAAAAATACCTATCCCACGTTTCGTCCTTGTTTTAGGTAGCAGACAGACTGGTGGTTCGTGCTCACCGTTTGTGGGGGAAACGGGTAAAAGCGGAGTTGGCGCATTCCAAGCACGAATGCATGAACAAGGATGTAAATATCATTGACGTCATAAAAGCTGACCAGTCCTACCATAGAAAAGGTCCAGGCAACAGCGTTGCTTTCGATTCCTATTAGACCTTGCTAGTTCTTCAACATTTTGGACTCTTGACAGTAACAAGACATCAACCTAATCCTTAAGTCTCTAAAATTACGGTAACATAAACATAAACATAAACATACTCTATATCGATCTTACGAATTCAATTCAGCAACAATGCTCAATAACGTCTTCTACCTCGTTCTCCAGCTCTGCCTGGCCACCTGGGCTTTTGCAGCTCCCATCGCTGACGAAACAATAACTACCACCAGCACCCCGTGGCAATACGGTGCTGGTGGTGGGATTATCGGTTTCATTGTTTTAGTCCTGGATCTGATCGTCTTCAGTGCGTCTAAACCGTAGCATCCCCACAGCCATAATAGATCCAACGCTAACAACAACAATAGTCGAAGTCTTGAAGTCCAACCGTCCCGCCCCCAACAAATTGCTGTGGTGCCTTATCGTCTTCTTATTCCCAATTGTCGGCATGGTCATATACTTCTTGTTCTCCAATCGAAAGGCACACAACACGTACGAACCATTGCCATAGACTAGCGGAAGGAGGTGGCTGTGGCTGGATGCGCGTACTCCGTCATATATCGAAAGAGAGGCGTTAACCAAGCTATCTGGGGGCTTTGTCAGCTTGCTGACTCATTGTATGCGAGAGACTGTCTCTGGAACTAGGTTGGGTAGTTGGAAGCAACTACAGGGACAACACGTTCCAGAAGGATCTGTTTCTGCTACTTTTTATTAGCGCGCGCTTCTCATAATACTGTGACAAGGAAAAATCTGACTCAGAAATCCATGGCGGCAATCAACTGTGAAATATTCACACCAAGGCTTGTTTCAAGTTAGAGCTGTAACAAGGGGCTTGGGAGGATATTTGTATTGCTAATAACAGTAGTCTCTTAAGCAAGTAGGGAAGTCTTGAAGGACTTAACCCTTTTTGACTCTAGGCGAGAGAAGTCTGAATAGCTTCGCTGCTCTTTTCCTATCTCGGTCTCGGTTTCGCTTTAGTACAGTTGTCCCTAGAGGCTACAGGAGAGTAGGAGAATTTTGGGGAGCTGATAACTAGTTGAACGGCCCTCATGAATATATTTATGACCTGGTCTCAAGCTTGTGTATCAGGGTCTAACTAATAGAGTCTAAAATAGATTTGTTCAACTACTTTCCGTGTAGCACGTGCTCACCTTTGTTAACTGAAAAGGCCATGAAGCATCCTGTATAAACAAAGTCGAAGAAAGAAATACCCCAAACGTGCGCTTGGGTACGGAGTGCTGTGAGGTCATTGGGACTTATCCAAGACACTAAGCTGCGTAACCCATGAAGCGGAATATTTACCGTCTTACCCGGTTTTGTTCTTATCTCATGGTTCTCCCTGTTTGCGTGTTTGATATTATCTGTCTTTGAATCCTAATTCCTTGAGTTACACGCTCACATTCATAAGTTGATTCGTTGACATTGCTTCATGCCCAAGACCTAAGTTGGTTTTGTCAAATCTATGCGCTTTTCTGAAACTTAAAAGTATCACGACTCAGAGAGCGGAGTTATTATGCACAACGACGTAGTCAAAACGGGGGCCAAGACGAAAATCCGTGACCTTGCAACACCACGTGGTACTAGTAAATGTTCAGAGCACGTTACGAGATGTGCAGCCACACCGGCACTTTGTCGGATAGATCACAAACGCTCAGTACTCGCGGAGAGGACTAACGACAGGTCATTCGAGCCGCATTCCATCCTTGTGAACAGACTGTAGACGTGATGAACGAAAGACTTTGCCAAGACATACGATCCCGAATATATGCTAGCCGACGAGAACTAAGATAACAAGACAATGAATGGCTATGTGAGCACGGTGTCGGATTTGTTCGCTAAGAAAACTCTGCCCGGATGATATGCTCCGCGTGATGAAGTCGAACAAAGGGGCCCACTACACACTGTAGGGCAAGGTATGGAATTGTTCGCGACAATAACGATTGCTGATGGGATTATGATGAAGATCGATCGCCGTTCCCCAGACTTATCCTATCCCAGTAAGCCCATAACGGGTAGCAGCAACCTAATATGCCTAGACTAACTGAGTCAGGCTAAGGCAGTTACTAATTACATATAACGTATATTCCATGATCATAAACTCCATTTCATTATACATCAGCGGTTAGATCCGAAAGTCGTGACGACTTCGATTTTCTGGGTCAAGGCTGGGTATCACACTCAGGGGGGTTGATATAAGTCATTACATGTACCTAGGTATAAGTATAAATTCAACTAAGTCCACCGAGACATAAGATCTGCAAACGGACTGTCTCTAGATCTTCGGTCTTTATTCCGCTGCCGTGATAATCCCTTCAAAAACATCGACTAGCCAGGTCCATGTTCTAGTGTCAAGATGAACAAACCAAGCCCTCGTGAGGGCGCGACCCTGGAGACCGGCCTCATATACCGAGATGGAACCACCAAAGAGCCCATATCACAAGTGGACGTGAACAAACTCCCGGGTATCACACTCTACGAGAAGAAATGCCTCCTAATCAACCGCGAGATCGATGCCATGGGGATGGGCCGGTACCAATGGGTCGTATGGGGTCTCTGCGGGTTCGGATATCTGATCGATCTGCTTTGGGCGCAGGCATTCGGACTTGCCCTGAGTCCGCTGCAGCAGGAGTTTGGATTCGGCAGTGGCCAGACCGGTAACATTACTGTTGCTTTCAGCGCCGGACTCACTGCTGGTGCATTTGTTTGGGGTGTCTTGGCGGACACGATTGGTTAGTGGCGTCGAAGGATACGCTGAGAGTTGTGATCGATGCTGACTAGTTGTCGGCAGGGAGACGATGGTCTTTCAACTTCACCGTCTTGTTTGCTTCCGTCTTCGGGCTGGCCCTGGGTGCTTCCGGGAGCTACACCACATTCCTCGTCTTAACGGCCTTCGTTGGGTTCGGTATTGGAGGCAACGTGCCCATCGATACGACCATCGCGCTGGAGTTCATCCCGCAGGTAGATACATCTATGAATTGGGGGTGTTGAGAATCATACCGCTAACTCCCTCCTAGAACAAGCGCTACCTCCTTGCCCTTCTTTCGATCTTTCAGCCTCTCGGCGTTGTCATCTGTAGTGCCATTGCGTTTGGCTTCATTCCAAACCGATCATGCTCGCCCAACTTCTCCGAAGCCAACCCTCTACCATCCTGCTTTAAAGAAGGTCTCGAGCCAGGCGCACCATGTTGCTCGCGGGAATCGAACATGGGATGGCGATACTTCCTATATACGCTAGGTGCCATTACGCTCTTCGTGCTATTTCTCCGGTCCGCCGTCTTTCGGCTCAAGGAGTCTCCGAAATACCTCATCTGCAAAGGTCGGGATGCCGAAGCCGTCGCAGTCGTTCAACACATATCCAAAAAGAATGGGATTCCGTGCAATTTGACCCTAGAACACCTGAAGCAACTAACCAGTGAAGAGGACTCCATGGACACATCGTCGACCATGGTAAATCCAGGTATGAAGCGTATGGTGGTATCTGGAGGAGAGAAGGCAGTTGCTGCAGTGGATAGATACAAGCTGCTGTTCAATAGCTGGCCAATGGCGAGACTCACATTACTAGTTTGGTTGACCTATATCTTTGACTTTTGGGGATTTACCGTCGCAGGCAAGTTTATCCTCTTGTTTCTGTTTCCCAGCTTTCACCGCTGACATTTTTCCAGGCGCCTATCTTCCTCAAATTCTCGCTCTCAAGAATGGTGCCGCCTCTGTATCCTTAAAGTTTACCTATGGGTCTTACATCTACACCTACGCTCCTGGCATCGTGGGTGTTCTCCTGGGCTCGTTTATGTACCGTGTTCCCTCTATCGGGCGCAAGTGGACCATGACGATTGCGTCAGGACTAATGGCCGCCTCGATATTCCTCTTCGCGGTAGTCGACACCGTCCCCAAAAATCTCGGATTGTTCACAATGGAGTATTTCTTTCAGAGCATGTTCAATGCCGTTTTGTACGGCTGGACACCCGAAGCGTTTCCCGCCCCAGTGCGCGGCAGCGCGTGCGGACTGGCGAGCTTCTGGGGACGCTTGTTTGGCATTGTCAGTCCGCTTATTGCACAAAACCTTTATGCTTCGTCGAAGACTGGCGACGATCAGACCGTGGGCGGCAACATCAATGCGGTACTATACCTCGCCGGTGGAATTACGTTAGGCTGTGTGATTACTACCGCACTATTACCAAATAAGATGCGGGTGATGACAGATTAGACGTCCTAGAAGCAATTCTTGGTAGATTTATTAGAATATTACAAAGACTTCAAGCAATGGTACAAGTCCCACTTATTGACCACATACCGATTTCAGCCACTTGGTTCTGATAGTTCAGGCGATGTCGACGTGAGCACTGAGACTTATACTTGGAGAGAGGCCTGCGTCGGACTAGATCCTGATCTGAGACTGGAGACCCGTATATCACGCACATAGTTATACGTATGTAAGATTATGTGCGTGGCATTTACCGGCGTTGAGGGATCGGCAACTATGCGCAAAGCTATTTTGGCATAGAAGCCCTAGATCTCCCAGTTAGTCGAAGAGAAGTTAGTAGCTTCACGGCTCCCTTGAAGCCATAAAGATTATTCCAATTCTAATACTGTTCCAAGCCCATATATCAATCTTAGAATATGGAGGTAGGTCCTCAATGAATAAAACCAGATGCATTGCCTACGCATCGTCCCTCCAAATACTCGATCTCCAGCTATGCTTTGGCAATAGCATTTCCTAATGGTCTTATGAGTGGTGCCCCAAACTCGGCAATAGGCAACTTCAGGTACTTGCGAGTTGCCGAGCCAGCATGGCAGCATGTTTTTGGATTCAAGATGGTCGTCACATTGGTGAGAGAAGTCGTGCATCTTGTAAGTGCCCCTATTTAACCTATTTACAGTAGTTAGCCAAAAGGGGAAGGCTCGGGGGTAAGAGAGGTATATGGAATATCGTGGTTGTTAGATACCTAGTCGATCAAATAGTGATATTAGTTCCGGCTAGAATGACGCATCTTTGAGAAATCTTTTCAGCTTCACACTCAAAGATACTGTAGGTGTTTCATAACGACCGGTATATCCATCATCGATAACTTACGCATATGACCCTTTCCTCCCCAACAACCCTCAGCTCACTCTGTTGCCCACCCATGACACCGACCAGCCCTAAGCCTCTTAGTTCATCCCGCGCACCCTCTCCAACCCGTTTGCGACCTGAAGACAGCCACCCTACCAGGGATTTGTGCTACTCCACGTAAGAATTATTACATAGATTGTGGGCTAGGTGAACGTCACAATAGACTTCTATATATAGCAAGATAGCGTCTACAAATGCGTTTGGGAGTCATTCGCGCAACAAGAAGTGTTGAAGTTGTACAGGATTCGTGACAGTGGCAAATGGCCCCTGGTCACAGTACAGTCCCTAATATCACCGCATTTTTGAAACTGGGATACTCGTACGTAAATCTTGCGACCATCCTACGCATCAACTTCACAGTTCTTCCTAAAGCGATTCAACAAAAATGCATCTACATGAGCAAGGTTGAGAGAGGTATTTCGAAATAATATGCCGTGAAAACGGCAATAGTTGGTGTAGGCGTTCGGGCACGGGACTTGGTCCTTAGTATGGAGCTAGTTTTAAGCTAGTTTTAAGCTAGTTTAAACTCATAGAATGGTAAACTTATTCAGATTTAACATCGTCCTAGATTCCATCTTCAGCCTTATAAGCTAGGGAATTGCAATGCCTATGCTGCTCATGATGACTATAGTTCCCATACGGCGCTCTCAAAGTATACGAGGGCCTCCATACTAGATGCATTTGGAGTAGCCTTAGTTAACTCATACTAATACCTAATCACTTGGTCAGAGACGGACCACTCCTGCCAGCTCCCAGATTTATTGGTCAACACGGCTTACTCCGCATAAGCGATAAGATCGGTCCCGATCAGATAGA
Source organism: Xylaria flabelliformis (assembly GCA_007182795.1). NCBI lineage: Eukaryota > Fungi > Ascomycota > Sordariomycetes > Xylariales > Xylariaceae > Xylaria > Xylaria flabelliformis. The sequence continues at coordinate 910,830 of VFLP01000006.1, read as the reverse complement.
TATCAAGGCGTTATCAAAGAACTGACTGCTACACGTAACACAAAAGAAAAAAAGAACCGGAAGGCTGTCGAGGATGCCTTACAAGTTTGCGTCATAATGCAGAATCCTTCGCTGATCCATTGTCTCGGCGAACGTCGTCGCTATCAGAGCCTTGCGAGTGATAGTCGTTGTGAGTGGCATTGCTGCGTAACAATGAACTGATTAATTTGTGAATCTGGCAAGGCACAACATATATATTCATGCGAGTAATGGCAACGTATATTTCGTGCGTCACATACTGGCTGGGTGGAGGATAACAAGATGCAGAAATGGCGAGGCCTGGATGGAACATTTTAGAAGGCGACTATGAATGAACCCCGCGTTGCTGTCGGGGTAGGTAAGTATGTTTTGTGGGCGTTCGAAAAACACTAACCTGATATTGTGTTAGGAATATGCCTACAGCCACCGAGATGTTCTAGAAGATGAAAAAATCTGGGAAGAGTAAAAACGCAGAGCCTGAATCTCACGTGTTGTTGATGTAGTCGGATGTGACAGACATATACTCTGCAGCATAGTTAACAATCACGGGCACTTAGACGGATTGAGTATAACCAGCGGTAAATGAAATCGGCAATCTGGCGAGCCACTACGTCACATTTGGATAAGCCTGAAATTTAGATTTACTCTATGCTTCGTTATTGGATGGCCTCAATGTTGCACAAAGGGTCTGCGCCGTCCCAAGGTGACGTCTTCTTCATGCCACGCGCCAACCGTGTATGCATGCGTGTGAATAATAGTCTCAGTAGTATTGTGCCTCACCTACCTAGATGATCTACGCTCCATGCAAGCAAGGCAAAGCTACCACACAAATGGAAAAAGAGAAACAGCGCCGTATCAGTATGTGGCAGGTGAGATGGCGTCGCAACATTAACCCAACCCAGTGCGGGTAGGCAATATAGGACTAGAGCGCGAATCTGTCGAGTAGGGGTTCATCTTCAACATCGAAGAGGTTGAGATAACAGCGAACATTCTCCGCGTTAGAAACTTTATTAAGTCGGCTATCCCCACGACTCATTCTTTCCATGTCGTCCTACTCAGAATTCCGGTTCAAACCCGACAGGAAGGCTGGCCCTATCTTGACCCTTATTAACGGTCGAAGCATACGGTAGTTTTCCATAAGCGTGCATATTATTCAATTTTACTTGCTGCTGCGGAAATTGGGTACCCGATATCGGTACTACAGTCATGTCTGTCAACAAGGCCGACCCCCTGATGTCAGGGGATAGGAAAGACTCAGAACACTCTGACATTTCCCGCACTGAAGTCGAGGAGAGCCGCCTCACTTCAGAAAAGGGGCTAGATGAAGGCCAAAAGAAGCGTCTGGAGGCATCAGCGAAGCTAGAAAATCCCCTAGCTGGATTGTCGCCGGAACAGCTCGCCCAGCGGGGTGAAGACTTCTGCAAGCAGCATGGCCTCACCGATGAAGAAGACATTCGGGCCTTCAGGCTTGGAGCCATGATTGCTGGCAACATGAACAAATAGTAAGTATTTTTAAGCCATATCATTTTTCGAAATGGCAAAAGTTTGCTTCCAACCCCTATATACGCTTGAAGGGGTAATTTCTAACTTCATTTCTTATAGCGACACTGTCGATGGTCTTACCGATCGCGAGAAAGAAGTACTGGAAAGGGAAATCACACATAAATGGTCGAACCCCAGGATGCTATACGCTGTCATCACCATTTGCTCTCTCTGTGCCGCAGTGCAAGGCATGGATGAGACTGTCATCAACGGAGCCCAAATCTTCTTTAAGGACCAATTTGGCATTGGCGACCCAAACTCACAGCGAGGTAATCTCAAGTCGCCCCATACTATCTTTGATCCTTCAGATGTCTAACATGTTTCGTTTAGATTCATGGCTCCTCGGTTTAGTCAACTGTAAGCCGAGACTCTGCTAACAGGTATCCAAATCGCATGATCACTGACATTCCTCAAGCCGCGCCCTATATCGCCTCTGCATTTATCGGCAGTTGGTTGACCGAACCCCTGAACAACAGATTCGGACGCCGCGGTACTATCTTCATTTCATGCTTCATCGCTGCTGCTGCCTGTTTCTGGCAAGCATTTACCAATACCTGGTGGCATATGTTTATTGCTCGTTTCGCCCTTGGTTTTGGCATCGGCCCTAAAGCAGCCACAACCCGTGAGTTCTTGTCTCAACTCTTTTCATAAACGACGCAGAACTGATCCCTTTTAAAGCCGTCTTAGCTGCGGAGTGCTCTCCACCAAAGCTGCGAGGCGCTCTCGTGATGCAATGGCAGATGTGGACGGCGTTCGGTGTCCTTCTTGGTTATGTAGCTGATCTCGCATTTTATGAGGTGCCTGATCTTAGTGGCATTGATGGGTTGAATTGGCGTTTGATGATGGGTTCTGCCTTAATACCCGCAGTCATCGTCGTCGCTCTTGTGTTTTTCACGCCCGAGGTTCGTTCAAGATGACCATATTGAGTTGAGCGGGAATTCTAACCCCAATTTTACAGTCACCTCGATGGTACTTGACCAAGAACAGATACATGGATGCTTACAACTCAATTCGCCAACTTCGGTATGAGAGAGTGCAAGCGGCCCGTGATCTCTTTTATATGGATGCGCTCCTCCAGATTGAGAATGAAACAATGGTGGGCAAACAAAACAAGTTCAAGGAGATTTTCACGATACGCCGGAACCGCAATGCTGCGATCGCCTCGGAAATTGTTATGTACATGCAGCAATTTTGTGGTGTTAACGCCATCGCATACTATTCGACGCAGATCTTCCTCGACAGCGATTTCAGTGAGAAGTCTGCACTGGCTGCATCTCTGGGGTTCGGTGCCATCAATTTCCTCTTCGCCATTCCGGCCTTCTACACTATTGATACCTTCGGCCGACGAAATCTTCTTTTGACGACCTTCCCTGTGAGTATTGCTCGTCTTCTGTCTAGTTATCTTACTGATAGGTGAATAGTTAATGTCCCTCTTCCTCTTCTACACCGGCTTTAGTTTCTACATTCCAGCAGGGACAGCTCGCGTTGCCAACGTGGCACTCGGAATCTATCTGTATGGTATTGTGTATTCACCCGGTGAAGGTCCCGTACCATTCACGTACAGTGCTGAAGCCTATCCCTTATACATTCGATCCTTTGGCATGTCTTTGGCGACAGCTACGACCTGGTTCTTCAACGCTGTTATCTCACTCACCTGGCCGTCTCTGGTGCAAGCCTGGACCAACGCAGGCGCGTTCTCCTGGTATGCGGCGTGGAATATCGTAGGTTTCATTGCTGTACTCCTATTCCTTCCCGAGACCAAGGAGAAGACACTCGAAGAACTAGACGCTGTCTTCGACGTCCCGTTGCACAGCATCATGCAATACGGGATTGCGCAGACTGGATACTTCTGGGGCCATGTCATTCTACGCCGAGATATGGAACCGCCCAAACCACCAACGTCAGCCAGCACCTTGGAATATACTGAGACTCAGTTCACGAAAGAGCAGCATCACGACGCAACCGCGCGTGTTTAAGAGGCTCGTTTTTCTCTTCTTCTTTCTCGATAGCCTACTGTATAGATGAGGAATATATGAGGAATATAGCAGTATGTCGATGATGAATAGGTTATTGATGCGCCGTAAGGGGCAAATGTTTTGGTATCACTTGCACTTGCGAGAGTCTCGTCACTTGTGAAATTTCTAAGGATACCCGTCTAGGCTCGAATGATATTTGGTTACCTAATGAAGAATCGAACGAGTCGCGTACTTTAGCATATCATGAATTGATAGAATCATGTCAAATTCCGCTACCGAAAGGAATAGTCGTAATAGTTCGTAACCTTTGAATGTGTACCGCCATAACACTCGGACAATAATAAAACAACACTGACCATGATCCCCCTTCTCAAAGCCCCAGGACGTTCTGTTGAAACTAGCCATTCGTTCCATTCCTGAAATATCCGTCCCGGGAACTCGTCACATGTGTTCTGAGAACGCCATGTCCATATCACCCGAACCAACCTCTGCCCCTTCCAACCCCCCGCCCCCTGGCCCCCGCACCCATAAGTTAATTGCACAAACTACAAAAACATTTAGGAGAACACGAGAACGAGAACTGGAATACAAGCGGACAAGAAAGAAAACCAGCACACAAAGGAAAGCGAATCCCCCGGGTACAATCTCCCATATTTCCTCACTCACTCTCACATAAGACGACTTCACGCGACACAACCCCCTATATCGTAAAATATCGCGAGCCGTACCAAGGCAAATGTTAGGGAGCGTACGAGCGGTCCCTGTCATCGTAGAACGAGACAGCCTTGGTCTTCCCCTGTTGTGATTGTTTCTGCTGTTGCTGTTGCTGTTGTTGTTGCTGGGCACGCAAGACCTCTGACCACGTGGGTCCTCGCTCATCATGATGTGGCGCGACGACGAGGGCGCCACCATTCCTGTCCCCTGCCCCGATCGTACTTGCACTGCTACCCGTACGTGTCGCAGTCGGACTGGCCGGTGTCGGGCTGTTTGTGCCGGAGGTAGCAGTAGAGAGGACGGCGGCGCTGCTTCGTCGGCGTTCGCTAAATCGTCGTGGCGCTGGGGCCGGACGTCTGTCGTAGTTTCTGTTTAGTTCTCGCTCGCGCTCTCTGTCTCTATCTCTATCTCGCTCTCGGTCTCTGTCTCTTTCTCTCTCTCGCTCTCGCTCTCGGTCCCTTTCTTTCTCACCATCCCTATCCCTCTCCCGATATCTATACGGCAACCACCATCTATCTCGCTCCTTATCCTTTTCCCTGGTTCTCTCCCTCTCCCTCTCTCGTTCCCGCTCACGTTCGCGCTCAGGCTCATGTCCGTGGTAGCTGCTCCGTCTATCTGCCCTCGTCGGCCGAGGCGTGACGGTGGCGACAGTAGTCACGGTATCAGAGCTGGCGGAATCGCCACCATCGTCATCTGCGCCACCGAGCTCGAATTGGGTCGCATTACTCTTGGATCTCAAGGCTACTACAGCTGATGATGGTCCTTGCTGCGGCTGCTGTGGCCTCTGTGGCTGGATGACGACTTCGGCGGGTCCATATTGCCGATGCTCGGGGCAGGAGTGGCGGGTAGGGTGTTGGTAATGAGGTCTGTGGCCTACGAGCGCCAACGATGACGAATCTGAATTAAAGCCGTCTCTAACTCCGCTAGTTGGGGTCGCAGGAGAAGAGGAAGTCTGGAACTTAGCCAACGATCCGGCAGATGAAGACGACGGTAATGGTTTTGACATTGACGGTTCACTAACACTACTCCTGCCCACACCGCTGCTACCGTACGTGGGAGCGGTAGCGTTTCGAGGCAGAGGCACAGGAGGTGGAGGTAGACTCGGGCCCTTGCTGCTCCACCCCGAGTCTAACTTCAATGTCGAGTTCGTCGGAACATTTGCAAACGACCACCGTCTATTCTGCTCAGCTAACTGAAGTGCCGATACAGACGATGTGGGAGTCTGTGCAGTAGATGCTTGGAAATGAGCCTCCGGAGAGGATGGAGTAAGGTTCAAGTCACACAAGAGATCCTCCACGGCAGCCGCAAGGAGTTTTCGAGATTTCGCATCCGGTTTCGCGGGGAAGAGACTGCGGACAAATTGCCGCGGAAGTCGGTCGCCTCGACTTGCATTCACCCCGGGGATGAGGCCTGAGGGAAAGTAAGAAGTTGGCGACGAGCCCTGCATGGAAGATGAAGTGGCAATGGGATTAATCGGTGTAATAGGCGTGCCATTGCCAGAACGCAACATGCTATTGCTCGATCCCGTGCTCGCAAACAGCGGTATCTCGCCAGCAATCTTATTCAGACGCCTCGCTTCCCCCTCCGGGTGCGCGAGGATGCATGTCGTAAAGAACTGAGCGAAACCCGCCGGCGTGAGGGCAGGGACACAGGGCCGAGCGGAGCGCGGGCGCGAGCGCAAGGAGTTTTGCGCATTTGGGTTTGGCGCCACGCTTGTAGCCGGGTGCAAGCTCGAGTACGAGCTCGAACGCGGGACAGGCGACGACGGACCCGCAGTCGCCGTTATCGAAGAGGCGGTGGAGGAGGAGGAAGAGACAGACAATGCCGAGGGAGACCTCGTCAGAAAAGCCGGTTCAATAGTAGACGGTGGCACGAGATAGTACTCGCAGTCGAGATCTGCAAAGAAATCACTGATTCTATGGTGGTAGGTGGTCAACCTGTTGCTGCCGCTGGTAGTGGTCATGATAGCACTGCTTTCCCGCTGTGGGAAGATGTGGAAGATATCTATACGGCGATATGATGAGCAACCCGGCAAGTGATCACCGCGTCACACGTCCAAAGGGATGCTCACCCTCAAACGGATGCACCTCGCCCTCGATCCTGAACCGCGAATATAGCAATCCCAGCTTCTCAGGCGTGACGACCGCTCCGCCCCGAGGTGACAGCTTTTCAGCCTAGGTAGCACACAGGCGTTAGATTAGTCTCCGCCTTGGCTCTTCAAGCGTGATATAGACTTGATTAAGGACGATGAGAAGGAAACACCAAATTCATACCAAACAATGTGCTAAACCCTGGAGCACTTGGCCCAGCCTGGCCGTTGCAAAGCCGTTTCCATCAAATAACACTCCCCATTCGGACACAGGCTCACCGCCTGAGCTTGACGTACGGCGATTCATGGGCCAAGGAGCCTTCTTCGCTGGCGCTGAGGTTGGTCCAGAAAGAGGATTACGAACGAGCGTCACATTATCGCCGAGCCTGGCTCCAGGTCTCGAAGGCTCAGGTTTCGCAGCCGTAGTAGGAGGCACTAAAGATAGCGGCGGCGCAGAGGCAGTAGATGAAGGAGAGGGAGTAAGAGTAGGCGTACGTGTGGTGCAGGTACGTTCCGAACCGCTATCCGGCACCGTCACCGGTGAACACGATCCATCATCACTCCAACCACGTGTTGACTTAGCGGCTGTGTCAAGATACGAAGGCCCCTTCTCTTGGCCGCTAGTTCCGGCGTTAATACTCATACGACTGACGCCACCGTCGTCACTCCGAGAGTGTTCTTTGGGTGTGTAGGCACCGAGAACTGTATCCGGCGTGTCAGTTCACCGTCGGAAGATGATGTAGTAGTGCTGAGACTGTGCTTCATCAACGAACTAGGCAGATACTGACATTCCTGTCTAATAACCTTTCTGATCTCGTCCATGAAATCAGTGGAAAACTCCCTGGGGCCCAGAGATGGTCGCAGATTAGGAATCTGCATCGAGGCAGTTGTGTCGGCCTGCTTTTCATTTTCATGAGCCTGCGATGGCCCATTCAGTAGATGATGATTAGAATTTTCAGACATGGATGAAGCCGCCGAACTAGTTGATGGGTTACCGAATGTAGCGGTGTTTTCCATACGAGTTCCGGAGAAGTTGGGTAGTGTTTCCGACTCCAACTGAGCTTGGTGGTGAGACTTTCCGTCCGTCATTTTGTATCTCTGTCAAATTAGATAGAATGGTTTCCATGTCACGACGACATGTCTGTCTGCAAATAATCACCTCTAGCAAATCAACCCCTTTAAATGGCTTAAAGCATTAATAATGACCGGCTTTTGTTTACGAACCACGGTCTGGGCAGCAATGTATCGGCGGATGACCCCATGGTAGGATAATAAGCCATCGACGACTTCAGGCAGCATCTCCCCTTCCAGTAGCACAAAACTTGACATTAGCGCAACGGCTGTAGCCCGAGTTGGGCGAATGGCATGACCTCTGTAGCATCGTTGCTACACCTATCAGTCCGTTAGAAGTAGCAGCCGGGCGATGGAGATGCCTGTCCGTCTGCAAGCAGCCGTCTTGCAGGAACTTAATCCCTGCTGTTCCAGCTTATGTCGTCGGAAAAGGCTGCATCTACCCTCAGAACCTTACGGCCCAAGATTTTACTTATCGGAGCACCAACTACCATATGCAACCTGACATACAGCATCGCCCAGCCCGTAGGTAATTTGGCATCCCTCTAGAACACCATCGACCTGCATTGCAGCGTATAGAAGATGACTTTAGGCTTCAGTGATCTCGGAGGAGTATATCTGTCGCCACACTTTTTTGGTGGGATTACATTTCATTGTCAGCAAAATTATTACTACGTACGTGGCCCGATCCGGAAAAAACATGCGAATAACCATCAGGCAATGATTCGCAACAAACCCAGATCCTTTCTCAACATTTTTTATGCTCGTCCGGCGTCATTCCAGTAAGCATTGAGATGGACTCTCAGAATGAGCAGTGATGTAGCAATTGTGTTAGATAACGTGCCAATTTCAAGAAATTGTTTAGTGATGCCTTAGGATCCATTTACTGTTGATGCAGTTGATGTTCCTACTGGTCAGTGATGCCACGGGCGCTCGCTGCGGACCAGTCTTTGTCCACATAGTGGAAAGCGGTTCCATCCCGCCTTACATCTCATCAGGACTATCAGAATCATGGGGAGCTTCTTTTCCATCTTCAGGTCTGTCTGCAAAGGATCTCTTGCTGCCAGGAAATACTTTGCGGTTATCCTTGATCAGTGTTAGCTTATCGTACCAATAGGAAGATTTCAGAAGCGCTTACTCCCTTATACCACTTCTTGTTATTACCCGTTCCAGGCCTTTGATTTTCGCCGGTTTTGCGAAAATTTGAATTCTGTGTCATGGTTTTAACCACAGGAATGAAAGGCTTCTGCCCAACTTCCTCGTTGCTCATGTGTCTTTGAGTCGGGCGAGTTGTTGACAATCGGCTGGACGAAGTCTGAGTACCCTGGGTGTTCAGAGGTTGCTGACCTATGCCAAGCCCGGCGGCCAAATGTGTAAGATGACCAACTCCGTTTGACATGGCGGCCGCTGATAAAGACGCATTATTGCCAGTGGTGACTGTATAGCCTTGTGAATGAGAAGCACCCAGTCCCGGCTTGTATGCTATGATAATATCAGCAAGTGTCCGTCCGCTCTGCGTGATACTAGGTTGCATGCCAGTCATAGTTCGAGCTGATTTGCCAGAACCGAAATCACTTCTGCCGCCATTGGCATCATCATCATCATTCCATAGAGAAATGTCCATATCATTTGTCGTTGATACTGCATCCGTTGTGGTATCCTATGCGAAATTGTCAGCCAATGACTAGATAACTTTGCCGTGGCTACGCACTTCGCAGTTAGCCTCATCGCCGTAACCCTCGAGACGATCAATGAAACTGGAGACCAGGGTTTTGCTCCCGGAATAGGGGCTGATTCCACTATCATCGTCGTCGTCATCGTCGTCCTCGTCCGAGGACATTGCGGAGATTTTCAGTTCAAATTCTTGATTATCGCTAATGCCGTCGTCCCCAGGGCGCACAAGGGGGGCGTTCGGCCCGTCGTTGGGGGGCTCCGTGCCGTCGAAACTCAGTCTCCACTCGGTACAATTGATGCACCACTTTATTAACGTAGCAACCTAGTCAGTTCCCTTGCTTTATGCGGCGAACTACGATAGGATGCTCACTTACCGGCTCTGGATTATTACGTTGGTTCTTGCTGAATTGCCCTACTACTTTGACGCGGTCGCAGGGACCGTGGCATCGTATCTCCCGTTCCTCGTTGTTGTGGTCCTGGCAAGATAGACCAACATTATCAGGAGTGACCTTGTTTCCCCTATCGTTCCTCTTCTTATTGTACCACTTCTGAAGCTGACTCTTGGAATATGCAGCTGGTGCCTTGTTCTTTCCACATACTCTGCATCGGAAACTAATAATGAGGTGAGTTTTGAGCCGTATTTTAAAATAGCTAGTGTACTCACGTGGGTGGTAGAGCAGCTCCACCAACAGGGTTTCGAAAAGCCATCTTCTGGATTGTCGGCGTTGCTTTAGGAGACACCGAACTATAGGCATTTTCTTTAGATTAGACAATCGATTTCAACGCACGTAATAGAGAGTGGTACCTCGGAAGGAGAAGTTCTGATAGATTTAAGAAAAGACAGTACATGGGACAACACCAAAGAGCAAATACAAACTGGGGCATAGAAAAGAGGGACAGGGAACTCGATAAGTGAGAGATTGAAATCGGAGAGCAGTAGTCTTACCTCTTTCAGGACAGCAGCCGCGATACTCTGTCAGTGTGTCGGGCGTGTGGACTAGATGACTTTGTTCGCGGGGCGGTGGTGAATCTGGATATGTCAAGGTAAGAGACAGTAACGTATTAACTTATGTGTTGCCTTACTGCTATGGTGTTGCCGGAGACATTCAAGTCATGCAGCGATCCAGCAGCTCGACGATATCCGAATCATAGGAACTGGAAACGCCAGCCTTAAGGAAGGGTAAGAGGGGATTAGATTTCAAGTAATAGGAAGTAGATGTGGTTGCTTAATATCGATATGTCCGTCGATGTTGAGGAGAGAAAACAAACGGGACCAGGATTGGAAGGTAGGTAGGTTGGTTGAAAAGATGGTCAAGGTAGCTCTACCGGTCGATACTGGCGTGTTGAGAGAGAGAGAGAGAGAGAGAGAGAGAGAGCTGCAGGTCGAAGAGGAGTGAGTATGTTTGCGTGCCTGCTTAATTGTGTGTTGGTGCCTTAAGAAAGACCGAGACGGCTCCAAAACAGAAGGCACGCAGATAGTGCGAGCCAGAATTAAACTATGGCAAGAGCCTGAAAATAGATGCTGCTAACATTGAGTACTGGCATGTACCTGCCTGTTTACCTGTTTGCTGGGTGACCGAACTTTAATGCTGCATATGGTTACTACAGGTACCTCAGGGACAGGCAGGTGGCTCGAGTGTAAATATCGCGGACACCTACCTACCCTACAGCATACATACATACATACATACAGGTAGGTATGAATATGGATCTGATAACATGGATTTATGTCTGGCTGAAGGAAGCCACCTTGAACAGAGATATGTCAAGCGGTTCTGCCATTGCACCCAGTCCAATTTATCAAAGTTGCGGCTGCAGAAACTGCAGCTACGAAATGACCAACAAACATGAACCTAAGAGTTATTGGATAATAATATATTCAGTTTGCTTTCAATCTCTAGCCTAGCTTAGATGAACATGTCAGCCTTTACGCCTGAAAAATTTCTATGATTGTTTACTTGTAAACGCAACAAGACTTCGTTCAAACCTAGTCAGGTTTGACAATACTGCTTTGCCTCCATGCGGCAATGGTATGCGCCGTTCTCTCAAGTCAGCATTTACTGATAATCAAGAGCTTTCCACCTTTTCTTTGCTTTTCCTCGAAAATCGAATAAATGAAAATCGAGCAAAACTTGACTAATGCCTCAGGTACTTAAACTGTGTCTTTAACATTTCTAGGCAGAAACGAATGATTGTTCATGGTACAGAACATCACCGATCGGGCCCGCTTCGGGCAATTGCAAACGCAGAGCATATAGAAGGAGATCTAGGCCTCTGATAGCTATGTATCGCGTTTGAATAATCTGCAGATTTGTTAGCCATTAAGTCTTGACAAATTTCATCCATATATGACGAGGTCTTTTTATAATATCCAATCGGATAACACATATCCTAAGACTCACCCGAAGCCCCCGGCTCTAACTACATAGGGTGTTGCTGGTAAGGCATATGAGACATTGCACTACCTGGCGGCTGTTTGGAGCAGCTTAACAGACTGTATAAGGTTGGTAATCATTTAGAATAATGAATGACTGATTCCGAGTCGTTAAGTCCGCCAGGCGAGTCATTCTTGGGGTGCCTTCTACCACGACATCTAGATAAGATCGTCCTAGGCATTTGTTAGCGAGTCAGCAATACATGATATAATGAAACCTTTCTTTTCCTGTTAGTTTTTTAGCTACTCTATTATTTGCCATCAGTAATTCGAACCTGGCCGGCCTGCGCGGGCTGTTTCACACTTGCCCCACAAGGCAGCGAGATGCCGGATTGATGGAGGGGAAAAAACCCAAGTGTCTCAAAAACCATGCTTGGGTGGTTTTCTAGAAGCCTGGCCTCTGTCAATAGCGAGCTTGGAAGTGAATGGTTGGCCTCATGAGATGGGATAAGTTGGAGAGGCCAAGGTAATGTAGGAGGTCAGATTCATGCAGACAATCCCCTCCGGAACCTGCCAGTCCTGGCTTTAGGTATATACTCCGGCGGGTCGGGCTGCTATGCCATCTTAGATGGATGGGATATGGATTGGGCGCCGAACGCGTATAGTGGGTTTGGAGTCATGCGCGACCAATTATCCAAAGCGATGCATAGTGTAATCTGGTCAGGACCATTTCTCAGTTCATGCGCGCGCGAGACGCGGTTCCTTACCAGGAGGCCTGCTGTTTCGCATTCTGGAAGGGAGGTCCTTGCTTTAATCACCTATGGGCTTGAGAACCAATCTTTGCCTGTATTTGAGCGGCTGGCAAAACATTAGGGCTTTCGGTGGAGAGATTACTTATGTAATAATGTCAGGTAGAAAATAAGGATCTAGGTAGACTACATACCTAGCTAGCATTCAATAGTACGAATATTCGCAGAACAGGTATTGTGCTTACTAACTTATATAGCGCCTATCTATATACGGGTTGAGCAAGTCAGATCTATTGATGTCGAGTTTGATGCCAACCATCTGCCTCCATGTGTACTGTATATATTGCTGACTGTGTTGTAGTGATACTTATAAGTGATTACCTCGTCGCATTAGCGCTGATATGTTAGAGAAACATGTTGAAAAATTTGACAATTGCACGTATATAAGATCTGGCTGTTTATGGATAAGCACCTACTATATGTTGTGCCGTATATACGCATATGAACCTGCGGTAAGTAAGGACTTGGATGGAGGTTCCTTGAGATCAGCACGGCAACGGCTCCATACCTAAGCCCTCATGCAAGGCCCAGGCGAGCCAGGAACACCCGCTCAAAAAAGACGTTAATCTCAATTCGGCAGCGAATTTAGTCTTTACTATTTATTGTAAAGTCTGTAGTAGCCTTGTTCGCATAGCACAAGATCGGAACAACTAGGTAAATAACTATTGATGATAGATACCCTGGGAGTGATAAAAACTTTGTCTTTTTCTTGGAAATCCCACGTTTCCTGTACGTACATACGTACATACATCCTAAGAGGCAGGTAGGTAGTTTTCCTCCAGTCTGGAGTCTGGTATCCGACCCATGGTTTTACCACGTCACCACTGGCGGTCAATGTTAGTTTCCGTGAAGGGCAAGCATTTCCGACAAGTTTCTCATCGACCAAAGAGCGTTGACGATGTTTCGTAGGTTTCTGCAACTTAAGAAAACTTGACGGAATGCTATCACCAGATCTAGCCAGCTTTGTTCGGACTTCTCGACTAAATTTGCGTCTTTAATCCCTTTGGTCCCACATTAAGTAGAATGTGCGAATCAATTAAACATGTCACACGTTCACGGACCGCCCCCTTTTCTATCTCGAATGTCCGTTGTTCGCTCATTGGATGTTACAAAAGAGATAAGGATCATTCTGAGGAATGCAAACAGTTTACATAGGTTCTTAAGATATGCCTATGCAAAAGATCGCATCAATATAAGAGGTCAACTTTTGAGCGATTTCGTGCCAACTGCACGGCATGGGCAATACGACCACTCATCTCTCTCTCCTCTAGAAAAGGCGCCAGATACGTCAAGATGCGGTCGCCACAGGTCAGCAACAAACTATCGGATCACGATGAAAAAGAAAAGCACAACTTCACTCTTCTAGCGGGGTATTCATTCGACTACTCTAACCCCAAACTCTTCGTCTCGGTCCCTAGGAATACGATCATTCGGTGTTGTGTTGATGCTCCCTTGGCCAACTATTTAGTAAGTAGCTGTGCGAGAATGGCTAGACTCTTTCCTTCCTGCTTAATAAGAAAAGAGCCCATCACCCGTCGATCCGTGATTCGTTAGACTAGCATGTCGCGGATACGCGGTACTGCAAGTCGCTTGAGCTGACGCACTTTGGAGCCGTCGCATTGGTAGAATCGCCACTTGCATGTGTTGGCATTAACGAAACGGGACGATCCACACCAAGCTTGAACCCCAAACGGGCAACGCGTATGTTTACGTTTCTCCTTATTCAATGTGTCGGTAGGTATTGGGCTCACCCGACTTGTCAGAGTGGTAGCAAGAAACCTGTTCTTCATGGCATTTGACGCGGTTCGGTTACCCAGACACGATAGCCAGAATCAACAAAAATAAGAAGCGCGATGTCATGCCATGGGCTGTTTTCCGCGGGGTGGCAACTGCATTGTCAAATAAGGAGTTATGTTGGTAGACGCCAGATCTTACTTACTACAGAGTAGCTCTCCCAAAATAGTTCTCTCGTCGGAATCCGATGGACGAAGAGGTAATGCCAATGTGAAAGTACTCACAGTACATGAATCCATTGGATACTGTAGTTTTATCTAGCGGCTACTCCGGACAATTAGTACTGTACTGTCGTACACCCCTCCAGTCTACCGGTATTATCAAGACCCTGAGTCACCAACTGCCAACTTTATCTAAAACGTGGGTTATTTTATCAATTCCATCAATGTTGGACCTTTATATCGTTACACAATAAGCCAACTCTCTGAGTTTCATCTGTCTATAAGGAAGCTGCCAACTGCCAGGTTTGCTACGAGCGCCAGAATACCTCGGGAATGGCTGGTAACCAGTTAATACGCGAGGTTTGCTTTCGCACCACTTAAAGATGCGAAACGGGAATAGCAACGAAAAATGGAAGTTTGACATCCGTGTGCGATAGGGGCTGGGGGGGGATGTTTCGATAAGACAAAATACCACCAGCCCCCCCTGACCAAGGCACGTCTGGGCGAGAATAAGTTACGATTGGGCGACCGTGTCAAAATATGCACAAGTGCACTGGCTACCTACCTTCCACACAATGGTGCATGACAATCCCCAGTGCCCTGGATAATATTTGATCATGCTCACGATCCACCTATATGGGACCATTCCACTCACCCGCCAAATTTGATATAGGAGTTAAGTAATGTAGGTATAGAGCTACTATCTCTAAGCTTAAGCTGTACCTAAAGATCCGCGTGGGAAATATGCAGATCAATAGTACCGGTGGAAGTCTCAGAGACCACCCCGCCATCTCGACTAAAAAGTACATGGGCAAATCAAGCCCGCGAGCACTGCTTAGGTTGTACACTAGAGCTATTTCCGTTGCCTATTCCGCGATTGATAGGTAATCCTGTAAATTGTTCACCAGTCCAATTAATTGATTTGGTCCCTCCAAACTTCGTTCTACCTGAAGGGACCTGCTTTGATGCTTCTAGCACGCCGACGTGCTACAGCATTGATCGGTACACTACACTGCCTATAGCAGGTACCTGCTTCTCACAGCATCCCTCATTCTACATTTTACCTTATCGCTCTCTCCCTTTCTCCAGCTTAGTCCACTCTCTTTGCTATTCGCATCGTCTCACCTCATCTTCACCCAATCCGAATTTATTCCTACACGCGCGCTCAATCACGGAGCTGGACCAGCAACGCCTCAGTATCTCTTCGCTGCTCACTCTCCGAATAGAATTCCTAGTCCACTCCAGAGGCCGTCGTGAGCATTCACTTTACCCCCCCTTTCTTCTTTTGTACCTGTTCATTTGAAACTCGACGTTACTTTCATCCGACAAGGGCCATTTTCATTTTCGCTTTGCCCACATGCAGCCGGCACACTAGCATAACCCCAGCATACCTACTTCCAGCAATACGTAGGTACCCTAGGTAGGTAGTAGCTACACTCGCTAGACAGAACAGACCATCCGCCGCGCGCATGAGCGACGAGAACATAAATAATTTCCCGCCAAAAAATCATTCAACGCAAGCAGAGCCAGAGCAACGCGCTACATACAGTATACTACAGGCATTAATCACTAGCCTTCCGCTCCTTTTCCCCCCCTCGTGGGACAATCTCTTTCTGTCCCGCTAGATTAAAATCAGTCATTCCCTTTTCGACAAGCATCTAATAGGCTAGCGGGCAAGGTCTTCATTTCCAGCACTCGAGGCAATCTGCCAGCTCCCCTGGGACCCGCTCCCCAACTCGGTGGTTCCATCACCTCCCTGCCCCTTCATTCATCATCATAGTCCAGCTTTCAATCCGCTCTTTTGGTCGAGGCCTGTTTTTTCATCCATCATTATTCTTGATTTTTGCCGTGCCTTGCTTATTCCTGACATTCTCTCGTGTTGGCCTCACACTCTTCCATCGGCCCGTACCGTCTCTACGAACTCCCTGCGTCAAAATCAAGGACCATCCCTGGCAACGACCAATCTAGCGTGCGCCTCAATACGTACCACCACCCGATCTTGATGAACCAGCACAACTCTATGGCTCGAGTATAGGGCAACTCGAGCTGAATTTGGAACTGTGTCGGAGGAACTAGTTGCATTTATAACGCAGACATAAGGTTGACTATCGCATTGCGAAGCTTGTGCAGTCTGGTAACCGCGCTTTTTTGCATCTAATTAAAAATGACTGTCGCACACGATCTGGCCCATAGGCAGTCTTCGACTCCCCAGGGTACTGCACCATTGGCTCTCGGAGACCGCTTTGAAGTCTTGAAAGATATTGGCGATGGCAGCTTTGGGAGTGTTTGCTTGGCAAGAGTCCGGACAGCGGGCGCTAATGTTGCCCGTCGCGGGACTGTGGTATGTACTAGATCTGGTATCTGGACTGGTCCGTGGCTGACCAATATGCATTAGATCGCTATCAAGACGATGAAGAAGACATTCGAATCCTTCACGCCTTGTTTGGAGCTGAGGGAGGTTGTGTTTCTCCGGACATTGCCGCCTCACATCCATCTAGTCCCCGCATTAGACATATTTCTCGATCCTTACACCAAGAAACTGCACATATGCATGGAGTACATGGAAGGAAACTTGTATCAGCTAATGAAAGCTCGCGATCATAAATGCTTGGACAATGCGAGCGTCAAGAGTATACTCTTCCAGATCATGCAGGGCCTGGAACACATTCACGCTCACCACTTTTTCCATCGCGATATCAAGCCTGAGAATATCTTGGTGACTACATCGGGTCACCAGGACTCAAGCAATTCATTTCGGCGATACTCGGCACTCATGACACCCCCCTCAACGCCGCCAACGTACTCAGTGAAGATTGCAGATTTCGGCCTGGCGCGTGAGACGCACTCGAAGTTACCTTACACGACATATGTATCGACTCGATGGTATCGTGCTCCAGAAGTCTTACTGCGGGCTGGCGAATATTCAGCCCCAGTAGATATCTGGGCTGTGGGTGCTATGGCTGTTGAAGTAGCTACATTGAAACCGTTATTCCCAGGAGGCAACGAGGTTGACCAAGTATGGAGGGTTTGTGAGATCATGGGTAGCCCCGGCAACTGGTATAATAAGGCGGGCGCTCGTGTAGGCGGAGGAGACTGGAAAGAGGGAACTCGGCTTGCCAGCAAACTTGGATTCTCGTTCCCAAAGATGGCTCCTCACTCTATGGACACAATTCTTCAGTCCCCGCAATGGCCAGCTTCGCTCAGTCAATTCGTCACGTGGTGCCTGATGTGGGATCCGAAACACCGGCCGACATCAACTCAAGCATTAGCTCATGAGTATTTCGTTGATGCGGTCGACCCTTTGAGACCAAAATCCTCCACATCGAAGATTCTCGGGCGAAAGCACTCGGATGTTGCGCGGTCCAAGGATTCTAACTCCTCCACACCCACATCAAAACCTTCCTGGTTTAGAAAGTCATTAATTAGCCGATCTGATAACACAGAGGTGCCGAGCGAGCCTGTTGTTAAGGGTGTGGTAGGTCCACGGCCATTGCCTGTTCAAGTCTCGGCTGTTCCGGAAACCACCACAGCTAAAGCTCGCCCGAATGCAAGCAAACGCACCACGTGGACTAATGGACCATCAAATGTGGCGCCTATGCCAATTCTGCCGACGATTCGCCCTATCTCGCCACTTTCTGATGCCGTCACTGCGCAAGCATCGAACCGTACGCCAGGATATAGTCATCCGTATGCCAATACAAGCCAACGCTCGATTGCGACGGACAAGACGAGCAAAAAGATCAGTCGTCAGTTGTCCGTTGCTTCAAGTACAAACCACTATGCCGAAATGCATCGTCAGCAGGCAGAACGAGCTCTTAATGGCACAGGATTAGCCTCTCCACCAAGCGCACAAAAAGAGAGCTTTTTTTCCCATCTGAGGAAGCGTGCGAGGAGATTCTCTGGCAGGCATCAAACTCCCGTTTCGCCTTCGTTCGATGACATTGAAGCGCAGGCAGGGTGTGGACCATGGTCAAGCAACAGGTCGTCTTTCATCGTCGAACAGAACCAGGTCTCCAAGATAGACACATATGATTCGCTTGACAAGGCTGTTCGTGACGCACCGAATCTCCCCGACAGCACTAATATTCCAACGCCCCCAATACATACCACCGTTTCTAGTGGCAATTTAAAGCGACACCACTCACTACCACACCAACAACCCCGATCGGTAGATAATCTCATCGGGGCTGCACGTACTACTGGCCCAATTTCCAGTAGAACGCGAAGAGCACAAGGCGCCCATGGTGTTCAGGGAGACGCACTGGACGAAGAAGAGGAACTACTCGACGAAGTTCTGCACTCGACTCATCGAGCAATGAAGCGTCTCGAGAAGGATGGGAAATACAGGCAATCTGCCAGTAATCTGCTCACAAATCCTTATCCAACCCCTTCTCCCTCAGCTAGTGGTAATATGGCGCTATTTGGGGATGTGCCTGAGCCAATCACTCCGAGGCCACTGGATTTGAAGCAACAAGCAGGGGGAGACGCAGAACAGAAATGGCCCACACCACCATACGAAGGAGGTGAATGGGCGTCTTCCGCAAATGCGAGCATCTGGGCGGCTGGAAACCGGTTGTAAGATGCCGGACTTGCCTTGCTTATATCAGAATTCGGCCGCGGTGAAAATGCAAAAGCATGATTGCATCGTATTGTCATTGGGTGGTGTTGGAGGCTTCTGTTGTCATTATTTTGGGCACTGGCGTATATGGCGGCCAATTTCGCAATTCACTCCTTAACGAACTATCAATCTCGAGTTGATCTCAGAAACTTAACCTAATGTCGGATTTTGTCGACTTCCACTTTATTCGATTCTCGCGATCTCAAAACAATACCCTGATTACTCCCTGGGCCAGCATAACTTGCAATCAATACTGCCTTACTACTCGATAATACCCATTATAGATTTGCTTTTTGAGGAAGAAAAACGGGCTCGGACCAGGAGCATGAGGGGATTTCTTTTGTCAGAATTGGGGCGACTCTGGGCTGTGAACATTATCTTGCCTTGATTTATATGGTTATCCGTGGAATGTCGGCTCAAGATCGCCAAAGACGCAGCTTGCGACATTCTACCTAAAACAATGTACCAAAAGAAGCATACCCAATCTGGAGATATCTTACAGAGAAAACCTATACCCGCGGGAGAGAAGTACATATTCATTATATATGACATCAATTTGACCTACCGGGCACAACCCGCAGAATCATATATGTCTTATCACGCAACAATCGCTTGTACTTATTATAGAGGGATATTGAACATACTAGACACGCTAATTAAGCGATAATAGCGAGAGCCATATGCATCTGTTTCCGCTATTGGAACATTGCCCTAACGCACATATATTCCCAGTCCAATTCGTGAAAGATGTTTCGTAAAAAGTTTGATGATTGTCGGCAATGAATTCTTCTTGAAGTAATCTACCTATTTCGAGCGACGTCATCTCTACAGCTGTATGTATGCTATGGGCACTAATGCGCGGGCCGGCTGGGGGATGTGGCCAGCCAACTGCCATTGCGTCCATAGAGGGGCTTGGGACAGGCAGCAGAATAACTAAAATGGCCGCCTGGCCGCTCTAGGCAACTAACACTGGTAAGAAGCCAGGGTTCAGTATTTATTCATATTCGGGATGTAGTACCTCGTCCGCCTATACGACTTGATCGATATGTTCAGCTCGTACTTTTCCTTCTATACACATTTTTAGAAGCACACGCGACACAAGATCAGTCAGCTCAATGGCAGTGCAGGGCTGAGTTGAGGACAAACGCTCCACTAATACCACCGCTAATCGCTAATCCGTCTTGTCCAAAGGTTCTCCTCATTGCCAGCAGCTGCTGTCAGCCACATTCATCTTGTCGCCAACCGTCTCAACCTTAGATTTCTAAGTGAGCATATTAAGGAAACGCTCTTTAATAAGCGGTGAAGGTGGTACAGGCACGATCAGACAAACGAGGCCTTTGGTGATGAATATACCCTGAAGGATCACAGCCGCTCAGGAAAGTGGAAGAAGCACGGCATGATGAACCTCAATCTGCCTCACCGGCCGTCACCGAGTCAGAGGAACCAGGCGAGCAGGAACTACTTCACCAATTACACCCCGCCGCCCTCGACCGAAGCCATCAATGGTCCCCTACGTGAGCCGGCTCGTGAGTTAATAGCGGCCAACGACCGGCTCATCGTTGGCGTTGACTTCGGTACTACCTTTTCAGGGTATGTCACATCCGCCTTGTTATTGTGACTGGTATCAAGGGCCATAATCGCCATTTCACACATGCTAACTATTGAATAGGGTTGCTGCTGTATATACGTCCACTCCTGACGATATTGAGATCATCAAGACGTGGCCCGGGGGAAACGGTATAACATCTGATAAGGTGCCTACCGAGATCTCATACGTTTCCCCCCCTGATGCCGCTACCGGGACGAAACCCAATGTGAAATGGGGTTTCCAATTCAAGCCCGAGGAATCGCGGCTGCGATGTATCAAACTGTTTCTCGACCGCACTCAGAAACTACCGTTTTATGTCAGCCCTCAAGAGACGGCCACACAGCTCAAGACGTTCAATAAGACCGTCGTTGACGCGGTAAGTGATTATCTCACCGAGATATACAAACACACAATGGATACCCTTACGCGGAGATATGGCGAGTCGTTTATGGCGTCGACCAAGGTCGATTTCGTCCTGACGTGTCCCGCCGTGTGGTCGGATGCGGCCAAAAACACCACGCTGCAGGCTGCTGAACGGGCTGGCATGGGATCAAAGTCAGAGATCCAAATGATCAGCGAGCCCGAGGCAGCGGCGGTGTACACACTCAAAGCGATTCAACCTAATCACCTGAATGTGGGAGACAACTTCGTCGTGTGTGATGCTGGTGGAGGAACAGTAGAGTGAGTAGCCATTGCTTACCACAATGATTTTTCGCGAGTGAACTGACAAATTGACAGCTTGATCGCGTACAAAGTCATATCATTAAAACCATTGAGGGTAGAGGAGTCGGCTGTGGGAACCGGCGGCCTATGCGGCAGCGCGTTTCTAAACTACAGATTCGAGGAACACGTCCGCAGTCGGCTTGGACACGCTCGTTTCGATGAGATGAAGTTGAAGAAGGCGAAGACGTGGCAAATGGGACTCAAATATTTCGAGGAGTTTGTGAAACGAAACTTTAACGAAGAAGAACACCAGGAGGTGAACGTTCCGTAAGTATTCTCTACAAATGAATCACTACCTAGCGCTCTATCTAACCATAATTTCGTCTTTGACATAGATTCCCAGGATTACCCGATGACGAGGAAGCACGCCTCGACTCCGGGTTCCTAATCCTGACAGCCGCGGAGATCAAGGACATATTCGAGCCCGTCGCCAAAGAGGTCTGCGACCTCGTGCAGGGTCAGGTCGACGGCCTGCGCAACAAAGGCGGCATCGTCTCGGGCATCGTGCTCGTCGGCGGCTTCGGACAGAGCGAGTACCTCTACAAGCGCTTAAAGGGCCACTTCACGAGCGGAGCGCCACCGCCATATTCTGAGCGCCCGACTCACGCCATGGCACGCGCGATCGGCGAGAACGGATCCATCGAGGTCATGCAGCCATTGTACGCCTGGACGGCCGTGGTGCGCGGTGCGGTACTACGCGGACTCGAGGGAAACATGGTTATCAGTAGGAAGGCACGCATGCATTACGGTACGTCCTATGCGACTGTATACGATGAGGACAAACACAGCGTTAGTGAGAGATACTGGAGTCCATTATGGGAGCGGTGGATGGTGAGCGATCGTATGCAGTGGCATATTGCAAAGGTAAGCAAGTCGCGTGCATCTTCATCACATCTTATCATTGTGCTCTATCTATATTAATCTGGACACCTTTACAGGGCGAGGCCATTTCCCCTCTCTCACCCATCGCGTTCCACTACACGCGCAATTTCCGACCCGGCCAGTCCCTCGTCGTGACAGACGACTTGATTGCGTGTGACGCCGACGAGCCGCCCGTGGCCTACAGCCGGGATCTGGTGCACGTGTGTACTCTAACAACGGACCTCAGCGCCGTCCCGCGGTCACTGTTCACCCGGCTTACGACTACGCGCGGCGTCGAGTTCGATAACCTCGACTTCACTCTTGAGATGATTGTCGACAGCGCCGGACTTGGCTTCGAGCTCAAGGTCGACGGCGTCCGGTACGGGCGCGTAGAGGCAGAGTTTCATTGATAAGTTACTTACTCAGCTTTCTCGAACCTGGGGGTGTTAGTAAGTAAGGTGTTGGGGGGGTATGTATAGTTGAGCGATATCTAGCGGTTTCACTGCATGTGAATGATTAACGACGACAGTGTGGATAATATTTTGCGAGCAAGCGAGACATTTATTCGAGCGTAACGAGAATCTGATCAGACAGCTCGTTTGAAAGCAAGTTACAGAGGGACACCTTTATTGTATACGTATATATAGATCGCCCGTCCTGCGTACAATATTTCGAATCAAATCAAGTCAAATTAATAAACGAGTATACCTAGTCTCTTATGTTCGCGAAGATCACGGGTGTTGTTCAATGACTTCATGTGTTCAGTTGTACAGCATACACATAATAAGTTCACTTACAAATCATGGAAATGGTGAGTAAAAATAACTCCATACATCGTATAACTATCACATTCCACGAAAAAGGACCTTTTGATCTAGGTAATTGCCCATCCCCTCCATCTCGATTTCCCCACCCCATCCAATAAGACGACCAAGAAAAAAACCGTTTCCGCTGCTGCCTGGAGTTAAACCAAAAGTGCAAAAATCCGCATAACGACGAATTTCTCACGCGGTACAGGCACAAGCACCCCTATCTAGTCTAAATACCTAGGTTAGGTCAGTCATGTAGTGCGGGATGCGGGGTGTGTGTGTGTGCCGAACCGACACAAGCCAAAAAAAAAAAAACACACACAAAAACAAGGCAACCAAAATGAGGCTGAGAAATGATTCCTAGGCGCGAACCACGCGTCCCACCCTTTTTGACTAAGGTAAAATGCGACCTTGCTTATACACACACATAACACGAAAAGTCCTACATATGGGAACATGCACCTTAGAATCGTTAGACTACCTACCTACCCAGTTGATTTTCCCCGACGTTGCGTCGAGATGCAAGATATTAGATTAGACTAAGTACTTCATAGACAGACACACTTCTATCTCTGTCTCTTTTTCTTTGTGTTTGTCTCCTATTTTCTTTTCTCCACTCACACTACTTATGTACAGTGTAACTTCATCTTGCCGTGCCCGGGGACCGCCGACGTATGTAGGTAGGTACCTATCTACCTATGTGTGTGTATGTGTATGATGTATGTAGGTATTAATGTATACGAACCTACCTACCTCCTTACATGACGTTCGACGTGTAGGTAGGTAGGTAGGTATTGTAGAGTGCCATAGTTATCTTATGTAAGGGGGTGATGTAAGCGAAGTAGGTAGGTATACACCCTCCGGTCTAAGGCGATGACCAGTTCTAACAACCCCCTCGTTAAACGCAGTCCAATTGGATGGTTTTTATCTGTAGATTTCCAGTTTGATTTACATGACATGTACCATTCAATTAACTTACCGAGCCCAAAGAACCCCAGTGTATAAGTACTAAGTATGTATAGACTAGTTGTCCTGCGAATAAAGGGAGGAGGAGGGGGGGGCTGTGCCTGACTTGTACAGATAGAGAAGAGGCAACATTTTGCCTTTTCCATATGCAGATGGCTGGCCACCACCACCATCACCACCACCATATACCACGTACATACGACGACACATAATATCCCCGAGGGTTCTCAAATTTTTATAGTAATAATGATGGAATTTCTATTCTACATTTGTTAATTCTTGAAAGTTATCATTTATGCGGATTAAAATCGCCGAGACACCTCAAAGATTGTGCCAAGCCTACCTCACTTACACGCAATCGGGCTTCGCCACCTAGGCAGAACACTGGTGGCAGAACAGGACTGGCGGTGAGGTAGAGGAGAGAATTTTTCTTTCTTGTTGTTTCATTTATTTCAATCTGGAGAGTGGTATCACAACCTTCCCTTCCTTGTTCCATTTATGTACTTTCTCGCCGTTTTTCGGCGACCCATGGTATAACCACCACGACACAAAAACAAGGGTCATAAAGTCGTCAAAAGCATCAGACTATCGCGAAACCCCCCAAATCAAGAGAACAAACATCCCAAGAGAAAATGGTATCGTTGCAGTTCCTCCCCAAAGGAAGCCGAAACCTTCATTGCAAGCCAATGAATTTCAAAAGAAATGAGATTGGTCCCGTCCTATTACACGACTGAGAGGAGAAGAAGAAGCAATAGGCTATCCAAAAGCGGACCTATCTGTTCGACGATGGGCTCGTGACCACTTCAACCCAACTGCCTTGCTTACATCGATCCGATGTATGCAGGTGGGGCCGAGAAGGGCGCAAGTGCCGCGCTCGGGCATGCGAAAGTGCAGATTCCCATGCCCCAAAAAATCGAGGCAACCAGCCCTCCTGCATGTGCGTGTGCGGTTGCGCCCGCGACCCGGCAGGTGACTAGATTGAGGCTGAGTCTGCCTCGTCGATCCACCAGACATCAATGGGTATAACAACGTCTCGAACATGTCCCCGTTGCCCACCCGAAACGTTATATGCGACTGCCCGGGCAACCCTTTTGACCAAAAGTGCTCAATATACTAAAAACATGACGAAGTTGGTACCAATAAAGGGAAGGGAAAGAAGAGCGAAGGAAAATCGAAAACAGCATAGCCCTAGATCGGTCGACACGGATAAACCCCGACATGATATGAGCTGAAAAACGTAATTTGTCGTCTCACACTGACCTCTTCACTGGATCTTCACTTACAACAACTGTGCGCTAACGTTGGCATAGTAGCCAGTCCAATCACTAGTAAACCGCATCGCCCTTATTACTTTCTCCCGGATTTGTGTCGGTGCTTTCGATGTTTCCTCTGCTCTTCGAGGGGGCCGTTAACCTCGTACTCTCTGTGAGAGCTCCTGTCCTCCCAGTCCGGCGGGACGCCGTCGTGGGGGAGTATCCAACTTGGCTGCGGAACCTCGGTGTATCTTCGTACAAAGTGACACGCATGCTCCGGTACCAATCCGTACTTCTGAAGATGCGTGTTTAGGAAATGATCGGGTCGCATGTGGTGGGCAGTTAACCCTCCATGCATGATATGGTCATGGATATGCAACATTCGGTTCTCAAAATTGACACGACGATCTCCGACTTTCTTATAGTCGAAGGTATAGTCGTCACAGAACCAACAGATGACTACCTTGGGTAGTTTCTCTTGAAGGTGCGCGGTAACGATGTGTTCAATCCAGCCATTCACGTCATCTAGCGCAAAAGTCTGTTCACAGCCGCCATATCCCACAAACTCGCAAGGCAAATTGCCAGCTGCAAATCCGGTTCTGTGTGTGTCTGGCGCGCTCGCCACTGTTAACCTTGATCCAACGGAGTTCTCAGACCAAACAGAATCCACAGTGCTATATCCGGACATCGTGCTATGTTGGGAACCCTGGGAAGAAACACTGGATCTAGGGCCAGGCATGCTGCCGATGTGATAGGGTAACAAACAGTTGAAGCGTCAAGGGTGTATCTTCGGTGAGTCAGACACGTTGTCACGCTACTAACTCCAAAAACAGCGGTCAACTAATCCGAGCGGACTTCGAAATACAGGGTATAAGGTCTTAATGGCCGGCTCCTAAGACGACGACTAGTTGCACAGGTTGGGGGCCAAAAATGTGGTGAGCAGGACTCGACCAAATATGTCGGTGCTGTCGCAGCTTAGGTTGATGGAGGCGATACCGTCAAGTCTGTCACGAACCAACGATGCGATGGGGTGATAATATGTCTTTACGAGGCTGGGAAAGCGTGCACGGCCAGCTTCCGGAGCTGCTTGGAGACAGATAGAGCGTTGTGTGAATTGGTGGTTACACAGCTCTCGGCTGCAGTCTATGAACCGGACAAGTCCTGGTTCGGGGACGAGACGAACGAGATTGCTTTCAAACGAAGCGAGGAGAGGAGAGGATTACTGAAGAACTTTGGGAAATGCCCGGTCCTCTCCCAGATTGGGAATTTGGTCCTTTTGTCAAATGACAAACCAAAGATATTCACGTTTGAGAGGATGATAGACGAGGAAGTAAGAGGGGTCAAAGATTACCAGAGACCAACCAACAACGTCCCCAGATATTCCAGTGCAGGGGTCTCCAGCCATGGGAGTTTGGCGCCAGCGGGTACAGACCAAAAATTCCTGGGACAACCCGGAACGCAATACACTGCCGATTTCCTTCCCTACCCAGGTATCATGTCATCGATCACGCCAGTTCTAGATGTATATTGGTGTCCATTAAGCTGCATACAGCCAGGCCATCGAGGTGCGTGTCGATAGGCTGGAATCTTCATGTGAGATTCGCATCTACTTCTCAACCTGGGGCGAAGGGCAAAACATGCCTCCGAATTGTTGACATTGGTGCGTTAGAGAGACACGACACGCAATCATGCATTCACACTATCAAGGGGCTTGGCGCGTATGTGGAGAGCATCCCGCTCGCCCATTGCTTCTTTTATGGCTTTCGAAGCCTGCAACCTACCATACGTTCGCAAGTGCGGTGTCGGAGTGATCGAGTGACCTTCCCCGAATTCTGCCCATTCCAAATCCAATGCTAGTGGAGTGATACGCCATGTGAAAGGTAGAGCCTCAAACTCTCGAGAAGCAGATGAATTTTGTCTGACTACGGGAGGTATCACTGCCGCTAGGTTGAATAAGTGCAGCACAACGCAAGTCAGCCAACCTGCTGGGATGGAGCGTTGCACATCTCGCGACCACCTGCACAACCCCAAGTTGACAAAAGCAATTATATGCTTGTTTTTAACTTGCGGTCCCTTGACGACGAAGGACGCTTATCGTATTATAGCCCGCGGTACCCTGGCTATCCCGCGCGTCTGGGCTCTTCCGAGAAGCTTGTCTAGATGGATCGGCCAGGCGTTCGAGTTTCAAAGCCGATATAGATTTCTGCTTAAGATCCATTATATTAGGACATTCAAGATACGAGCAAGAGCATCCGCAAGAAAAGGGTTACACGTTGCTTCCACAGACAACATACTGGCCCATCGTTTTCGATCAAAACTTTGATCATCTTGATCCCGCTCTGTCGGTACCTGCAAGATTAGCAAGTAGGGCCTCTATTGTGTAGGCTATGTATTCTAATGATATCTGTCTAGTCGCGATTTGATATCTGGGTTGATAGTCAAGATGTCGATCATTCGTCCATCTAGTGTTGCTTGCATGGTGACGACTTGGAACTCTATTACTTCCGTGAATAGCCGGTAAAACTCTCAGTGTAAGCGAAGATGCATAGAGCGGGAAAAGAACTGCCGTCACAAGTTGTTCATCATCATCAAGCCGTTGATCGATGCAGTCTCAGTTCCCCGACAAGCTGTTCAAATTGACTAGTGGAAGGTGTTGTTACAATAATCCTTTAGATCAGCATGTAGCATTTGACGATTGGTAGGATGGCAGGGAAGCTCCACGATTCATTGGCTCATGCATCGGTTAAGCTGCATGATATGCTACGACCAAGCCAGAAATTTTGCGGAGAGGGTGTGTGGCTCTCGCAGAGGGGCATAATCGCCGATGATTCAGAGCCGCAGAGCCGCAGTTCTCCAACAGTTTCGATTGCCCACCTCCTGTTGCGGTGCTCGTGGTCAGCGTTGCTTTAGCTGCTCAGGGAGTGCATAGCTCTCAACCATAACGGCGACGAACGGTTCAGAAGAGTAACGTTTGCGATTGGATAGCACCACACCCAGATGGTGATTGATCTGACCACCTGCGATTCCGCGATCCCGGATGCAATCCGTCTAATACAACACCGGTTTTTTGGCCCCCAAATAGAAGACATTTCATACTGGCTTCATTCCGCACTGCAAAGCACTGTTGCTTTGGCAATCACGTTTCGATATTGGAGGTGTTTACCGTTTTCATCGCCAGTCTTGATAATCCCTGGAAATGTAACGCAGCGTATTTCTCGGGACGTGAGACTGTCTTCATCTTCTTCGCCAATGTGATCCATCGTGTCGGCCTCAAATAATACCCTTTGGTAGGGTAGTATTTTTGGCATTGTCACCTTAAATAATGCTTTCTGCGCAACTAATAATCTTGCTAAGCTGATGGAATTGATCACCAACACTCTCAACGCCTGATCTCGCACATCCGTTGATTTTGCGTCTGTTATGTTATTTAGGATACGATTAATTCTCGACACGACATTCTGTGTTACGACGTCGGTCTCTTGCTGCATTTTAGGGGCACACTCTTTTCGAAGCATAGATAAAGTCATCGCCCTCCATTCGTTCACAGCTTCGGTCGAACCTGCTTAAGTTAGAAATTTGCTAGACAAGTCAGATATGATACGTACTAAGATCCACCAAATATCGTTCTATCTGGCTAAGTCGAGTCGCCTGTTCCTCAGGGAGGCCAACGAAGTATGCATTAAAGACCATCTCCACCAGGATGCTCGAGACGACAGACTGCAAAAATGCTGCTTTGGTCTCGCCGATGGCGAGCTCCTCGTACATAGGTACTAGACTGCTAAGGTCATCTATAATAGTCTGATCTGTTTTGCTAAGTTCTGTATCGAGTCAGCAAGGTTCCCGCGATGCACGCAAAATAACGGGCCTCGTACCAAAAGATGACTTTCTAAAGTGCGAAACGGCCCAATTCTGGAGGCCATTCCGGAGCTTTGTAATGGCCTCCCCGAATTCCTCATCGCTTGTCTGGTCACTCTTCTTGGTGGTTGTGCTTACCCACTGTTTGAGCCCACTGATCTGAGACCGCAGCGAGCGAATCTCGTCATCGCGTTCACTCAATCTTCTCTGCAAAAGTTCCCATTCCTCGCGAAGCTCTGTCTTTTCGGCCTCCCGCACATCGACCTCTGTGCGGAGGACCCGGAGCTCAGTGTCGACGCGGAGAAATTGCTGATTCAGATTCGAATATTTGGTTTGCCAGTAGCTTGCCGTCTCGCTCTCGTTCTGCGACAACCGATCAAGAGCACGGGTGAACTCGGCCTCATTGGCAGCGAGTTCGCGTTTCAGCTCTGCAATCTTGTCTTGCAGGGTCTTCTCCCGCTCCTTTGCCGCGTGTGTCGCTCCGCCATCCTTGCCAACCGAATCGGTTCGTTCATGTGCATTGTCGTTCTCACCCGGAGGCGACGTCGATGTCGATGCCGGGCGGATGAACTGAGCGCGGGGAGGAGCCGCAATTATATTACCACTTCGCGACGAGACTGAGGTACGAATGGGATGAGTAGCGCTTTTCCGCTTGTCTGACACGTTCATGGTGTCGAGATGGCGAGGCTACTGCGGACAAATGGCAGCAAGATCGAGGTGATATACGGTAGGGACTGATGCATGCTTCCGGCGACTTGAATTTAAGGTCCCGGCAAGCTGGTACTGATTAACGCCTATTCCGGGAGCCCACCGTACAATGAGGACATAAAGACGGATGAGAAGGAGGACGTTGATTTTAGAAGCACGCAGACGGCTAACGTTAGATAGAGAGGTACTGTACAGGGTGGCTTAGCCATTTGGATTTACGGTAGGACTCGCGGGGCTTGGGCCAATTGCAGGTAAGAAGAACCCCTGTCGTCCAGGTACCTACAGCAGTAGGGACCTACCTGAAGTCAACCACCCCTTTATATGGTGACCGCACAGCAATTCATCAAATGTTGATTGATCTTTGGTCGAATAAACCAGTAGACTAAATACCAGAATACACACACTCTGGCACCCTGGTGATTTGGAGATTGGTCTAGCCCGCACGATGGACAGGTTCAGACCATATTGATCTCAGCTTCGACTTCATACGCTTCATCCCCGTCTTCTTGTTTCTTCGCGCCCATTTTGCAGATTGCAATTTTCTCTATAGGCACATTCTCCATCCATAGGCAGTCTTCGTATCGGTCCAGAATCTGACGCGCGTCGATCGTGAGCTTTTCGCGGCTCTTCCCTTTTCCGCTTCGAGAGGCACCTCTTCCTTTGACGTAAATCGTATTCATAATCGTAGCATGTAGAAGCAAAGGCCGGTCATCCTCTATCATGAGTTTAGCTTCTTGGAAGCTCGACCGCAGCTTCTCGCAGAACCTGGTCAAGACTCCGTCCTCATCAAGTGGTGGGGCGTACAGCACCGAAGCCTTAGTTGCCGATTGCATTGTATGCAAGCTTTTAAGAGTTACCGATAACGGGGGGGAAAGGGAGCCAGGCAGCTCTCTTGCGTCTGCTCCTTGTTTGGATGGGATTGGTGTAGAAATATCCGCTAGCATTTGTTGCGGTTTTAACGTTTTGAGCAGTGCTACGGCTTTCTCAAGGCCCTCGTTCCTCGGGAAACTCATAACACCTAGCGTTAGATGAAGAGTTCCGACAGGTCGAACTATAAGATTCAGGGTTAACAATAGACACCATGAGGGGTACTATAGGGGTTCTGAGGATGCAATTGCTCTTTGGGGTATCATTCAAGGGGAATAGATTACTTGCTGGCTTCATTTGGGATACCGAAGCTATCTGGACTGGTAACATCTGCCCTGAAAGAAGAGAGGCTGGCGGAAAGCTGTTGACGGGATGCTGCAGTAACTAATGGTATGCACAAAAAGTGCGTTGGGATTGGTCGTGGTGACATGTTCAACGAAGTTATCAAAGCAACAGTTAGGTACCCGTAGGTTTTCAATCTGATACAATTACCCAGCCACACGGCCTCGTGTAGAATGAGTTCACGACGGGAAGTGGGGTGTTAAAAGAAACTCCGTCAATTAGATAACACCAAGCCGCAAGGCTTTATGTTTTGGGCCTAAGATTTAGCCTGATGGTATGTTGATGTTGTACAAAGCAGGGATCTAACTACCAAAACTAGCAATCATACTTAGTATTCGAAGACAACGTCAAAGACGCTAAAAAACTATTCAGTGTATAAAACTTGATATTCGGCGATAGCTCACACAAAGCTTAATCCATTAAGTTTGGTCCTCGGATCTAGACAACCTTGCCTTGCTTTCTTGAACTTTTATACTTCGTTGTCGTCATCAAATTTTATACAGCATGCATAACTAAGAGAGACAAAAAATAACATGAGCTTATCCCAGGCAAGGGCATCTTCTGCAGGCGACGTCATATGTCGTCACAGAGCCGGAACAAGGTAAAAGCGTTAAAGAGTGCAAATCGTCGTCGTCCATCCCCAACAGCATCATATTCATCTCTCAAGACCGTACAATTCCAAATACCGCAACCTCACGTACCAAAATCAAGGGCCTGCAATACTGCCCCATCGTCTTTACAAGACATGCTTTGGGCACTAAACAACCTCTACAGCGGTGGAAATGCGCCGGCGTCAGGGACACCCAAAAGCCGGATAGAAGGACTAGTCATCAATCTGCTGCTCAACATCTCGAACAACCTTCATTTCTCGTGATGTTCGAGCGAGCCCTATAGCTTGCAAAGTATAGGAGAATACGGCTGAGTACGGGTGTCGTATAGCAATCCGTAAGGGCTGCAGCGACTCGGCCTTCATCCTTTCATTCGATGTATTAGGTAGAATTAAAGAAGTTCTTCAAAGTCTTCTCCGCATCGGCATATTCGGATTTCACGGTGCTGAGAGTCGTCTTGATACGTGAAAGGCAAAGGTCCTCGTCAGGTTCAGGGGTACCGTCGACGTTCTCTTTCTTGCCGTATCGTTGTATCTTCTCACAACTATCCTTCACTTTGGTCAACCCAACTGTGGCCGATGAACCCTTCAAGAAATGCCCAAGACGGTACAGCTCATCCAAATCTCTTGATTTCCTACAGAAGTTTTACATGTTAGCATTAACCGGAAACGAGACTTCTTGTTAAAATGAATCTACGTCGGATTTCAACATGGCAATGAAGTTAAGGGGGTAAGCAAGCCGAATTCGTCTGTTAAGTTGGAAGTAAGCTTACAGAGCTGAATCCATCTTGTCAAACGTCTCCTCAGCCTGCTCGAAGAAACCGTAGACAATGGACTTGCTAAATTCTCGGTCATCTTCGCTATCATCCATTTCTAGAATCTGGCTGAATGTAAGGATATCAATGGCATCGCCCAAATCGGGCATATTTCCGTCACGACTCTCGTCGTTCTTCCAGCGTGTTAGCTGCGATTAGGCCACAAATACATTCACGGAGAATTATACTCAGTATCACATACCTGGTCTTTGTTAGGCATTGTGCCGGCTGAAGAAGAACAAGCGCTGGTAAAATAGATTTAATTAGAGGGGTGGACAGGAAAGGTGGGTTGGGCTAGGTAAACTGCCTATGAAACCCAGGCGCATGCGAACAATGGGGTGGGGGTTAGAAGTGACTTACGGGATTCTAAGTTAAAGGACAGCCAGGACAGCAAGGACGAGGTTGGGGTGACTTTTAGGGGGGGGATTTGATGAAGAACAGTGTGTCGTGTGTGTGAAAATGCTGACGACTTTGATCAGTCAGGCATGCTGTAAAATAGCGATGACCCAAGAGCGGCCGGTGATGTAGTGAAGTGGGGTTTGTTAAACTACCAACTCACATCTAAGATCTACCTAGAGGTAGGATACGCGTGGTCAGGTAGGAAGTACCTCGTTATTTTAGGCCGTAGTCGACGGGGGGGAGAGAGCACAGCAGAACAGAGCAGAACAGAGGTAGCAGTGATGGTGGGATTCTTGCAGCCGGTATCTATGTCGAAGGTGCAAGCATGCCGAAGGGGGCGGCGGTGGATGAATGAGCATGCACACAGTGTTGTTGGTCCGTAGTTGAATTCCAAGGGTCGCTTGTCGGCGCGAATGCCCGAGAGAACAAAAACCGTAACCTCAATGGCTAGTACCTTACGGATGGAGGCAAGTGGTGGAGTTGTCGTGGTGATAGGAAGAGGAGGGGTGACGGAGGATGGCCGACAAGGACCGGACAAAAAAGCTAAAAGGTTCGGCCTCGAGTTGTCTTATTACTTTTACCCAGCAGCAGCAGGTCTTTTTTTAAGGTAGTCACGTTGTCGTTCAAAGAATCTCCACGCGGCCTCTCTCGACAGACAAGTTCCAAAAAATAAAAAAATAAAAAAGGAGAACACAAATCCGTCAAGGGTCCTAGGATGGCATGACCTACCTGCCTCTCATGTTGGCATTGTACAAAAGTGCACATGTATGCCTGGTCTATAAAGCGCAAAGAATTTAGCCCGAGAGCCAATACTACTGTACGTACCTATTGCTATTTGTGTGCTCTAAGCGGCACAACTACGTCACTGGTCCCTAACGGTTGGGGCTCTTTGGTATTGGAAGCTAGCGCCTACCTACCCAGCACAAATGAAGGGCATCTTTCTTCACGTTACTTTTGTTCTTTATTACCTTGTTGGCATTGAATCTCTTTTACCCTCTTCAAATGAGGCCACGCCACCGGTAGATGTCTGGCTCAAATCTGGCATTCAACATCTTTATCACAGAAGGCCTCGTGGCATTGGTCCCGCGAAAGAAGCGGCTACGCTGGGATCGACACGCAGCAGTTAGTATACCTCCATGTAGGGCGGTCATGTACCATCCCCATTTCTTGTTGCATCTTTCTACCTCTCGCATGACCTTTCTGCCCGTCACAGTCGCATGGTGTGGTGCGCGCTGGTGGGGTACCAGGTACATTAGGTCATGATCCTTCAGTCATTCTCTACCTGTAGGCTCAACTCACGACTATAAACAACCATCTATGGCCCTGCGGTCTTCGATTGCTGCATCTGCAAGTTTTCAATTGCCTTATACTGTCTCCTGATAGTCTCGAGGCACGTCTTGGGCTCATCATGTGGTGATATCTACCTACAGTAGTGGGCAACTCCGGTCTTTTTGAACACCTCCGCTACTTCACTAATTCTCTCCGCTTCAGCCCTTGCCAGCTTTGCGACGTCATGGTTCAGGCTCGCGGAGAATCTAGTGAACAATAGTCGGGAATTTCCCAGAGAGTTACTGCCCTAAACAAAGAAGTTTCTCTACTAGTTCCCTGTCCACTGATATGATGCCATCATATCAAAAAGGCAGTTCGTTCCACCGTCCCGAGGTTACCTAGATCACAAGAGGGATGATCGACGGTCGACGCATCTTTTTAGCCTCTTGCGTTTACGAAATCAGATGAACAATCGGTCCTAACAAGCGGCCAGGCACCCGCAAAGCCATATATCCAGTCTGCTCACTAAAAAAGAAAAAAAAAAGGAGCTACCAACTCGGCAGGATACAAGCGGCTCGATGAATTTTAGGCGGTTGATATGCCGTCAGTCCACGAACAATAGAGCTAAGTTGCTAAACTGACTCAACCAGTCGAACTTAAGACGACATGAAGACAGTGCCTCGGGCCAATGGCCCACGAAAACTACATTAGACGCCCGCCAAATTCCCCTTTAGTTAGGGTTGAAAAGCGACCATCAGGGCTTTCAACCTAGTTGTGTTGGTTCAAGTCGCAGGGGGTCAAGTTCCTAGGCACAATGACACCCAGTCCAGGCTAGTCCATCCACAGGCCACGCACCGAATGCAGGGTCCTCTTGCCTGTATGAACCAATTCCGCATTTTAACCCTCGAGGGATATCTGCGCTTCTTTCGCATCTTGATCTAGATAGGATCTGGACTACCAACACACTACACACATAGGCGAGATAGGTAGGTGATTTTATGTGTCACTCACTGATAACAGCCGTGCGTACCCCATTATACCTAAATTCTTGAGAAACTGAAAAATAGGAGAGGTACAGACGCTGACCGCCGTGACATGTCATCCCATGTCCAATGTGGGGGCATAAGGTCCTTTGTGAGGCATACGTCATTGATGGTGGGATGTTGTTATTCTCATCACCGGGTTTAGAGCGGGGTCAATATCACCGAACCCCAGCCCATCTCTGGATGATTCAAGTCGCGAACGGGAAAGAAGTGAGTTACGGCAACTGCTCGATACGAAGAGTAGGTTAGTTATACATATAATAGAATTACAGGCTACTAATTATACTAAACGTAAACATCTACTAAACTACCACCAACTCTGGGTACATCTATCACGGGGCCCCAGTCATAAGTTCGCCGGCTATCGGCATTTCAGGGATCTTTTAGGTGGCTGACTTTCTCTCACAGCTGGATCTGCACCTGATATTTGGTTCTAGAAACAGCCTATACATTTCAGCTTCGCCGGAAAGGATACCTGTGTGGGATCAGTACTACAATTACCCCCAGCTCACACCAGGGTCATCTGACGATCCGATAGTTCGGTCAGAGAACCCCGAGAGGACCCGAGCGCCACCACCGTCTGTCTGACTCAATGAGAGATAGAGGGAGGCTTTGAGAAGGGCCGCTTCGTAGCCACGAGGGAAACCTGCTGCAGCTGCGGAGAGCACTGCATAATCAAGATGAAAACCCTGTTCGGGCTGCATTGTCGACCAGTAGCACCATCGCCTCTGCGCCAACTATACTTACTGTGCCAATAACCGCTTCGCCATGGCAGAAATGAACGCACCAACCCCACAGCAAGTCTGCAGCGAAAAGGCCTCGAGCTTTCGGTAAGTGAAACTCCATAGACAGCAAGCACACTCTTACATTGGCCTGTACTGTTCTAGCCTCGTATCAGTGGGCTGAAAGGCGACGACTCAAATCTGATATATTGTAAGACCTCGGATAATTAGGTAATGTCGATATGACCGTGTCGAATTGTTTTTGATTAATACCCCTGTTTAGTGCCTACTAAGAAATACAACCCCGTACTTCAGACGGATAGATATTACCTAGAAAGAAGCCGTTTCAACCAGAAGCCGACATTCATGTATCTACGGCTGGTTACACGACTGTCGCGTGGTCTCCACACATAGGCACTATGGCCTTCGTGCAGTAATGGCAATCTGTCGGGACGATATGTATTGTCCCCACGGCCAAGCCGTGTCACTGATAGGTCTGATATTTCCAACTCATCCCGAGTCTTACAACAGCACCTTCGAGGCCACGCTCAGAAGCCATGCGGCATCTTGCCAGCCAGTGCCCTCTTCTGCTTTCGGTGGTGGGAGATGTGACTCGGGGAGACTCGAGAAACCTTCGAAGTCGATAGTACTTGCACTACGCGGAACTTGGCTTTCTGTTTCACCATCTGTCATGTCACCGTCGGCGGTGTCAGAATCTTCGTCATTTTCTTCGACAGAGAAGAGAGACCACATCCAGGCACCCACGCCATTGCTCCGTCTCATGACTAGCCTTCGGATGGTCGCCTCATCCGCTTTTCTCGTGTCCAGCTCAATTGCCTCCAGCTTCTCGTCTAGTCCCACGAAATCTGGCCCCGGTATATTCTCTTCGATGAGTTCTTGGCTAAAGTAGCCGTCCTGAGTAGCATGCTCCAGTGGCGTTCTCATTCGGCTCCTGCTCCCGACTCTGCTGTGCGAACGACTACCGTACCGACTACCCGGTGACACAAGCCCCTCATCAAAACCAACCGCACTACCCCGTCGGCTATTCCGCAAACTGGCAAGCTCCTTCTCCCGGGCGAGCTCCCGTTCGTACGCCTCCTCATCGGGGTCCCGCATTCCCGTGAGACTAGTCGAGCTAGCTTTCGACACGAGCCATGCCTGGCCTTTGGACTCGCGAGTTTCCGAACTGATCAAGGCTCCGGTCCGTAGCATCCAGTCGCTATCCCCTTGTTGGTCATCGCCATGACGACGCCGCTGGAGAGGCGAGAGACCGTCCACGGCATGGCGGCCCCCCTTTCGCGCGTGAAGATGCGTTGCTGACTTGCTTTTCGCCAAGGCATTTCCGGCATCGGGAATGGATGCTCGTCGGTGAGGTGAGTTAGATCTCGTTTGAGAAGGCGACTGAAGAAGTCGAGGGGTTGTCGGCGCAGACTTGCCCTGAAGGTAGGACGGATTATGGTAGTGGGGAGGAGCGATGAAGTCGGGGAGATGTTCAGCATCGGTTAGAGGCATCTTGGTGGTTAGAGGAGCGAGGGAGAGGTGGTTGAGGTTGGTAGAGGATCGATTCTTTCTCCGCGCCTGGCTGGCATGCTGCTTGTAGGCGACATCCATTTTTACAGAATGCAAATCTAGTCAGATTGAAATAAAATGCTCAATGTTTGTTATTCGGTTGTACTGCAAAATGGAAATGTGAAATAGAGGCCGTTTAACAGAATGTCTGCAGTTTGTGTTTGCTAAACCGTTGAGAAAACCCGGGGCCGTCCGCGTTTTCGATGGGGAGACGTTGGAGTGCAGATCATCCAACAAGGATCAGCAGAGGCGTTAAAGTTGGGGTCTCGCCACGGTAATGAGCTTCGTCCACTGTCCACTAAGAGTTCAATCCCTCTCCCAAGACCGAGGTTCAATGATCGGCTATCTCCAGGTTTGTCCAGGTATTAAATAAGATTCCGTTCGTTAATTGGACTTGCCCTGGTTAGCAGATCGTTCAATTCCGCTAAAGCTGTAGTGTAGTTAGAGGTGTTACGAGATGGGGACCAAGCGCCAAACGGCCAGACCAAGCCGGTCAAGGAGCTGGCAATTTAGGCACAGTATCGATACAAATAGTACGTCACGAAGAGGATCTCTGTGTACAGTATGTGCAAAGCCCAAAAAGTCTAATGGCACTGTTTTATTTTTCTAACTTCACCACTGCAACGGTATTGGCCCTAATGACTTTACCCACCGGGTAACTTCGTACATACCTTACAAGCAAATGACATAGAAAACGCTTGCAGAGTAGTAGAGATGCGCTGAACACCACCATATGACCGATTACGAGTGACGTCTGAGCGTGAAAATGCGAAACCTTCGGAACATCCGATACAATGTATGGGACAACAGCACAAATTTCGACGGCAGCGCCATAACGTCAACTTGCTGGGATCCGGCGAAGGACGAACTCTTATGCACCCTTGGCCCAGACACTGTAGACGGTCGCATCCGGCTCCTGAGAATTATAGAGCATGTGAGAGCATCCTCGGTAGACGTGTGAGTACTTTTTTTTTTTTTTTTTTTTTTTTTTTTTTTTTTTTTTCACCCCACAAGCAAAACTCGCATGTGCCTACAATCAGGGGTGTAGAAACTTACTTCAACTCACAGTGAGTGCCAAGAAGTCGCCTCATGGGATGCACCAAGTCCAAATCCAGACCTCTCTGTCGATAGGGTAGTGAGTCTACATCACTTCGCCGACAGCTTAACAACATGTCTCGTCTTGGAAGGAGGCGACATTGTCGTCGTCCAAGAGTCGGAAGTCCCATCCCCGTCAGAGGGCGTGCACATCGAAATTGTGGGCTCCGTTGATGAGGGCATCACTGCTGCAAGCTGGTCTCCTGACGAGGAGCTTCTGGCCATTACCACCAAGGCCAACACCGTGATTTTTATGAGCCGCACATTCGATGGAGTCACGGATATGACCATGACTGCGGAAGACCTGAAAGCCTCTAAGCATGTTTCCGTAGGCTGGGGTAAGAAGGAAACACAGTTCCAGGGAAGGGGTGCCAAAGCGCTCAGAGATCCGACAATACCGGAGAAAGTAGACCAAGGTGTCATAAGTCCCACAGACGATGGCAAAACCTCCATAAGCTGGAGAGGAGACGGTGCGTACGTCGCTATCAGCGCCATCGAAGATAGTATCCGCAGAGTTATACGAGTGTATTCTCGAGATGGCGTACTTGATAGCGCGAGCGAACCCGTTGATCATATGGAAAGTGCACTAAGTTGGCGTCCGGTCGGAAATCTGATTGCAAGTATTCAACGTCTTGAAGACAGGGTGGACGTCATTTTCTTTGAGAGAAATGGCTTGAGACATGGCCAGTTCTCACTAAGATCTCCTGAAGGCAGGACACTAACCAAGGACGAGATACATCTGTCATGGAATGCTGACTCAACTGTGCTGGCTGTCACACTTGATGACCGAATCCAACTCTGGACTATGGGAAATTACCATTGGTACCTGAAGCAGGAAATACCTGTCGAGAATCAACTTGGGAAGATTGCGTGGCACCCTGAAAAACCACTCCGTTTTGGCGCTGCTACCGCAGGTAAGTAAACTAGGAACAATCTAGGAAGCATCCGATTCTAAGGCGAGTCACAGGTAAGCTTATACAAGCGGAATACGTATTTGCAGTAGCGCATGGCTCTCTCACACCACCATATGATCATGGCGCTGTTACTGTCATTGATGGTCAAACACTCAAAGTCACTCCTTTCCGAACAGCCAATGTGCCACCTCCAATGGCCATGTTCGAGCTCCCTATCTCAACGGCCGCCATCGATGTGGCTTTTTCGCCAGCAAACACCTTCATGGCCGTTCTTCATCAGACCGGCGTTGACTTGTATGAATGGACAACCAAGCAACAGAGATCTTTATCTCCGCGTCTTCTGGGGACAACCAAGTTCGACAAGGAACATTCAGGAGACTATCTCCTGCCACTTCAGATATCCGTAACTGAAACATCTTCTATCTACTGCCTCTGTTCCGGCAGGGATGGTCCGTTGATATATTCTCAACGCTTCGATTCATCGAGCGGTGAATTCTCATCAGCCAATACGATGTATGCTGGCTCTATGTTTGGCTTTACCCGCTTGACGCAAGCCATTTCCGAAGACGTCGTCGCTCAAGACGCATTTGGTAGGTTTCACGGAGTTGCCAGCTTAGCCGATGAGCTATACTCAGTACGCCATAGTTCTCAGCTCCCGTGGAGCGAGATTATAGATTTGGCCGGCAATGTCATTGCTGTAGGGCTCTCTCGCAATGGACATCTTTACGCGAATACCCGTCTCTTACTTAAAAACTGCACTTCCTTCCTCGTTACGCCAGCCCATTTGATCGTCACTACAACGAATCATCTCCTGAAGTTTATTCATTTGACGGATGTAGACTGTAGGTGCTCATGTCCCCGTTGTCCTCAGTTGTCGTTGACAGTTTTTAGCTTTGGAGGTGCCACCAGATGAACCAGAAAAAGACGAAAGATGCCGGAGTATTGAGAGAGGCTCCAGGCTCGTCACAGCTATGCCGACCAATATGAGTCTAGTCTTACAAATGCCTCGAGGTAATCTAGAGACGATATTCCCTCGAGCCATGGTCGTTGCGGGGATCAGGAAACTCATAGAAGCCCTTGATTACGAGAGAGCCTTCGCTTTCTGTAGGACCCAACGTGTGGACATGAACATCCTTTACGACCATAAGCCGGATCAATTTCTGGCCAATGTCGGTCTATTTCTGGAACAGGTCGGTAATGTAACAAACATAGATCTTTTTTTGTCCTCCTTACGGTAAGCCCTTGATTCAAAGAATACAACATGGTCGTTTATTAACGAAGAACCAAAGCAACGAGGATGTCACTCAAACCATGTACCGAGATACGAAGGCGTCGAAGGACGTAACGTCAACTGAAGAATCAGCTCAACGAAGCACCGTCAGTGAAGGATCTTCTAAGGTCAACATCGTCTGTGACGCAGTACTGTCTCATCTCCATACACTAAAGAAGAAGGATCACGGTACGCTTCAGAACATCATAACGGCATATATCTGCAAGACACCACCCGCCTTTGAAGATGGCCTTCGAGTAGTTGCCACACTCATGAAAGAGGACGAGCAGCTGGCTGAGAAAGCCGTCGAACACATCTGTTTCTTAGCAGATGTGAATACATTGTACGATGAAGCCCTAGGTCTTTACCACCTAGAGCTGGCTCTCTTAGTAGCGCAACAAGGCCAGAGAGATCCTCGCGAATATCTCCCCTTCATCCAGAATCTCCACGAGCTCCCAAAGCTGCGGAGGAAATTCGCCATCGACGATCATCTCAGCAGGCATACGAAGGCTTTAAGCCATCTAAAGGACCTACACGCGCACCAAGAAGCGCAAGACTACACAGTCAAGCACTCGCTCTATTCCACAGCCTTGTCGCTATACCGATATGACGCCACAAACCTTG
Source organism: Xylaria flabelliformis (assembly GCA_007182795.1). Taxonomy (NCBI): domain Eukaryota; kingdom Fungi; phylum Ascomycota; class Sordariomycetes; order Xylariales; family Xylariaceae; genus Xylaria; species Xylaria flabelliformis. The sequence goes on along the minus strand of VFLP01000006.1, from coordinate 869,691 downwards.
CCGTCCTTAGGGGTCTATACGCCACACACCTAGAATCTCGGTCCAAGTATCGAGAAGCAGGTCTCACATACGAGTCTTTGCACGACTACTCGGCCGCCACGCGCTGCTACCGCGCAGCCGGCGTCTCCTGCTGGCGCGAATGCCTCTTCACCGCACACCAGCAGACGCCCCCTCTCTCCGCCGACGCTCTGACGGATCTCGCCACCACGCTCGCAGAGGCCGTCTACGAAGCCAAAGACTACGCCGCAGCAGCGACGATCCACCTCGAGCACCTGGGATCGCTCGAGGCCGCCATCCCCTGTCTCTGCAAGGGGTACTTCTTCGCAGACGCCATGCGTCTCTGCATCCAGCACCACAAATCAGACCTCCTCCCCACCCTCGTAGACACAGGTCTCGCCGAGTCGCTGGGAAGCAGCACCGAGTTCCTCGCAGACTGCGAGTCCCAGCTCCGCGCCCAAGTCCCCAGAATCGCAGAGCTGCGCCGCAAGGCAGCCGAGGATCCCCTGGGCTTCTACGAAGGCGAGCGCGAGGGCGGCGCCGACGTCCCCGATGACGTATCGGTCGCCGCGTCGTCGCGCGTGACGGCCGGCGGAGCGAGTCTGTTCACGCGGTACACGGGGAAGAACAGCGTGGGAACACTGGGAACGGGCGTCTCGCGCGCCACGAGCAAGAACCGGCGTCGCGAGGAGAAGAAGCGCGCCCGAGGCCGCAAGGGGACAGTCTATGAAGAAGAATACCTCGTCAATAGCGTGCGACGTCTCGTTGATCGCGTCGAGGCTACGCGGCCTGATATCGATCGTCTTGTCGCCGGGCTCGTACGCCGCGACATGATGGAGCGCGCCCGCGCCCTCGAGACGCTTGCTGCTGAGGTTGTGGACGCTTGTTTGAGGGCTGTGAAGGAGGTGTTTCCTGGTGCGGAAGGGAAGGTGGCGGAGAAGAAAGAGGATGGAGATGGAGGTGAGGAGGAGTGGAGGCCTGTTGGTGCTGATGCTGTTCTTGCTGAGACGCTTGAGGCCGCGTGGCGGAAGCAGGAGCCGCCGGTCATTAAAGCATTCGAGAGGCTGTCGCTTCTTGGTTGATTTTCTTACGAGGAATGAGGGATGGATGGGTTTGGTAGGTAGTTGGGATGGAGGATACGGTATGAATGAGATGAAAATGGGTTCAGGAGGTTAGAGGTTCGTTCGGGAATTTGACGATCATGTCAACGGATATGAACAAATCAATAAAAGCAATGCATTTGTCAAGATTTTTTTGATTCCAGTTTTTATATTTCTCTTCTTCCCTCTCACCCTTCGTCCAAGTGACCAAGTGCCAGGGTTATGTGACGGTATATACACGTATGATACAGATCTTTGATCAGGTCTTTAAAAGGGGTTGATGGCCACATATGTATGTAGTAGTAAAGTATAGATATTCTACAACTAGCCCGAGCCAGACCAACCACCACAACACAAGCTCTATCCCATAATCTCGTTTTATACAGACGGCGGAGGGGTAGTATCTGGACTTGTGGAAGGGGGCACAATTGGCGAAGAAGTGCTGGGCGGCGACGGCGCATCTGACACGCCAGCCGCATTGAGCGACCTCTCGCGGTTCTTGGCGATGACCTCGCCGATCTTCTCCAACATCTCCAAGGTAAGGCGCGGCTTGCCCTTCTTCTTCTTCTTCTCGCGCTCGGCGCGGTGGAACTCCTGCAGGGGCGTGCGTATGCTCTCCATGAGTTTCGCACGGTCCTTCTCGGCCTGCTCCGCGGCCTCGACGCGCGCGATGTACTCGGGCTCGTGCCGCGTACGGAAGCGACTGTACTTGTTGCGCAGCTCGTCGACGACGGCCTCGGGCATGGGAGGACGGAGGAGGGTGGGGACGAACGTCTTCTCCTCGACGTCGATACGCATCGTGTCGGCCTTGAAGTCGGGGATGTTGGGCTCCTCCTTCACGGGCCACGGGATCGAGATGTTGAGCCCGGGTACCACACGATCCCAGCGCCGCTTGCCGGTCTGCTTGTCCGTCACTAGATCTCTGTGCACGAGCTGGTTGATGATGACATCCTGTGTTTTGCCGGTCACGGGGTCGGTTATAGGGTGGACCAGGCGCACAGCGGAGACGGGTAGTGGAATTTCCACGTTTACGGCCGGCTGGCTATTATCTGATTCCCTCAGATAATGGTAAATGACGACATTTGACTGTTCTCAGCTCCGGGTCAGCATAACAGTTCCTTCTTTACATGATGTGCAGTCCCTGTCCGGCTCAACGCCAGTACAGAGGAGGGATTGAGATACGCACCTTGTTCAAACCCTTGACTGTGACGTTTGCTGTGTTCTGGTTGATCTCGCTGATCTTCCCTATACGTCCCTTGTCCGGGCCATCGAGCAAGACGACGCGGTCGTCCACGGCCAGATTGAGATAACGGGCGCCGCCGGCCCATTGACATCGAGCGTTGCGCTTGGCAAGCGACAGGATGGTGTTCCCCGGGAACCGTACTTGGGTAATAGCGCCAGGGGCCTCATGGAACTTGCCGACGTCTTGCCGTGGTGACAGCGCGCCCATGGCCCAATCATTCCGAATGGCCTGCTTTGCAACTTTCACTTCATCTGCCGCTTGCCGCCCTTGTTCTTTATCCTCCGCGAAGATCTCTTTCCTCTCATGCAAGGCAAACCTGTTGGTTTTGGCCTTTCGGCGCTTGACGGCCACCCGCTCGGCGGTGGCCACGCGGCGGGCGATCTTCTGCATCCTCTCCTCCTGTGCTAGTATACGGGATGGCTCGGGGTTGAGAGAGAAGGCGTAGGCGGCGGTCGGTAAGGAGACGTGCTAGGAAATCATATCGAGTCGTGAGGCTAACTGGTGGGTGTAGAGTACCTAGGCCTATATGGATCGTTGTCGGTGGGCTGAATTTTTGGAAGCTCTAAGTTCTAAGGATTCAATTGATACGCTAATCCTGATTCAGCCAATCAACTATCTGCGATTACCCCATATTAAGTAAGTAGTTACCCCTGGTCCGGAATATTCACCTGCCGTCATACCGAGGATCTTCCAGCGTTCAGAACTACAGACAAGACTGCAGACACATGTGCTCGCACTTGCTGCCGGTCGGCGGTCGGCGGTATGACGCGGTCCAACAATCTACAGTAGGTATCTACCTATCGGCACATAGAAGACGCCAGTCGGCGTGAACGAATGTCGTGGCTATCTACCTTTTTCGCCATTGGGTATATCAGCTTCTACGAAATATCAGCATCGTTTAACAACAAATCATCGTGGTCATCTCCAAAGCCTCTTGGCGTCCAACGTGAAGCACTAATCTTGGACTAAGCCTTTCTACCTGTAACGTGTAAAAAGCATGGTGTTTGTCACGGGCTCAGCATGGCTTACATTTCTACTCGCTCAAGCTCTTTGCTGATGTTTCGGATATATCTCTCTAACTTGTAGCTGCAGCTAAGGTAAGACCAGAAACAAATAGCAAAGGGTACATGGGAGCTCATGGGATGGAGCTTGGGTCTGCGTGGCTATTGTCTCAGGGCTGCCATCAAGATATTTACCTCTTAACTAAGAACAAGATAGAAACGGCGTCACTGCTTTATTCATTCTAGGTTGTTTCAATGTAGTGAGGCGAATTACCATGGATTTCACCTGTTGGAAAAGGAGTGTCTTCTGAGGTGGAAGACACAAGTGCTGACGTATGCGATAGCTCATTTGCTAGGGATTACCTCCATTATTTGTATACGAAAACTGGCCCGGGCTTTCAAACAAAGGCAATCAATCCATCAGAGCATGTGGAGAGAGGCTGAGCCGTGGATCATCAGCTGAGAGATGATGAAGAGATTCTTCCCTGCCCTGATTCGGAGCATTCCCCGGGAAGAGGCGCAAACCGTGCCATGTAAAGGGGATGGGCTAGTTATGCTATCCAGCACAGATAAGCCAAGTTAATAGGGCAACGACTAACTAGAGGCTTGATTTGTCGTCGACATGGGTCCCATTCACCTGTTCTATGCAATGATAAACATAGCCCGACGTCACAAGTGTTTGGGACGCTAGGAATCGAATAGTTATTAAGGGACTGACTGCATTGGCTTTGAGTTATGTTTCTCGGGCCAGTAAGTACAGTGCCGGGTAACTCCGCCAACAGGGGATCCAGCACGTAAGTCAGGCCTAGGCAGGTTAACTAGGTACAACGATTTATATAGTGCGCGTTCTAGTTACAACACTGTAAATGGTTGCCTCACTCTGGGATTTATGGAGCACATGACAAAGGAACTTATGCACCAGAATGACCAGAAGCTGCTAGCTGCCCAATACCTGTCACACTGTGTCTAGGACTTTTCAGAACCACCAAATTCGCCTGCCAGGGCCCTGTAATAGGAGAGTGCAGTGCCCTGTGGCTTGCCATGCACAGGTAACTAAGTTTTACCTAGATACCTACTGTGCCGTAGGTAGATGCAAGCACACAACGCACACCTAACCCGATACTTACTTAAGAACTAGCACAACTCGGAACCTACCACTCTTTCCGCCTGCCTGCCTTACCCTGCCTATTGTTTGTTAGTAGGTACTGTACTTACCTGTCCGCCTACCATACCTACACCCAAAGTCCCTAGGCCGTTCTGGTTTGTACCGTACCGTTTCCCTTTCCAGCAGCCCTTCAATTCAATTGACCTAGCAACAACCAACCTTCCTCTCCTTCCATCCACCGCTCAATCTTCTCCATTTCTACTTCTCTATCTCTCCTCCATCATCGGACCGTGGGAGAGACTAAAACTCATCGTCGTCCTCCAGAAACAACGCCTCAACGCTTTATCGACCCTCTGCCGCCCCTGTTTTTCTCCATCATACAGCTTCTGAATCCGCCAGAGCCGCCTACCTGCCAGCCTTCGATTACCCCTAATCCTACAGCATCCAAGCTTGTGATCACCATACCCCAATCTATCAACAACCATCACCATGGCTGAGATTCGCCGAAAGCTCGTGATCGTCGGTGACGGTGCCTGCGGTAAAACCTGTTTGTTGATGTCCGTCGGCCCCCGTCTGCCCGTGCATCGTTTGCTTCCGCCGCTGACTGTGTTCTTTGCAGTGTCTTCTCCAAGGGTACTTTCCCCGAGGTAAGAAAACACCTTCGTCATCGTTATCTATCTATCGCTGCACCTTGCAGCGGTGCCAAGCCGACAATGGCCGCGTCACGCCCACAACACGAGCTCAGCTCCCGAACACCAACCCGCCAGCCTTACCGTTTCGTGTCCATCGCGACCATGACTTTATGCATCGCATCCTTTCATCTCTGACAATGAATCGAACTGAACTGCTCCATCACTGAAAGTACTGACCCCCTTCGTGTTTAGGTCTATGTCCCCACCGTCTTTGAGAACTATGTCGCCGATGTCGAGGTCGATGGCAAGCATGTCGAGTTAGCCCTGTGGGATACGGCTGGCCAAGAAGATTACGACCGTCTCCGACCTCTATCGTACCCTGACTCCCATGTTATCCTGATCTGCTTTGCTATTGACTCTCCGGACTCTCTGGACAACGTGCAGGAGAAGGTCAGACACATCCTCCCATACGGCATCCCATCCCTTATCACAGGATCATGCATGACTGACACGTGCTCAACTTACAGTGGATTTCCGAGGTTCTCCATTTCTGTCAAGGTCTCCCCATCATTCTTGTTGGCTGCAAGAAGGATTTGCGCTATGACCCCAAGACTATCGAAGAGCTTCGCAAGACTAGCCAGAAGCCCGTCTCTCCTGAGGAGGTAAGTTATCACTCCAGACAGTCATTGTGTCATCGACGCTTTTGAGACAGGCTTATCTTGCTTGCTCATTATTGAGTCATGCGTGACTAATACACAATTGACAGGGTGAGGATATCCGCAAGAAGATCGGTGCCTACAAGTACCTAGAGTGTTCGGCCAAGACCAACGAGGGTGTCAGGGAAGTCTTCGAGCACGCTACCCGTGCTGCTCTTCTCTCGCGCTCCCGCCCCAAGAAGCACTCCAAGTGCCTGATTCTCTAAGTCAATCTAAATACCCATCGATGATACCTTTGATATCCCAGCCTGATTCAGCATTGTCTTCAACAAATCTCACTTGCGAGCAACGAACCCGGATGATCAGGATGTAAACGGGCGGAAGAACTGAGGCGGTTTTGCATCGTGGTTTTCGGCTAGAGTTCCATCCGTCTGCTCTCACATCTACTTCTTCGGCGGGCGTGCAACTCAGGTTGGCTTTCACACAACCTTGTAGTTATAACTGCAAGAATAATAGTGACAGGCAGTAGTTCTTGGGGGCGCTCGGTAAACGGAAGATCCGAGGATGTACACAAACTGCTATTCGAGGAAGCAGGGGCTGTGAGAGTGGCATGGGGTGGTGGTATTTGTGCGCCCCGTGCGTATCTGTGTGGGTGTGTCAAGTCTGGCGAGTCCGCCCCAGAGAATACGGCTATATCATAAATCTTTCTCCTTTTTACTGCTGTCTCGACTGTTCCGTGTTAAATCGACCGGAGATGGGTGCTTGTTGCTAGGGTTACTCTTTTTATCTGTCCTTTCTCCATCCAGTATGGTTTGATAATGCATATGGCTTGGTTTTCTTAACCGGAATGGTGTTTTTCCATACATCGTCGCTCGTAATCGCACTGACCCAGACAAGACCTCCCTCCTCCGTCACATGCATAACCAGGCAGACAGGCGTGCTTAGACTCTCGCAAGATCCAATGGGAGATGTTAGTATTTTGGCCAAGCCTGCCAGAACACGACAGGTGAGTCATCGGACTTCTAACGAGAGCAGTCATGCGCTGCACGTGATATCCCATAGGTGCCTATTGTGGATTCTTGAAGTTGACTATTGCTGTTGTTGTTTTCGACCCAGTGCTTGCCGAGTTTGATATAATGGAGGTATCAGACGATGCAGAGCTAGCTGCTTGTATATCAGGGGGTGACTTACGTGTCGTAGTGTAGTGTAGTGTATCTGAGGACTTCAACTTGTGGGAAAGAAAGGTATTCACTTGCCTTGACTGACCGTCACGCAATATGTAGGGTATGTGGAAGGACAGGATACCGTTAACTGACTGCTTGAAGGAGTGAGTGAGGTTTGAAATTTCTTGTCGCCTGGTAGTTAGTTAGATGATGGGTTGTGTATGTTCGACATAAAGCTGTTCGGGAGGCTACAGATGGTAGTTTTCAAGATGGAATAATAGACCGATATGAAAATTTTCGGGAGTATTCTATTCTTCTTCTGTGTATTTATAAGTTGACTTGTGTTCGTCATGTCTACTGCTGCTGCTGCTGCTGCTGCTGCTGCTGCTGCTGCTATTATCATCATCTACTTAGTTAACCATCCATCTCTTTTCCTCTTGTGATAGGTGTCTGTCTATGTAGCTAAGACCTTTACAATTTTACAAAGTCACGAGAGACAACAAATCACAAAACAATTGGAGAGAAAGGTTGACAGGCAGGCAGGCTGAGTGACTGGGTTAACTACCAGATATAGAGCGAGTGAGTGACTAAGTGAGCGACTAAGTACCTATCTGAAGGCAACTGCGACTAACCGACTACCGAATGATAAAAAGAAGACAACGATTTCTCTATGTCGTTGTGATCTCTGATGGCACTTGTGTTCACTGTAATTTCTCTGTAATCTCTCTGGAGCGTCTGAGCGTCTGTGTCTCTGCTGTTTCTGTGGTTGTCTTGCGTCTCGCTGTGATCTTTGGATTTCTCTGGGTTTCTCTGGGTTTCTCTGGGTTTCTCTGGGTTTCTCTGGGTTTCTCTGGGTTTCTCTGGGTTTCTCTGGGTTTCTCTGTGGTCTCTGGATTCTCTGTGTTTCTCTCGGCTCATCATTGACCTTAACTTCTGGGTTTTCTGTGGTATATTTACAACGATCACCTAGTCTGGCCGGACCCCGCTATCGCATAGTACAGGAATAATAAGTACACTTCGATGTTATTGATTCCAGCAACAGCACAGCAAATCAACCCTTCGTTCCGCCCGTAGACCGACCCCCCTTGGTATTACGTCTTCGTGGTGATATTGTCTAGTTGGGACAGGTCTTTTCGGACGTTATCGTTAGCCCTTCGTTCTTGTTATGTGGAGAAATAATGCTTTCATCACATCCGGCGTGGGTATGTATAATGAAGTAAGAGAGAGAGAGAGAGAGAGATGGGATCCGATTCGGACAGGCAGTGTGTGAAAGGAAGAGAACTTACAGCGCCGCAAGAGCCGCAGGTCTTGCTATCGCCTGCGAATGAAGCACCGCACTTGGGGCAGGATGAGTTATGCATTTTGTAGGTTGGTGTGTGGGTTGAGTGGGTGAAGATGTGTGTTGGTCGTTATGGATTATGATATCTGTTTCTCTAGGCTTTAGTAGAGGGTTCTTGAGTGCTTGTCGTCTTGCTTGGTTGATGGTTGGGTAGGTTGATGCTGAGTGGTTGAATGGGGCTAGAGACTCGTTTCTTGTCGAGGATGAAGACTAATGAACTTCGTTCTATTTCCTCGTAGCCTCATCCCACCATATGGTCGTTGACCACGATGAACATGCAGTGAGTACTGTCTATCCCTCACCTACCTACCTATCTCTCGATGTGAAAGGGACAGGTGAGGGAAGGTGAATTATATCAAAGTAGAGGCTAGAAGTCCAACTTACCAGTGAAAGTGTTTGCCAAATCCAGCAGATGATGACGATAGATGAGAGGCAGGTCTAGATTGATTTATTCACGTCTTCACTCCTCACTTATATATATATACCTAGCTAGCTACACATCTACCTATTCACCTACCGTACACCTCTTTCCCCCCCCCCTCTCTCGCCCCCATTTTCGACCCAAGAAACCCCGCTTCTCGGAGAAGGGGTCAAATCGCCTTGCTCCGTCTTGTGATACGACGGCTACCTCCCTGTGTGCAGTCCTTCTTGTCATGGTATTGGACGAAGACGAAGGAGAAATGAAGTACCTAGGTAGGTAGCCGGCCTAAAAACGCAACTCTCCACAGACCAGGTGGGCTGACGGGGAGCAGGTATCTAGGTAAAACATCAGATGCCCTGCTCGCCCTGTGTGGGTGGTGGGCGTGGGCGAATAAGCTACGCATAGATCCGTCAGTTAGCGGTCATTTGATCGGTCGGTGTGTGTGGGAGCCCTACCTACCTATCTGAGTAGGTAGGTAGGTAGGTATCTGTCTGCCTAGATACGTATCTACACTTCTCAGATACCTACCTATCTGTCCTTTTTCCAAGACATCGTGAATAGATAGGACTAGCTCCCATGACTCCTCGGAGATGGGGCTCGGAGATGGCCCTCGCTCTCATGTGTTGTTGATGTGCGTATGTGCGGGTTACCGAAAGCCGTTCTTTTTCTGCACAAAGGGACCACAATGCCGTACTACTCCATACCTACGGGCACCTATAAGTTCGTTACTATTAGGTAACATACATCATCGAGTACGAATAGGTACTGGTCGAGAACGCCCATAGGTAGGTAGATCTCGTGAAAATTGTCCGAAAAAACGCCAAGCCAACCCCACCACCACGACTTATACACGTATATGTATAATGTAAGCCCAACTCAACGTCCGCGACGTATAGGTAAGGATTCGAACAATGTAGCGATATCACCTAGTTCAGCTATCATGGTCAAGATAGTCGTTAGGCCGGTAATACACACAACAGGCCACCAAGCTTGCTTTACCAATATAGGTAGAATACGAACAAGACTCCAAGATGTTCTCTCATCTGCCTAGGTAGGTAAGGTCGAGCGAGAAACGCCGCGCTAAGCGATAAGGGCCATTACGGAATGAAACCCCTTCCTCTTCTCCAATCTCACATGCGTTACCTACACTAGGTATTCCCAAGCAGAGCATCCATGTTGAGATGCTACGTGTTGATAATGCATCTTGATCGATTGGTACCACGGAAACCTCCGACTTGCCTTGCTTATGGACTACGGAGCACAATGATTGGCTCGAGATACCCAAGTAAGTAAGTAAGGTAGGTAGGTAAGGTAGTTAGTCAGTCAGTCTAGTACCTAGATATTCCGGGGTCAGATAGGTAGGACTCTCATCTACCAACCAGCACGTCACAGCTCCCCGTAGACCAGAAAGTCTAGGACCGTTGATCCCGGATGAAAGGGGACCTACAAACCACCACGTGTAATCCTGTCTGTACCATAGGACTATCACGTGTGTCTTACGCGTTGGGACTTCTACCTAGTATAGAAGAGGGCAAGGATGAGGAAGTACAAGAAGAAAAACATGATAGACAGACAAGATACGCAGTGTGGAATCGCGAAGGGTTTGTTAGAACGTAAGCATTAAGTCATATAGAATCCTAGGTTAGCTCTATTAAGATCTATTCTTTCCAAAGATAGAAATGATGTTACAAGTCCGTCTTGCAACGCGATGCCACCCACTACTGTCAATATTCTAGCTGCATGTATATAACCACGTTTCTTTCCTTCCCATGGCTGTAAACGAACCGCCCCTGTATGTCTGAGTAGATGTAGACACAAAAGACGCTTAAATGCTATAAATACACATACATATTGGTTTAAGAAAGCCCTTATCCTTACACGCATTTAGCGGGCTCGCCTCCGCCTGTAAAAAGAAGTTAGCATCACGCATATCGAGTAAACAAGAGTAGAATATAGCAAGAAGGGATGTCTTACCTTTGATCATCCGGGCCCCTGTCTGAAGGACGCTGATAAACATGATAGCACACCCAAACGCCACGATGACCATGGCGACATACGTCCTCCAGGACCTGGAGCTCAGCTTTATATAGCATAAGGGCGGCAATATATACGCCAGCGCAGCCGCGCTCGTGGCACCGACAAGCTCAAAGACGATGCCGAGATCGCACGTGAACAGACTCAGTACCATGGCCGAGACGACGAGGGTCGAGCTGTAGATAAGGTGTAGATTCATGTTAAAAGGCTCGTCGGGGAACCAGTAGTTGAGCATCACCTCGCGGCAGACGAAGGCCTCGAGCGGGAGAGTGGTGAGCATGTTCAGCCCGAAACACAGCCGCGCGATTGTCACCATCGTGTTGTCAGCGGGGAAGTTGTTGAGCACATTACCCAAGGTTTTGTCGCCGAAGGTTAGGAACCCTGCCAATGCCATGACTAGACATGCGATCATCGATACACCCGTAGAATAATGAGTTACAGTTGCGAAGCGGTCTATCGTGGGGGTTTTGAGGGATCCGTAGATTAGGAGGGAATTATGTTGGCAAACGAAAGCTGGCGGGAATAGTTAGTAAGACCCCCGATAACGAGTTTCTTGCCTGGTGTGTGACGACATTGTACATACCAAATGATATGACGCCGACGGCCTGGAAAATGCCGTCGTTGATCGTAAGTAATGGAGTGGTGAAGGAGCCCCTGGCATCTAATGGAGTGAGGGCACCTTGTATGACTACGGTACCCACGATGATACCCATGCTAATGAGAGCGAGTGTGCTCGCTTTTGCCAACTGTTTTGCTCCAATTAGCATATCGTTAAATGAGAATCAGGATCCGGGAAGACGTACCTTGGCAATATCTCTATATAGTGTTAAGGGGTAACTGATACCCAATATGAAAACGGCAATGACAAACTGCCTATTGCCCAAGAGGTGGAGTACGGGGATCTCGTGGAGGTCGGGCCAGATGGCGCGGAAGACGGGGGGTATAGAATCGCCAACGATGACGCCGAAAGCAACCATGCCGCCGAACGCAAACGCCCACTGGGCAACGCTGATGGCGATCAGGCCCGTCTTGCCAAAGCAGTGCTCGACGGTGCCCTGGAAGCTGCTGGCGCCGCTGAGCTTGCTGTTGATGACGATGAGGCGGATGGTCCAGTCGATGACGATGGTCAGGCCCACGAGCAGCACGATGCCCGCGACCAGCCCGGCGTCCTTGAATGCGTATGGCTGCCCGATGATGCCAGCCCCGATGATGCTGTTGGCCATGTTCATGAACGCAGAGCTCAAGCCCGACTTGGGCCGTGTGCGCTCGCGCTCCGCCCACTCGTCTGCCGACAGGCTGTTGGCTACCGTCACCGACGGCGCCTCGATGTCCGTCAGCAGCGGCCGCCGCGTCGTGCGCTCGCGGCCCATGGGATCTTCGGCATCGAGGAAGTCGAACGAGTCGCGCTGCGAGTCGTCGGGGAAATAAGAGTCGTGTGTGCCATTGCCATTGCCGTTGGCAGCGGCGGGGATGTTGGTAGGTCGTAGATCGAAGCGGACGCGATTGGGTGTCCTCGGTGTCCGGGGACCAAGAGAATCATGATCATCAGCGTCGATATTGTGGTCGTGGTCGCGGTCGTGGTCACCGGGGTGTACTATGAAGCCATCCTCATCGTCGTCGCCGTCGCCGTCAGACTCGTGGCCTGCGAGGAGGCCCTGGTGTTCTTCATTCCGGGGCGGAGCGGCATTGGGATGGGCATTGCGATTTGCGACGTCATCCGCCTGCTCGTTGCGGGAGCTCTGGTTCGCGGCCTGGGCCATATTGTGTTGACTGTCTTATCGCGGAAGCATCTTGCGCAAAGGCCGAGTCGTCTATAATCCGTAATATGATAGCAAACGAGTGTCGTAAGCGCGATTAGGTTGTAAGTAGCTGTTGTCTTACACAAAATCCCATCCTACGGAAACGGCATTGAACAATCCTGAATGCCTTAGGTAAGGAATTGGAATTACTTAACAGAGGTATGTACCTACCTGGTTACCAATTCTTATCGCCATTTGATAAGCTAACACCCCTTGAAATAAGCCGCCTTAAACCGCGGGTCTATCAAGTTAATAAGACCCCCTTTTTCTATAGTTCATAGAGCCCCAGTTAGCGGCTTAATACGCCATGATAATGTTAGAACGACAAGAGTTAAAGGCAGGATTAATTCGCACATCAGAAGTTAAACAAATGCAGTCCCGAAGCGAATGTCTCATTGCTATTACATGTTCTTTAGATACAAAGAACCAGCGACCAGTTATATATATATGTACCTTCTAGTACAAGTCGCTGGCCCTATCTGCTGACTTTATATATATATCACGCGGCTACTTTGAGCCTTCCCCATGGGTATCAGTTTGTCTCTAATCTCTCAATCTTACAAGGACGCGGCCGTGGTAGGCCTCCTCCGCATCAATCCCAGGGACCGTTGATTACTGTGCGATCACTGCCGTAGTGGTGTCGCATATCCTAGAATCCCCTTTTAGCTTCGCGTCATGGTTCCATGCCCAACTCATCGTGGACTGGAGAGAAAACCCGTTATACGACCAACGCTATCGTCGAGAATAGCGACGCGAGCAATGCGATGGAGCATCCTGCCCCAAGTTTGACTCCAGACGAACCCGGCTTGGAGCCATCCGTCGGCTCTTCCACGGGCATGCCCGTCATTGATGGTGTTTCGTGTCCATTGAGCCCGCCTGACGTATCTGTTGGAGCATCGCTCGTCGAGGCTGAGTTTGCCGACGTGGCAGAAGACGTTCCCGTAGGAGCGGTGGTGGTTGTAGTGCTTGGCGTGGTAGTCGCTGGGGCTGCCTTGGCAGCGAATCCTGTTGTGTGTTAGCTACAATGTAAAAAAAAAAAAAAAACTTAGATCAAGCTAATGTTCGATGAGACTTACCAATTCGTCCATTGTCTACATCAAAAACACTGTAGACGTTTTTCAGGAACACATCACCAAGCAACCACCCGCCCGGAACATATTCCATCCCGTAGATGTTACCTGTGCAGGTACCATCACCATTGGGTGCGGATATGAAATCTTTAGAAGACACGTTCCAACTCTGCTTTGAGAAGGTGAACGCCACCTGACTATTGGTGTCACAAGGGACGGTGTAACTCGAGCCGTCGTTTGTAGAAGAACCGGGAATTAGCTTGTATAGAGCCGCGACGTCGTCCGGCGGCCCAAATACGAAACTTGTACCAGTGTCGATGTAAGCCGACCTCCCCGTAATCCCGGCTGACTTGCCACTGACCGTAATGTCGTCCATGGGAATCGTCCAAGCACTATTCGATACGACAGACGAGTACGTGATGTCGCCTGTGTACTTGGCCGGATTCAATGCGCCGAAGACGATTTCTCCATCATTAGTACCGTCCGAGTTCCTTGCCAAGCTAATACCAAACAAGTTCGAGTCGATCAAGTTGGCGTTCTTGACCGCGGTTAACCATGTGTCCGAGCTAGTGGCTAGGCCCAGGATGCCATCGAACGGAAACTGGGTAAATTGGTCTGAGGTGGTGTTGGCAACACCGAAGGGCAAAGTCACCGAGAGCCCGGCCAGGGACAAGCTGTCCTGGACAACGTGGCCGCGGACGGAGCCAGTCCCATATTCCACGGAGTAAGTCTTGCCGGTATCATTGAATGTTTTCGAATCGGCCGGTCCGAATGTGTTGTGCATGAGGCATGATTTGGATGTGCACGTCGAGCCCATAACCCATGTTGTGCTAGCACCCGTATCGAGAAGCATGTAAAGCTGTTTGCCCTCCGATCCAAGCTTGACCTCGGCAAAGTATGAGTAGTCAGTTCCATCTTGGTCAATACCAGCACTGTTCTTGAATGTGGGCGCGTTGGCTTTGACAATTGTGTAGCCAGGCGCCCTGCCCACGACAGCGAAAGTTTCACCCGTACTTTGTCCAGCACTGCGAGGGGCTCGTGGGGTAACGAGGATTCTGGTTTTCTCAGACTATAGTTGGGACAAAGGTTAGCAATGGCTGGTAAATAGATATCACTGAAAACACTCACAGTGGTAGCCTTCTTGACTAGCTTGAATGTAATAAATCCTTTGGCACTTTCGTCGACATCTTGACTCCTGATTTCACGTTGAATTTCCGGCGCACCTAGCACCAAAGCATATATGCTTGTGATCCATAATGAGAGCTGAAGAAAGATGAAGACTCGATGCATCTTGATACAACCCAACACCAACTCAGCTGAGTATCTTACTCAGTTGAACTACCTCTTTCTCCTAAGCACCCCTCACACGGAAACTGTCGATGGATCGAAAATTTGTCCGACCAGGCGTGGCAACTACCTATCGTCTAAAAGCGAGAGTATACAGTCTAATGCGAGCAACTTCGGAAATGGTCGATTCGCGTTAACGACGTCGAGATTCAGATATATATAACACGTATATAAAGCAGGCGACTGAGTGCCAGACTCCAAGTCTCGAAATTACGTGATGTGGAAGCTGTCGGGTGGCATTGGTGAAAACCAGAAACGAGAGAGTGCAGCTCTTTCAGCTACGAACACCGTCAAGCGAGGGTTAGAAAAAGCGAGAGTTTCGCGAACGAGTTCGACAACACAAGGAATGCAGGGTCTTGATAGGATGACGACAGGCGAGGATCGCTAATCCAATATATGGCCGACTTGGATTCCAAGACAGAGATGCGTGGTGGATGTGAGACAAAGAGATAGAATAGGTGTATATAAAGCGCCACACCCGCTCTATCCTTGAGTCAGTGATAAAAACGAGAGTATAGTAGTATAGAGGCAAGATACAAAACAAAAGACAACCAAAGCAGAGAAACGATTAATTAGTCGTTAAAGTTATTAGTATGAACACATTAGTTAGTATGAACGACACCAACAACGACGGGACTCGGAACAGGCTCGGGAGGTGGAGGGAAAGAGTACTGTAGGTAGTCTAGAGAGTGGTGGAGAGATAGATGGAGACAAGATAATCGAGATGGTTTGTTCGAATCGCGCTCTGTGGAGAGCTAGCCAAGAACGACTCGAAAGGCCCCCATACTCGACTCGACTCGTTTACACTAGACCCGGTTCACTCACCACCACCCACAGTATCTCTACTATCTGCACCCCGACATGGAAAATGTAGAGCTTGGCGACCAGTGTCTTTGTTCAAAGATAGCTAAACGCCATCTCCGACTTGCCCCTTGTGGCTGTAGTTGGCTGCATATACCGGGGTTTGTGCAGACTGCTGGGGACGTTTTTGGCCGGTGGTCCCGCAGCAGAACCGAAGGAATCGATTGCTCGCAGCCGTTCTAACGCCTCATTGACCAATGCCTGGTTATGGCCCCAACGCCAGAGTAGAAATCGGGGAGGCGTTCGTAATTGGCCGCAAACCCAGCTCCCCCATAGTTTAGCGCGGTCTAGACGTATACTTGAATAGAACTTGAGCTTTTGCATGTGCAAATTGTCTCGTGCTGGTATTCAGAAAGTACTAGCGAACGTCACAATCTGCCGGGCCACTTGGTATCCATTTTCAATCCCTTGTCTTTTGTCGATCTTACGACGGGCGTGCTAATATCATCAACACTCCTCGCAAGAGTATATTAGATACTGTACACGATAACCACCACCATTATGTGATGCCTTATGTCTATAAGGAGCGGCTTGAAGTAGAACGAGCATTAGCAATGACTTTAAAAGCATTGCTACTCTAGCTCAACGCTGCAATGTCTTTCGACGCTACTCGGTTTTTTTAGCCTTGAACCTTAACGATGTAAGAAGCCCAATCAACTGAAAGGAGCCGGTGAACGCAACTGCCGCTCATGGCTATTTGACAGATGTGGCAATCCTTGGCGTCTTGTTGAAGAGACTGTACGCATACATGATGCGGTACTATGCGGCCGTCCGCTTCCTATTGTATAGAAACCTGAATACAGCTTCATAAAGCCATGTATATCAAAATTTCAACTGATAACCGACAAGGTCTTATGATTGTCGCGTCATATTTGGGTGCTGTTATTGCGCCCTTCTCAAACATATGAGGGAGTTGATCAGACAGTTGAGAGGCTGTGTCGGATATACTGGGCAAACTTTCCCGATCTCTACAGGGTAAGCGTGTCTGATTTTCAGTCATAATAATAAGTCTCTAATTTCCCCTAATACGACTGAACGTTGTATACGTGTCCTGCGAAAATAGTAGTTGAGACCATGTTTCAAGTCTGGAGCCCTATACCTCCATATCCAACAAACCGGGAATTTTTGTCTCAAGTTCTTGAGGCTCTTTGTCTTGCCGATAGGTATATTAATGGATCGTCACAAATACCTGGCTCCCAGATTCATTCAATCCTGTGCTGATCCGAGTGAACCGTTTGGCACTAGCGGCTACTGGGTTAAGGGGAGAACAGGGGGTCTCCACATCCGGTATTATCCTTTGTAACCCATGAAAATCGCATATGTTTCTATTCTATCGCGATTCGGATGAGGTACCTCGTAAACATTATCCACCCTACCGACAAGTACGAAGTAACTCCGAGTAAAGCTGGTGTTTAATCTCGCATCTTTTGCAGGTCTCGCTCTCGTGATCTTATAAAAATCGGCGTTGCAGCGGCGTAAGCAACTTATACAGCAACTTGACGGTAGTTATGATGGACACGTAATGCAGACTGAAAACCGGGTATGAATCGTCTTTCCGATTAAATGATTCGTCTTGTCGATTGTTGCGTATGAGCAAGAAGTGCCCAGAAAGCGAAGCGCTAGCACTTCGGCTATCGACATTTGCCTAGACAGCCTAGTGTTTCAAGTACAAGGGCTAGCATGCTGCATCTCTGATTGACTATTCTGATATGACGAGGGCAAGATTATATACCGCCAGAATGCGACATTGCTGGAGACATAATAATTGTCGTTTTGAACGTGGGAGCGGCCCTTCGGAATCTTCCTGGCCTATCAGCGCTGCAGTTCAAAATCGGGTGCATACACGGCGTGCCACTGCAGCAAGTTGTACTAGGGTAAATGCTTTCAGAGGTTTTCTTCGGTTACATAGTATCAGTTCTTCATGTATCTATCCAAACAACTGAGGCGCCAGCTGTGTTGGATAAGAAAGTATACTCCACAAACGTCATCCTTTTGTTAGTAAGTGAACTTGGCAATATTGTTTTGGTCTTGAATGTGACGTGTTTAGAAAGTCGCATGAATAATGTGTAGTCGGTCTCAAGAGGTAAAACATCGTTGTCTTCTAGCTCAGCCGCAGCTGCCCGGGACGCCGACCTTTTGGTACGATTCATGATCCAAAGTGAATCAGATCTGACAGGACTTTGACACGCGATATCTATTGCACCACTCCCGAGCTCGCTCCATAATCATCCACTGAGGAGTGCTGTGTGACAATGTGATAGAGAGTTTGTCATTCGTAGCGATGAAACGTTTGAAGTCTTGGTCACTGACGCACTCTCTTGCTACAATCGTACGTAAGAACACCCAAACTGACTCATTTGTCCAACGAAATGACTCGGCTATGGAGAGAGTATCCTCAAGGACCGATGAGCAGGTTACTCTCCGACTTTCCTCATCCTGAATCCTGGTGATGCAGTCGGATAAGAAAGCCCATCCCGAGATGTCGGAATGGTTTTTCAAACAGAACTCCTTCACGTCGAAGGCAATAGAGGAAGCTAGACTAGGGTTGTGGTCTATTAAGAACCGAGCGTGTTGCCATGCCACATAATTACGAGGATGCCGTTCAGCGGCGACCATGATCACATTTTGGATATCGTTCCTTATATCCCAGGGAATCCCCAAGGTCCAACAAGTCGTAACGAGCCAACGGCGATGTGACCAGAGAGTTGGTGATTTCGTGTGGCGATGTAATCTGGCAGTGAGCAGCATATCAACGAACCACTTCTCCCTTTTCAGGTTGGCCTGTGTGAGATTACCAGGTACCGAGAGTGCACGTTTCCGTATGTTGGCAGCTGTTAGATGTTCTGGGTCCATCAGCAAAAGTATGGAAGTTGCCGCTGTGACATCTTTAGTGATGATTCCGCTGGCATGTTCAAGATGTCTCTGGAGTATCTGGCGAGCAACAAAGAAGGCTTGTACTAGCCTCAGCTTCGGAATAGCTATAGCATTTTCGTCTCGGAGGAAATTGACACCTGGTTCCAATGGGTGACTCTGCCCAAGAAACTCAATTTCTAACAAGCCGGATTCGGGTATATCATTTGCGAATAAATTCGCCAGATCATTATATGCTGGTTCTGGATCCTCTAGTTTTAACTGAGACAATAGGTTTTTGTCTAGAGATCTTGACATATTTGGCTTAGAGATGGTTGAATGGGGTGAGTCGTATTGAGCGAGATCTGAAACCAAACTTCACACATTTAAAGGCGTCTTTAACGGCAACCTGCAGTTTCTTAGCGCTTCTTTCTCATGTTGGCGGGGTTCTTTAACTGCACTGAAAGGCAAGCGGAAGGCACCGCCGCCCGCGTCCGCGTTCGTGGGGTTAAACTCCTCTACTTACATATATAATGCTTAATACATATCGATGCCACCTTTTATCGGATCCACTATGATGTAGAACAGGCCACACACCAAAGTCTATACTTTCCTGTCATAAGGCTTACAGGCAACATTTTGTTCAAGCCCAACTCGCTCGCCGCGGCGCCTTCCTTCGTACACGAGAACAAGGTCCACGGATAGGACTATGCCGTCCCTGCTTCTGGTCGTTCTCTTGGTCGAGGTGGCTGTCCACCTAGTGAACACCATCGGGGCTACGACCATCAACAACATAGTGCGCTCGATGACAAGGACCCAAAGATATAAGCGTCAGCCAGCTAATCACTTTTGCGCAGCTATGGAATCTCTACCTCGCCCTGCCGACTGAGGTTTCGAAACAGGCAGCCGAGAAGAACAGGCTTCAGAAAGAGTACCTGGCGATCCGACGTGACCTGAATGCTACGAGCAGCCAGGACCAGTTTGCCAAGTGGGCGAAGCTCCGGCGACAACACGATAAACAGTTGGAACAGCTTGAGAAGTTGAGTGAGTTTTTGAACTGATGCCAGCCCACAATGAAAGCGCATTTATACTGATATCCATCTTCCCCGTCCCACAGAAGCCTCACACGATACCTCGAAGGCCAAATTCGATCGCACCGCTGGAATCATACGCTGGTCTGCTACGTCGGGAGTCAAGTTTCTACTGCCCTGGATCTACGGAAAGGAACCCATGTTCTGGCTACCAAGCGGCTGGTTTCCATACTACGTCGAGTGGATACTGTCGTTCCCGCGAGCGCCCCTCGGCAGCATCAGTATAGTATCATGGCAAACGGCCTGCACGGCAGCAGTCCTGCTCTTCAGTGATGCGATCAAGTCGGTATTAGTTTCTGCGCTGGGGGCAGAATCGGCACAGAAACAGCCTGCAAAGGTGGAAAAGGACAAGAAAAAGTCATAAAGGACCCGGCCAAATCAACATGGGGGGGGCAAAAGCGTGTACGTGAGGGTTTCGGGCATGTCTCTCATCTATTTTGACGCAGAGTTTATCATGGCGCAAAGGCTAGGACTCTGTAACACGATTGAGATGACTCTTGGCAGAGTACTTGGGGTCGCTCTAGGCATTCTTTTTGACTTTGGCGACCACCGAGAAGAAAGATCGCCAAAGCTTCGAAAGTGCCAGAAATAGGTTTACGATCTTACCTACATTGATGCTATATAGCATCCAGCCAGAGCCCGACCTGGGAATAAGCAGCGAAATGGACAGCCTGCAAAGCCACCTTCTCCTAGCTAGACCAAGCATATGAAGCTTAGAACGAGCCCGCGCGCAAGAAAATATTTCCCATGGTTGGTTGTGTGAAGTAAAGTAGGCAAAGAAACGGGAAAATAAAAATGTCGAGAGAATTTATGGAGGGATAGTAGTGGACACCGATATTTTGAACCAATAATAACGTAATACTCTAGAACAAGTGCCACATTTTAAGGTGGATCGGTGCGCTAACTATTAGCCCACTCTTGGTGGGGTTCGCTGCTCCCTGTGCTCCCGAGTTGTAGCAGTAACTCATCACGAGGCTGAAGAGCAGTCAACGAACATCTGGCCTCACTTTCAATTAACAAAGAATTCTACCTCTTAACGCAGGGCGCAGAGGATACCGTAACACAACACTACAATATGATATAACGCGGCGAATCCAATTTACTATATACCATGGTTTCCATTTCGTGGGGGACGTAAGTAAAAGCCACGTTTTATCTGTGTCTTTATCGAATCACCTCTTTGGGACCAGACGAGTCGACTAACTGGAACAACGTACAGCATCAAGTCTCTCCTCCTCTTCTTTGGTCCCATCTTGCTCCCCAAGGCAATAGGATACTATCAGCGTCTACGCGCCTCATCAAAAGCCGCAAACCAGCCCATCCGACCCCTCCCCGCGTCCGCCTTCCGCGCCATCTCGATCCTCTCCACCATATCGCTCGTGCTGCTCGTCCTGGCACTCCCGCCCTTCTCGCCAGAGAACCTCTTCCGACTCACGTCCTCACGTCTGCAAATCCCAACAGATGTACTCTTCACACGCCTGGCTTCCCTACGGCCGGGCAATGCACTTACGCAGACCGACGCCGCCCTGCGTTTAAAGTTCGTCAACCTCGAGTCTCGCCTACTGTACTTGCAATTCGGCCCGGAGGTCCTAGCCTCGTGCCCCTTCTGCGTCTCCGACGAGCCAAAGACGTACCTCTACTACGCCCTGCCTTCTCTCCTGGCACCACATCTGCTCAACCTCGTCATCCTTAGCCTTGCCACGTCCGCCACCATCGCCGGGAACGAGGCCGCGCGCTGGCGACGCAGCGCAGCCGTGGCGGGCGCCGTGGCAGCGGGCTTTGACGTGTGGAGCGTGAGCACGTACAACTACGGCGCCAATGCGCGCGCCACTCGACCCGGAGACGTAGACATGTTCTTCTGGACGTCGCGGGCGCTGCGCCACGCCGTCCTCGGACTCATTGACGTAGGCATCGCCGCGCTGGTCTACGTATCTTCCACGAACAGACTATTCGCGGCGCCGCCGGACCCGGCCGCCCGCGTCGAGGCCGTCACGCGCCAGCTGCTGGCCACCAAGAGCCGGCTGAGTGCTATAGGCATCGTCAAGAACACGAGCCTGCGCGACGAGGAACTGCGCGCTCGCACCTCCGCTTACTGGACTCACGAGGGCCGTCTTATGCGTGAGGTCATGGAGGACCGCGATGTTGTCGAGGGCGTCAACGATGCTCTCACCAACCGCATCAATATCCAGGACATCTCCCGCGACGCCGAGACGTACGCTCTCAACATGCTTCCGCAGCCGAGACCGCCTATACCTGAGGCTACGACCGTCGGATGAAGTATGTATATACTATACTCTGCCGGAGGGTATTTGTTTCACGCGGCATGCATCATCGGAGTTCTGATTTAGCGTGGAGAACGGACGGATGGCATTGCGAGACTTACTGCGTTAGATTCGTAGTATCATGAATATATATCGTTGATTTCAACATGAGAACTGGTCCAGACGACGTGTATGTATGCTCAAAAGTGTCACAATGTAAATATTAACATGTTTCTTGCAAGAAAAGTCCCAAATACCCAAAATGTAACTTGGGGGGTGTTACAGATTCTCTAGATAAGATGGATTGTTACAACACGGTTGCTAACAAAAACGCAATCGAGTTCTTGACTCGGCTCGACCCGCCCTACGATGCAAGACTAATGCGACAATACGGCGCAGGCTGTCAGTGCTAGAGAAGGAAGTAATAAACAAGATCCAAGTAACAAAAAAATGCAACAGATTTCAACAAAAAGCACCTGTCTTCCGTCAATCAAATGTTCCCCCTTGCCATGAAAACGCCATAGTGTGAATGCTTTCTGCACATCCCAGCCTTGACAGGTATCGAAGGCAATTAGATGAGATGGACGGAGTGAGATTGATGTACAATTGTGTTTGGGGTTTATTCTAGCCACCTTTCGTATCCGGTCTCGTTGAAGTTCCTGGTACGCTCGACGTGCTCGCCTTCCTTGACGGGCCTAACTGGGAACCCTCTTCCACGCTTCTTTCCAGGAAACCGGCCCACAGGTCGGCGAGCGACTCCTTGTTCGCGGAGGTGGGCTCGGAGAAGAACTCCGTGTTCAGAGACGGCGTGCTAGGCGTCCTGTGGAACGGAGATGTGGGCAGACGGAGCGAATTGTTGGATGTCCCTGGACGCGCTAGCCCGGCTTGTTCCCGCTGCTCGTCTGTCCAGTTTAGTACGCCGGCGATGACCTGCAGGATCTGGAATTTCTTGGGATCTGAGCGGTCTAGCGCGAGGAATTGGAGGAAGTGATTTGTGACGATTTGTCTAGATTATAGTTAGTAAGGTCGCCATGTATCAAGCACTCGACGAAGTTGGACGAACCTGTCTATACTCTCCTCGGGTTTCGTCTTCTTGAGATACCGGAGGGCTTTTGTTAAGTGATCATTGAGGACGATAGCCTCATGACGTAATTTGCCGATGAGGAGGTTCTTCTCCTTCACCTCCTTTTCGAAGGGCGCCGTGCGCTCGAGCTCCTTTTGTAATGATTCTCTCGCGGTTTCGGCTTCTGACGCCCTCGTGTCGGCTTCCTGAACGAGCTTCTTCAGCGCCTGAAGCTGCTCCTCGGAAGTCTCTACCATCTCTCGTAACTCTTTCTTGCGAGCCTCCTGTATCTCTTGGAGGGCTCTTTGCAGGCTATCCACGGCCTGCGACTGAGTATCTCGCTCGGATGCCGCTCGCTCGTAATTCTCCCTAAGATTCTCAAGTTGTTCCTCGAGCGCCGTGGATCTCTCGGCTAGACTCTCTCGAATCGACCGTTCCTCCATCGCTAGAACCTCCCAGTCGCCCATAGCGTCTTTGGCTGCTTCGGCTTCCTCTCTGAGGTGCTGGATCTGGCGAGCCATGTCCTCCTTCTCCTTTAGCGAGTTCTGTTGCGACAGGTTATTTCGACTGCGCAAACTGGATAGTTCCCTTGTGGCGTCTTGTAATTCTGTCTGTAATCCTGAGATCTCTTCTTGGAAGGTCTGACTCCCTGTTTGAAGCTCTTCATTTTGCGCCTCTAATTCCTCTATACGCTGGTTCGCCTCTTCTAGCTCCTCCTTGCCTCGCGCTAGTCTATTGCCAACACTCTCTTTGATCTTCTCGACTCTTTCGACGAGGGTTTGGTACTGCTCTTCCACCTGCTCCTTGGCTGCCTCGACTTCTTCGAGATCAGACTTTAGCTGTGTCGTCTCTTGCGTGTGGGCGGTTTGTATGCTTTCGAGCTGTTTCCTCAACTCCTCCACCTCTGCCTTTAGCGCCTCTCGTTCTTTCGTCATCGCGTCCAGCCGCGCTGTCGTGTCGAGATCAGATAATGTGTGCTCGGGAGGGTGCCCATTTGTTGATGGTGCAGCGGCGTGGCCATTGGTATGGTCTGTCTGATCAGCCTGGATCGCATGATTAGTGTTATGGAAACTTGAAAGCAATGGACTTGTATCTATGTCATACTATCGTCGCATTCGCTGTTGATTCGTCGTTATCGTCGGATTGATCACCGTCATCATCATGTGGCTCGCCATTCTTTGCTATTTCGGGATCCTTCACACCGTCTTCAGCGAGCTTCGACTTGGCGGCATTCTTCTTTTTCTTGTTGTTCTTCTTTTTGGGGGCTGGGTGTGTACCGTCAGTGCGCAAGTCCTACTCTAGAAATTCAAGGTGTCTTCGAGTAACTCACTGGAATTGGGTTGGTGGGATGGCTCGGTGGATGACATTGTCATTGCCTATGTGGTCGGTCGTATTACTTCTAATTAGGGGAACATCGGACAGAAAATAGAAGATGTATGGCGTTACAGGCGACGCTGTACTGCAGTCTGCAGATGTCAGCGTTTCGAGGTTGGATGGGAATTGCACATTTCGGTAGCGACCTATATCAGACTAGCCCGTCTCGACTCGACGTGCTGCCAGATTGACAGAAGTCCAGACCAAAACGCAGAATACAGGCGCAGCACACAGTATCAACCGAACGGTACAACTGCTAGCTGCCAGCTGCAGCGGGGTTGCACTCTGCTTATCTCCGGTGTGGTTTAAGATCTACAGCAGCTGGCAGCTAGTTCTCTGCTATTCTAGTACTCGAATTAGACTAATAACGTAGAAAATTTAGGAAAGACAATGCTCAACCATAGAAAACCTTCAATATTGTTTCATTTACAAACAGCATCGTTCCTCTTTCTTCGGAGTGTATTAATATATCCAATAATGGTGATAATGCCCTATAGTCCATCACCCGTCTCATCAGGCTGTTAATACGAGTTGTGTGATTGGCCCATACCTAAATGGAGTTCGTCTGATCTAAGTAGCAAATAAAACTCGAGTTTCAATTCGCTCCAAGCTCTTAGTCTTCTTTTTCTTCTTCACATATTTCCCCTTCTCTGGAACTGATTACTCGAACCTGCCCAACCCGACAACTTTTGTTGTGGTTTCTTGGCCTGTCCATTGAGTTCCGGTTGAAGTAGAACGATTATTTGCCTTTATAATCTCACTTTCGCTTGATCACAGTAGCATCGTGGGTTCGCTATGCGCAAACATCACAGCTTTCTCCTAAGGCTATACTATCATAGTAAAGTACCTTATAGTACAGTGATATTGGTATCTATTTATTCATATTATCCTTTATATTTTTGCACTATCGGTGATCTCAGCAAACGAGCTATAGGAACTTAGCACCTCCCAGGAGAATGCAAGCAGTGCGCATGATTTGGTGATAAGACTAGCTACCAGTAGTTGGGTTGGTAACGGGTTGGTAATTCATTACTATATATAATACGCCATCATGAACGCCGCGCCCAATGCTATCATACCCATCACGCTGCCTTCTTCGCTTTCTTCGCCTTCTTACCAGTTTTAGCCACAGACTTTTTGTCCCCTTTGGCACTCTTTTTCGCAGCGGGTGCTGGCTGCTCAATCTCCGCTTCGTCTGCTTCAGGTGCGGCATCGATTGCTTTTGGTGTCTCGTCCTCAGCGGCTTCGAGGGCGTGAGTATCATCGTCCTTATCATGAACAGACTTGAGTTTTGGTGCCTCGAACTCGTAGCCTATTTCCAATAACTTCTTTGCTCGCTCGTTCCGCTTGGTCTCTTCCTTCGTAATTTTTTCCGTCCAGGTGGACTCGGAAAGAGGCTTTTTCAGATTATTCCCCGCCATCTTGTTCCAGGGTATCTTTTTAAAGCGTTTGTTCGCACCAATCCAAAGTTTATCGTGGATTTGTGACTTTGGCACCATCTTAACCTTCAAAATATGGCCAGCCAATAGGTAATTGTCCTAGAGAAAAGTTAGGCTTGTGGTCCATATGCAGGATGAGGCGAGTGTCATACCATAGTTTTCGCAACAATCTCAGCCACGCCAAGCTCAGCAAACTCGATAAACTGCACCAACAAAGTATTAGCAACAATAGTAGTCTAATGTGGACAATGACATGCTAGTAGGAATAAGAAAAGCGACGGGCGCACATACAGCGAAGTGCTTAGACTGGCCCGTTGTTTTATTCCGGGACATCCTAATCTTATTGACTTGTCCGAATTGAGTGAAATACTCCCGCATCTGGTGTTCATAGAATCCTTTAGGGATTCGGCCGATCTAATTTAATGTTAGTCCCTACGGGGTATTCCTTTTCTTGCAAAAGTTCATGACATACGTATACGACGCCGGGTTCGCTATCATTGGATTCGGAGGCTTTCACGACATCTTTTGATACCTTGGGAAGGTCTAGGTTTTTCATCTCTTGTTCGGGGCTATCATCTTCTTCTTCTTCTTCGGCGTCACTGTCGACGACCTTGGCTAAGGCCTGCGCTTCATCTTCGCTTTCCGAAGCTTGATTCTCGTCGTCGTCGTCTATAGCGGGCTGCTCTTCCTTGCGCTCTGCGACAGAAGTCGATCGTTTAACCTTTTTAGAGGTTTTAGACTGTACATCCCCCTTTACTTTTTTCGGCGCAATTGGGGACGCATCGTCGTTTGCGGCAGCTGTGAAGAGCCATGTTAGTCAGGCGACTCTTGGGGCGCAAAGAAAGAAACGGACCTTTGCGCTTGTTCGGTGCTTTCTCTTTTGTCGAGGCTTTAGTAGCAGATGGCTTTCTCGGCCGTAGTTCTGGCATTTTAACGGCAAGGGTTTTGCTGAGCGACGGCTGTCGAGTTCGAGGGCTACAGCAGAATAGCTTTGGACTGAATTTGGCTGTTATCGAAAATTCTGCCGTCCAAATTTTGGCGGTGAGGACAAGCCTTACCCCACCAAACAGTCGATAAGGGCGATAAGCGCCATGCATTCAGGTACCAGCTCCTTACTTTCCTAATACGGAGATGAGCTTCCATTAGTTAGTTTAGTTATGCGAGAGTGATCTCTACGTTCTGCATGTAGACTACATGCGAAGAGCAGTTCAGCAGGTTTTCCTTCTCCTATTTATGTTATAAGTACTCCTAAGCCATAATAAAGTCGTTGTGCTTAAGAAACCACTTTTAGTAATGCACCCATTCGATACAGTTTCAACCACACGATTTACATAGTCCCGACACCTGAGAAGCTTCTGCCTGGAGGGTGTAGATACCTACTAACACCTACATAATAACGTATACATACCTGTTTCGCGCCGGCCTACTATTCCTAGACGCTTCTGAGCTCTCGACAAGACTTACGCGCAGAGATACCAAATCCCATTCAATTGACAGAATGGCTACCGGGGAACAAGGACTTACACATAACGAAATATGGGACGACTCAGCCTTGATCGACTCGTGGGACCAAGCATTAGAGGAATACAAGGTACGATCCACGAGCATCGAAACTTTGGGGCAAAACTACAAACTAATCCTTTTACAGAAATATCACAGCATTCACAGAAACGGCGGCAACGTGAACGATTTGCTCAAGCCCACGGAAGAAGAGTAAGAATCGATTTGATGTCTCCCGAGTTTTCGGACGAAGACCACTCCATATTTCGCGGACAAATCACTAACAAGACGATCACGCAAAGTAGAACTTCGGATGCCAAGCAGAACCTACTTGAGATCGACGAGTCCTCAGACCGTGGGCGGCTCGAAACGACCTCCGAAATGAAGAAGGAGAACCTCGTGAGTGCATTGGCTACCTGACCCTTGAGAAGATCCCGAGCACATCCAAAAGCTTGTCTTGAATCCTTCCCAAGATGCTAATAAGATGCAGAATATTAGACAGGAAACCGGAAATGTAGCAACCCAACACAGTCAACCGCGTGCATCCGGCCCCCCTCCAGCTCCGGCAGGTCTACTCGGTACAAGTATGTTGTTTCATTAGGTCTTTATGCCCATGTTTACGACCCTTTCTAAACCTTCCTATCTGTGCATATCATGTTTACTCCCAGAGCTTACTGACTATTGGTAGTACGCGATGAAGGATTGAAACGGCTTCTCATGTCATGGTATTATGCTGGCTACTATACTGGTTACTATGAAGGCCAGCGTGATTCGCCACACAACCAAGGTCCTTCGGAGTAAGATCCAACAGGGATCTCTTTTATTCAGGCTGCGAATGATTTGGAGGATCAGGGGTATAAGTGAAGTGAGTTATCGATCTAACATACTGTAGGCCTGGAACGTTGGGATGCTACAGTTAATAATCAGATGATGTTGACGTTACCCTAGGGGAAATCCATCAAAGCTGCGGCAAGCTATGTGTCACGCCAGAAACTCACTACAATTGTGGCGTCGCAAATGCTCCGATCTTCAAAGTGAATAATTCCTTATCTGAAGCGATAAACATAGGAAAATCTCTGTAAGAAGCGTTATTTCATAGGTGATTATAGCCCGAGTCTGACGATTTACGGCGATTAGTCTACGACTGAACTACGGGTTTTAATTATAAGATTTCCCGTAGCTGTTTTGTTTCTTGATAAGTAGGTGGAAGACGGTATTCAGATATGCAACGAGAAATTTCGGACGCAATAGAGTGACACAGCTCTATCCAAAAGAGCACTGAGAAACATTTGCAAATAAAGCCTGTGGCGTTTTGGACTTCGAAGTTCTCATGGTTTAATGTATGATTCCGAAATGCAGATGCAAGTAGTGTATCACGTTGTCTGATGAATTCCTTCCAGAAGAGGCCTCCCAATTTGTGCCCAAGCTGGTGATAACTTGACAATCTATAGTCTCAGCCTGGACCAGGAGCAATAGGAACACATCAACTAGTTATCGTAATGGGACCTGGAGCCGGATCTATGGCTAGACGTCGAACCGAAATGACTTGGAAGGTTGCAGGAGACATGGATATCTTTTACGAGTAAGGGTAGCGGAATATTCCAGGGTACTATGATTTGATCTTGGCTGGCGTTAGTAATTACATAGTATACTTAGAGATTGCTATAGGTTTCCTGCTTTCCACATTCTGCTGAAGGTGCTTCCCTCAGAGTGTGAAACGGGGGGATTGTACGCAGTGGTAGTCATGTTTCGATAAAATCTACTGTGTATAGTGCTTCTGTTAAGGTAGTATTTGGGTGGGTTATCGAAAGAAAGGGGACGAGACCCCAGATCATAACGAAAATGGCCTGGGATGTCTCTGTCTCTGCCAATACGGAGTCAACCATAACCGAATTTAGTTTGCTCCAGGACTCGGGCGCTAATCTAGAACTGCCAAGCTTAACGTCAAAGCTCACCCCATCTCCACTATTGAATCTATCTACCTTACCCACGCGAGGTTCAATTACCTAACTCCGTCTTGCACCTTAACTAGCGTTGCAACGGCTTTAGTCTATTACCTATCTCATCAACTGAACGTTCTTGTTGAATATACTGGCTCATCTTCTTGTTCTGATGGAAATTAGTAGTTAATTATCGATTGATTATAGTAAATTTGATGTTCATCTCATAAGAGCCTCTAGGTATTGTCCGGGGTACTGTGACCCTGTGAGCTACGGTGGTTCTCACACACTTAAGCGACCACGCAAAACACCACCAAAACGATTCTGTCACACCCCTAACCCCTGGACCAGGCTTGGCCTGACAATCCTGCACCAGCACCAGCATTACTACCTATAGTATGCAGCAGAGAGCCGCAATCCTTGAATGTGTATTATTGAGACTGGCAGGCATCGCCATCTCTGAACCCAGCTTTCTTCACCACGGTGCCGCTTGGGACTAGGGATCGGACACAGACTCCCCCGAAATGGATTACGGCTTTCGTCCTGATCGGAACAAGTCCCCCTGACGTCGTTTCGAGATCACCTCCTCAAGCGCTCCAAGGTACGGAGATGGAGGGAAATATCCCAGCCTCTGACATTGATCCACCGGATGTTCATGCTCGATTTAAGCCATGAGGTCCCCCTCGGCCGGTAGGTTGTTTGTTTCTTTCCTCTCCTCATCTCTTCTTTAGACGACGTAACTGCCAGTTACTCTTTCTCTCTCTTATTCTCCTATCCTCCATCCCATTCATTTTCACTTCATCACGAGCAGGGCCTCGCTTATTCCCAAGCCTCTTAATTGCCAGATTTTTGCCAATCGTCACGGTCTTTTTTCAAAAGGAATATCAGTAGTTGGGTTACCCTCTCGAGGAGGCACGCTCTCGACTTCTTACCTATCCATCAATAACTTCTACGTTAATTCCAACTATATAACAAATTCACCATGAAGTGCATAGCCGCTCTCTCTCTGGTCATGGCCCCTCTGGCCATGGCTAAGGCCATCCGAAATGTCTACCCAGTAGAGGCACGAAACGGTCACTTGAAGGCAGGCGCTCAGTTGGGTGGTGGCAACATTGTGGCGGTTGAGGCTGCCAGCACACAGATTATAATCGTTTGGGTGAACCCGGGAAACAACGCCGCGACGACAACAGTCAACCAGGCCGTGACCGTCACGCAAACAGTCACAGCCGGCGCAGCAGACACGACCGTAGGAACCGCGACAGTTCCTGCCGGTGCCACGGGTACTGTGGCCGGCACGGGAGCTACCCACACCGTTCAAGTTGGTGGTTCCGCAGGTCTCGCCTATTCGCCATCCGAAGTCAAGGCCGCCGTCGGCGATATGGTCGTCTTCACTTTCATGAGCACGAACCACACCGTTACCCAGTCTAGCTTTGCCACCCCCTGCGACCCCATGGCTGGTGGTATGGACTCGGGTTTCCAGCCCAACAAGGACAACGCCGTCGTTCCTGCTCCCCAGGTCGCTATGCAAGTCATGACCACCGACCCCATCTGTAAGTCCTTCGAATCAAGTAATAAGCCCTCATTGGCTCTGCTCAGTTACTAATATCATATAAAGGGTTCTACTGCAGACAGACCGGCCACTGTGGTAAGGGTATGGTGTTCTCCATCAACCCGTCCGCCGCGAAGACGCAGGCCATGTTCCAGGCTATGGCCATCCAGCAGAAGGGCCAGGGTGCCGGCAGCGCCATCACCGGCAATGCCACATCGAGCGCCGGTGCCGGTGCCGCCAGCGAGGCTGCCAGCAGCAGCAGCAGTGTAGCTACCGCTACTGAAGCTGCCGGCGGTGCCTCCCAAACCGGCTCTGCTGGAGGTGCCATCCAGACCGGCATAGGACAGCTCCAGGCCGGCGCCTGCGTGTGTGCCGTCACCTGCAGCCCCGGAAGTTTCCCTGCTGTCGACTCTCAGGGCATTAACAACTTCGGCGGTATTCCTGGTATGTAACCTGCCAACACAACTGCTTCTGTAAAACAGCGAATACTAATGATAATCACAGGCTCGATACCCATGGCCATGGCCGAGAAGTTCTAAACAAAACATTACTACGGATGGGACAGGTGGGAGAGACGATGACGGATGATTATTATGTATATTCATTGCCTGCATTCAAAAAACGGGCTAGACTTCCTGGGTTGAGTTGGTTATATATTTCGGAGGGGACCGATCTGGCAAACCAAAGCAGGGGAATAATTTTTTTAAGCTTGGTGTTTTATTAAACGCAACCTATCTAGATATGACTGGATCGTATACCGTTTCATTGTTGTTTTTTTGTTGCTTTCAGAATTAATAGGTTTTTTGATGAATGGGAAAAGATACCCTGAATTACTTTATCATTTTTGCAGTTGTGTGAATTCCACTAAATCTCCAATACACTGCGGCTACTCGTGGGTTAAGTTATTGTCTCTTATCGTAAGCCGTTGACCACCGAGTATGTCATATCTCTATAGTCTGGATGAGAACAATAAAAGGTTTGTATTTGTATGTCGAAACTTCATAGCACTCAGGCTCCTCCGAAGGGCATCAATAGACACAATTTTAAACTTATTTGATGAGTACTTCCGATCGAAAACAAACCAGAACTACATTTGTATCTGGACCACGTAGTCTATTCTTTCGTGGGTGACTGGAGTAGCAATTGGGTTGTTTCGTGTGACACATGCGCAAATCGTCTAAAGACGAGGACAATTCATCAATCATTGCTATTAATCTTGGGTAAAGATTTATTCATATATTCACGGACAAGTTTATGATTATGAGCACGACTACTAGAAACATAAAGGAAACAATGGACCGAGCCCGGGATACTTCGCGGGACGCTGTACTTTATTGCAAAAAAGGAACGAACTCCTGTCACGCCTTGGCCGCCATCTTTCGCCTAGAAAAGACTCATCCTACATCACGACTTCTCGTCGTCGTCAACTTCATGCTTCTCCGACCCACCTTACCACACCCTCGAGATCATCGGAGTGCTACCCCTCCCTAAAAAGCACCAAAGAAGAGAGGTTTATAAACCAACTCAAAAGGGCGTCGAATCGGGTCTGGTACCCTGGAAGCCGCTTACATCATACTTCCGCATGGCTTGTCTCTGATATCGGGTAGGTGCAGTTCAGGCGGTCTTGAGTCGCCGGCATCGTGCTCGCATCACTTCTTCCCGGAGCCACCTGCAGCAGCCTTCTTTGCATCGGCTATGTGGCTACCTGTTAGCCTCTCGAACCCGGTGTTGTGCGTTGAGAGAAAGAGAAGACTGTCTTACCGGCCTCCTGCTTCTGTCGCATCAGAGCAGCAAGAGCCTCTTTGTCACGCTGCATCTCCGAGCCGGTCTTTTGGTTCTTTGACTTCTGTACGTGTCACAGCATCTGGTCAGTGTCTATTACGTTCCTCCAGGGGCTAGCTACTCTATGCCAAGCATCGGTTTATCCAGGAAAGTTGAGACTGGGTGCCCAGAACACCTAGTTCCGACCATCTAGGAGCAGCAGTATGCGAAGCGCGCGTTCTGGTAAGTACATCATCGACCGGCGGCAAAGGCGGTGTGGACTGCGAACTCAACCGCGCGGATGAGGAACCTGGGGATACGTATTCGGGTTCTTCAAGTAACCTGGTACTAGTTCCTCTGGTTTCTATCAGGTTGCACGCATGATCACTGGACCTGGCATCCAGAGATTTGGAAGGCGACCTGGAAAAAGTGACCGGAAAAAAGCCGGCGTCAAGCGAAAAAAGTCTCTTCTTACCTGAGAGGATTGCGCTTTGAGATTCTTCTCACGCGCCTTCTCGCGTTGGTTACCGCGAGCCATATTTAGAAAAGAAAAAAAATACCGACAGTGCGGGAAAGGACCTAAGGGAGATTTGAGATTTCCCAACAGGAAGGGCGCTTGATCAAACGTGCGAATGCGTCGCGGTTAAAGACCTGGGATATTTGGGTAGGACGGGAAGTGGGTGGATTCAGAAGGAAATAAGTTAGCAAGTAAGGTGGTAGAACAGAACAGAATGGTCGGAAGAGGAAAAGCGGCTTGCTCGCAGCAAGAAGAAATAACTCTCCCTCCCTACAGTGAGCCCCTAATCTTAGGCATCTTTAGGCATCTTAGGCGGGTAAGCACTTTTGGGTTCGAGAGTCCTACAGCCTATAACTGGGGTCCCACGCGACCCGGGCGCGGCCAATTGCTCAGCCCAGCGCCTGTACGAAGTAAGGTTCCTGACGGCGAGCATTCTCAGCCAATCAAAGTACCTGTAGACGCTGAAGCTAAAATTCTCGCGGCTTCGACCTCTCAACCCTTCATTGTTTGCTCTGCTCCTTGTGTGTAAGGTAGTTCACCAAAGGAGGTTTTGTCCATCCCTTGTCATTGGCTATAGAGACGCGATTCAGTTTCTTGGCTCAACTCTTTATGAAACACGCACTGAGATCTACAAAATAATATCATGAAGTACTGTATATCGACTCAACACAGTTGAGCCTATGAGCCCTCCCTAACAACCTAATGCATAAAGATAGAAGATACTATAGAACCTTAGGGGGCCCAGAACTGGCAATTCCCAATCACCAGCCGAGGCCCGATATTGCTTCTTTTTGACGCTCGCTGCCCTATTCGGGTAGTGTTGATGAGTAAAGCAAACTCCAGAAATGTAACTTACCACTTGCTACATACATGTAGTACTTTGCCGTCACACGAAAAAAAAGAAAAGGCAGAATCAATGTTACCAGTTTACTGCAAGGGAAGCCATACATAATAATATCGAGTTATCCTGAGATTTATTACGGTTCATTACGCTGCAGGGGTTGTGCTGTTCCAGATCTCTTACGGTGATAGAGAACGCAACAGGCCGAGTGGGGTCCCGGACGTTGTTTGAAAGGAGCACTGAAACGGGACCGCTTGCTTCGTAGCCAATCGACCGCCACGTTCCAACATCCCACTCGTGCACAATGGCTTCGACAGTATCAGCCTCAACTATTGGACGACGTGATGCATTCCCCATCCCACCTTGCCTCATGCCGTAATTACCTAATGCAGCAAGCATGTAGATATGCGCTGGGTGCTTATTATACAGTAACAGTGGCGCCATCCATCAGAACATGGTTGGGTACGTGGATCACCACCATTGGCGATTCGCGCTCATCGTTAGACGGGTCGGAACGGCTGGTGCACTAGGCCAAGTCACTCGACGAGAAGCCCGTCCGGTACCCGGATGAAGGCCCTTTTCCACCAGTTCGACGGACCCACGAATTCTGTAGGACAAGGGATTGTAGCTTTCTGGCGAAGGGAAGAACAAGACGGCCGACAGGGTTGCAGGTACCTGACGGCCGAGATCGAGACTTGTTGCGCCCCAGCAGAGATCTATTGGCTCTCAGTCAAGGAAACGCAACCTTGGATGCGAAACATTCCCAGGTTCAAGCCGTAGTTCGATTTGGTCTCTTTGTATAGGTTCATATTAAAACGTGCGGGCCGCCCTATAGTTGGCTTGAAATAGAGACATCCTCTCCTTCTCTTTTGTCTCCAAGTCTGCCCCGAAAGATCTCGGTGATCGAGACTAGAAGAGCTGCTGGTGCACTCTTATTTCCTTTTTGTCTTACACACAACAACGCCTCTGAGGCTCTTTGGTGATTTGGTCCTTGAAGGGCAACACAATTTCCCTCTTGCCAAACCAACCCATAACCCAACCCACCTTTAACCTTTAACCTTTGACCTACTTCTATTATTCGACTAGTCTTTCACTGACCGCAATTGTTTGTTGTCACTCTCTTTTACAACAAACATTTTTTGCGCCGTCATAAATATTCTCTTCTCCTAAGCAAAAGGCGACTGGTCATATCCGCTTCCCTCTTGGACGACCAACTTACTCACAACTCTCCTTCTCACGTTCATTCATTTTCCAACGTCTTCTATATCTGCCAGACGGATCTTTATTTCAACCATTCACACACCACCCGCCTACCTTCCCGGCCGGCCATTCGATTCATTCGACGCAATTACTTGACTCAACTGCAGGCAGTTCACACACAACGTTGGTACACCTATCTATCTAATACACACATTTCCACCGGGGATGTCGACCCAGAAACAAAACCCCACTAATCCTAATTATAGCCAGAGAGATACGACTCTGAACATTACGAAATTCTTCGCCATGTTTGGATCAAAGAATTCCTCTGGTTTCCAAGGCCATGCCTACATCATTCTGCAGGTCATTCGTTTCTGCAATGTCGCCGTGCTCCTGGCTGTCATGGTAGCATCGGTGCTCATGCTCATCTTCGCCAAGTTGCCCAACGGATTCCAATTCTTTGCCGACGTCGTCCACGCCCTCGTCTTCTTCTTTTCTGCTCTTCTCATCTTTACTGAGATCGGTCTATGGAACAAGGGTCAAGAGTTGGTCGCCAGAGCCTGGCCTATGCTCGGCCCTGATCGAGGATTCAGCGGACTCGGCGCTATCATGGTCCTCATCGGCTGCCATCTTCTGGGCGGCCTGAACAGCGGCATCTACCACGCGAGCGGCGTGCCGACTCAGATCCCGCAGGTCATCATCGGTGCCGGCATCATCGCTCTGGCCTTCGGGTTCACCAACATCATTGCCTCGCTCGTGTTCCGAAGCGACGTAGTGCGCGCGCGCGAGGTCCGACAGGCCGGAGCGACTACCCGAGACGTCGACTTTAAGGACGGCTACAGCTACCGCTCCAACAGCACCCGAAAGCCCCAGATTAGCGGCCCTATTAGCGGTCCTATGCCCATATCCGACCAATTCAGCCGGGCGGCGCCTACGGATTACTACCCTGATGACAACAAGTCTGTAGAATCCTATGAGACTCGCCACAGCCCCATCATGCCGCAAATCAGTCGGCCGCCCACTGCCTTGCACCCCATTAACAGATCAACTCAGTACTCTGAGGCTAGCCACCTCGACCGATTCGGTAACAGCATGGTATAGAGTAGTGAAGAGGTCCTCATTTGGTGTTGGATTGTTGCGTATTCGGGGATCAATCAATTGCATGGTAGCGAAGGGAGGAACGGCGTTAGAGGTTGGAGTTCTTTGATATCCTTTGATTTAAAAGCAGGTAATTCGGGATATTTACGTGTACAAAAGCGACCAAATCTTTTATAAGTATATCTTGAGTTTCAAGGATACAGAATTTCAGCGGCATTGCCAACATCTTGCAGAAGGTCTTGTTTCGCCTGTAGATCGCCTTTCGCCATGTTGCTGTGCGGCCAACTGTTCAGCTAAGGAAGTCATAATGGAAATCAAAACACAATAAACAATAGATAATTATCTATATTTGGATGATGATAATAATAATGCACGTCTCGTTATCACCTTGAATTGAGAGCAGGCAAGTGCTCCTTGGACCAAGAGTAAGAGATCTAGGTAGTTTAACAAGTAGGTATACTACTAAGCCAGCGCTCGCTTCCCTCAGGTAGGTTCTATGTGAATGGCACGTGACCCAAATCTGACGCACGGTGCACCTCCTTCCGCTGAGGTCCTCGGCAGGCAATTGTCTTCCACTCAAAGCGGTTCTCCTGGCCAAAAAGCATCGAACAATCCCTCACTCTCCGACCGCGCTTCATATACTTCTATCCCAACACATCGCCGTAACAATAGCGCCATCATTGCACGATTCCCGACCAGTAGCGGCGAACCGAAGGAGGCTTCCACCTTCCTCTCAACAAGTTCGCTCCAAGTCGTCTTACCTGTCCCTCAATCGCGGCCCCGGTTTGGCTGTTTGTTGTTCTGTTCCGGCAAAAGAACCCACACCCAGACTTCGGAACCCCCCTGGAACTTGCCCGACAATTGACTGTCCTTCTATAATCAGTAGTGTTTGGTGGGAACAGACAGGAGAAAGTGCTGCGCATGGTGGGAGAATACAATTTGTTAGAGGTTTAATGAGGAAGATGCGTTGAGCTTTTTCCAGAATTCTACAGTCGCTCGCTCGCAGTCGTGGCAAGATCCTAGCATTTTGCGGGGACACGTCGCAGGAGTCATCGAATCTTCAGTGCTTCATATCTCTCTTGGTGAAGACATTGCATAGGTGGCATCTTGCCTTCTGCTTCTGTGACATCTCTCTCTCTCTCTCTCGGTTCTCTAAACAGCACAAGCCTCTCTCGCTAGGCAACGTCGTAAAGCTGCGCAACAAAGCCCTGGGTTCGCGGGCCTCTCTGGGACTGGTTGTTTGTTGCATCAATAACCTCTTCTGCTATTAATCTGTGTGCTCACAATAATAACAACCATGTCTTCCTACTCTGAGTCTGACGCGGTCGCTAAGGACTTTCGCGAGGCGCTCGAGGATATACAGACCATCGGCCGCCCTGAAATTTCTAACCTGACAATTATTGCACGCGAGAATATCGAACACGCGCTGGCCATCTCGGGCGCTCTAGTTGACCACATTAAACGGGTAGGTAGTCAAGGACTTCCTCACGCGGAGTTTGTCGCTGCATACAATGAACTTCTCTGCCGGTCAAAACACCATTTGCTAGTTTTCACCCTGATTCTCCGACTAACGTGATTCGAATAGGCTGCACCGCACAAGAAACTCCCTCCGCTCTATGTTCTCGATTCCATAGCCAAGAATGTTGGTACACCCTACACGCTGTTCTTCAGCCGGAAGCTGTATCAAACCTATATGGACGCGTATGCTATGGTCGATATGCCTACGCGGAGAAAGCTGGAAGAGATGCTTAAGACGTGGAAGGAACCCGTCCCTGGTTCTATTGACACTAGGCC
Source organism: Xylaria flabelliformis (assembly GCA_007182795.1). Lineage (NCBI taxonomy): Eukaryota > Fungi > Ascomycota > Sordariomycetes > Xylariales > Xylariaceae > Xylaria > Xylaria flabelliformis. Next base: position 831,645 of record VFLP01000006.1, on the reverse strand, counting down.
TGTCTTCTCCCCCGACGTCGTGCGACCAATCGAGAATGCGCTCATTAAAGTGAGAACGACGACATTACAACAAGACCAAGAGAGGATGAGAACTCAGCAGCAGTTATACGGCCGCGGTAGGCCAGCACCACAGGGGATGCCATACCGGGAAACACCTACTCCGCCGGGTGCTCGACCCCCTTCTCAGGCTCATTCGTTATATCATACTCAGCAGCCTCCGATACAACATTCGAACGGAATATCTTACAATCAGCCCACCCAACCACCACCCGTCACTTACCAGCCACAGCCCGTAAGTTGTCCTGTCGCATTTCAGAGAGAAATATGATGGTTAATGTTTGCGACTAGCCTACCATAAATGCTACCTCGAGATCTACACCACAGCCTATTTCATCCAGTGCTTTCCAGCCTCCCCATATGGGAGGGTATGGCTTGACACAACTTGGAATCAGCATAGATGCATTAAATGATGATATTCAGAGACTAACCGCGGCGTTCAAGGCCCAGCTGGCCCAGAATCCTCATGATCTTATTATGCAGAGGAAGTTCAAGGCGTTGATGGACTTGCAAACTATTTTACAAACACAAAATCTGCCACAAGAGCAGTTAGTGCTTGTTAAGAATCAAATTGCTGATCTTGCTGTGAACATGAGGGCACCTCCAGCCCAAACATCTACACCTGTATCACTACCAAATCCCGTAGCAGTAGCTCCTCCTCCGCCGGTGGCGGCGGCGGCACCCAAGGTGTCTTTGGATTCCTTATTTGGTTCGGGTGCTCTAGCTGCCTTAATGGCTCGAAATTCTGCCACACCACAAGTACCTACACCTCAACCACCCGCTGCACCTGTCCCTGTTCGATCTGCCCCCCCTCAGAGAGTTGAGCCTCAGAAGGCAACACCTGCACCGGCCGACCCTACGGCTCTCATGAACATGTTGAGGCAGGCGGGCATACTGCCACCGGCCACACCGGCAACTGGTGCAACCCCATTGCCAAGCGTGACCCCTTCAACAAATTTGCCCTTTCCACTACCTCTTCCTGGAGCGGCCAAAAGCATCCTACCAACACCTCCTGGGACGATTGAAAGTCTTACAAGTGACATAGTGCTAAAAGCATCGTCTCTAAAGCAGTACGTGGCGCTTATGCATATATCTAAATTAACAGAGCTGATAATGAAGTAGATTTCGTCCACAATTGCTCCCGCTTTTGTTTGAAGCTCAAGGCCCCCAGTGCACACAGTGTGGGCGACGGTTCCCGACGAATGAGGAAGGGAAAAAGAGGAAAACAGCTCATATGGATTGGCATTTTCGAGTTAATCAGCGTAGCAATGAGACCGAGAAGCGAGGACTACACCGCAGCTGGCTCGTCGATGAGATGGTAAGAATTTCTATCTGTGAAATTTACGTCGACAACTCTTTTCTAACGGTGATAGGACTGGATTAACACCCGCGAAACGATTGATAAAGATCACGTTGTCCAATCTGGCGATGCTGATGCAGGCACGGGCAGCTTAGCTACGAAAACTCCTAAAACACAGTACATCCCAGTTCCCGACGATCCTGTGCTCGCTGCCAGTGTCTGCCCAATCTGTCAGGACAAGTTTGAGACTAGGTGGCTGGACGACGCACAGGAATTCGTATGGGCCGATGCGGTCAAGATTGGCGATCGGATTTATCATGCCAGTTGTCACAGAGAGGCATTCAGAGATGGAGGCGGCCCTCCCATGTATACTCGTAGCACACCTGAGCCGGTGCTAGGAAAGCGAAAGGCTGAGGTGAGTTGCTAGTCTAATCGAAGCGATAGCCTGAATCATGGCCTACGACTAACACAGATCAAGCAGGATGAACTTGTTTCTCTACGCGGCAAGCTCAAAGCAGAAGCGATATGACCATCAAGAACTGGCCGTAGCAAGCGGATCATTACTAGGGAACAGCGTCGGACGATTTTTATGGTCCGCCTACCCTGGTGCCAAGGTTGAATAACCAATTCGCCAATCAATATACAGCGATTAAAAAACAGGAGCATTTGCATCATATCTGGCGTTGGGGCATTTATTGATCCTTTAAAGGGGGGAATATAAACCCCTGCTTGGCTGGCGCTTTACGGGTGGTGGATGGATAGGATAGAGCTTTTTGCGGTTCCGGTCACCGCCCCGGAGGGTCTTTGGACGGTAACCTCCCCGAACATGGCAGGGGTTAGTTATGCTTTGTGCTATTGCAGAGATCGAATGAAACTAAAGCGATGCAAACTCTACCTTGAAACCTCACGAGATAATTCTTGATATTTGTGGCCATTGAATTTTTCCGTAACTTGTTTGATTCCGCTGTTGCGTCGGTGATTTTCCCCCGGACCCAAGGTCGGGTATCTCGGGGAACCCGGTCTGGGTCGTTTTACAAGTGGTATCCCGGTTTCCTGGTGGGTGCGTGTCAATTTCAATGCAAGCAGTTCTGCGCACAGACATCTTATACTTCTTCTTTTCCATGTTCTGTTACATCGCTTACTAGTTATCATGATAATTCGCGTCTGCGCGTCGACTGACTCACAGCCAGCCAAACAAGTTGTTCAATTCGCTGCCGTGCATTTTCATGCGCTGCTACTGCATCGCATTTGCATTTCTCAGCTTGACACAGCTTCGCTGCATTCTTTGTTTCTATTGTTGGTAGTAGACCCTGCTTGGCAATTACTGATGTTTTGGTTCTTTGTGTCAACGTCAGGCCACGATGTTCCTTTCGTTCAAGGGTACTGGTTGAAGGCGATGGATGACTTGGTCTTTCCGGCAATGAGGGAACGGCATTCGGAAAATTTGTTAAGTTAACTTGGATTTGATAATGAGAGATAGCTTTAAGTAAACATTCACGTTTTATACTGACAATTAAATCATATTTCTCCTGGCCGTCATTGCTCGCTTGTGTTGCGCGTGGTCTGTGTTACCTGGTGAGTTACATGAACTCTGTGTTACAGTCCTTATCAAGCTTGCGATGTTCTCTTTTATTCTGTATTGACATATTTATACACCACCATTTTGCATATAGCTTACCTTTTCGAGAACCCTTAAGGAATATGGCGCTACTTTGAAAGGGCAAAATTTGGCATATTGCTCAAACAACAAGATTAACATAGTGATACCTACATTAATTCAATAATCATAATTGCGTTCCTGGAACTTCTTATTCCTAAGATTTCGATTGATTTATGTTTGCCTAAAGATAACCTTGGAAGACATTCCCTTAAAGATTAACTTAAATAAAATGAAGGCTCAACTGGCAAGGCACTGTTGCACAACATCACCAAGTGGGGCGCATAGAACAATTGCCTTATTGCCGATTATTAATACAATATCCAAAACTATCACGACAGACCAGACTGCCATCGATTGCTCTACAGCTGGTCTTTGTTGTTGGTTGAGTAATCTTTGCGGCTATAATCGGCAAATTTCAATTGGCAGATTAATGTTCTCGCTTGTTGCGCCCTATGCTTTCATGCCTGAGATTCATGACCAATTGTTGTGCTCAACACGTACTAAGAGTATCAATATATAAGGTCTCTAATAAAAGGCATGCTTATAACAAATGCCTCGAGGTCGACCGAGAGTTGTTGTTGCGCCATGCCGACACTGCGGGAAGCAGTTCAAACGCCAAGAACACTTGGTACGCCACGAGCGCACGCGTGAGATATCTTACCTACCACTTGCGGTAGAATCGGCACTGTAAAAACTGACAAATATCTAAAGACACTCAAGAGAGGCCGTTTGCTTGCGATTGCGGGAGCCGATTTACGCGACAGTGAGCGTGAGCGCGTCCCCAACTAGATAGTCTGCCATCTAACAGCTTTCAGGGACCTTCTCACGCGTCATATCAGAACATCTCATTGCCGAGTCTCTCAAGCAGAGGCAGCGCCAGATCTTATACTGTGCGACTCTGACGAGCTCTACATGAATGACTTCGACACCTTCTGGGATCGAGCTTTCATACCTCAATTGGATACGCCCCTTGCCTTGGATACAACCATATCCGGATCTGAGGTCCAGCCTATACCACCAGTTGCAACAGAAGTGACTACGTTTTCTCAGTTTAGCTCCAATTTCCCTTCGCTAGACATAGTCGAAGATTCAATTGATAGCCATCAAGAGGCTCATCTTGAAGAGGGAAATCAAACCCAGAATAGCCAGAACAACCACATCAGCTCTGCGCCATGGTCAATCTCCGGTCCTGCCTTCGAGAAGCTCTGTGAAGAGATCCAGGGCTATACATCTATACTCCCAGACGGCTGTCAAATACCTACCAACAATGCCCTATCTCGTGGTCTAGAAACATACCTCAAGTGTACGCAGAGGTATCTCCCGTTCATCCATGTCGCGACGTTTTCGGTAGAGGAGCGGGATGCCGAGTTAACTTTAGTAATGGCTGCTCTGGGACTACTCTATAGATTTGAGCACAGTCAAGCCTATAAGATTTACTTCATGGCCAGGGCAATTTGGTCGGAGAAGAAGCGCCGCGAGCATCTTCAATTGGCATCGGACATCATGTGCAATCTCGATGGCACAATTCAGAGCAACCCAGACAAGCTGAGGAGGATTCAAACGTTAATCTTACTCGTTACCTTCGCATCCTGGGGAAACAAGAGGCTTCGACCCGGGGCCGTGTCTATGGCGGGCGAGCTAGCGAGTAAGTTAAAATGTGCCTTTCCTTCTCTACAGTTGGAGATGCAAAACCCGCTATCAGGGGCATTTTTCTATGAGCCCAAGATATATTCGAATTCCTGATGCCCCCCTACGGGAAGTTGCTATTAACAATTGATATGAAAGTGTCGGTCAGAGACTATGGTATGTCGGAAGTCGACGAAGACACACCATTAGATGACTGGGGAACTTGGGTGGTATCCGAAGAGAGACGAAGAACAATCATCGCCGCCTATATCCTCTCTTGCCTGCACAATATTACCTTCGGCACTCCACCCTTAATATTGAACTATGAAATTGATCTCCGATTACCAGACTATGCACAACTGGTAGGCAATCGTCCTAGAGCATTGCGCACATTAGACGGCGGACTGTATTGTCTTGCTCCTCTAATCCCCCTTTCCCACACACACACCAACCCCCCCCCCCCCAAAAAAAAAGGATTAAGCAATTTCATCAATGGCCTAGTCTTTTACTTTTGGTCATGGAGATTAGGATACACGCTAAAGTTTCTATAGTGGAATTCAAAGGATGCCCTTCAATGGCAGAGGGCCCCGCGTCAAACCCCACGCACATTTCAAGAGGGGCTTCGCTCTCTCTTTGAGGGTAATGGATTCCCTGCAGAGTCAAGTATTTCTTCATTTTCATGTTATATACTCGTCATCGGACTGCTTCAGCAGATTTATCTCGATCACCACAGCTCTGGTGGAGGCCGACCATTGGCCTCTATTGAGGCCTTCGAAACTGCCCTTCGCGCCTGGCAAGTCTCTTGGGAGAGAACGGATGAACCGACCTTAGATCCGTCCTCGAGCGGGGCATCGTTTGGGCTTTCCTCTGCTGCTCTGCTTCGACTGGCTTACATCCGCCTAAATTTCAAGGCTGGAGATTGTCGTGGAGTGCTCTGGGGTGATATGACCATTACAAACAAGAATCCAATTCTGCACAGGTCTTTGCATATCGAACGAGCTGTGTTACACGCAGCACACGCTCTGAGCGTACCCGTTCGTCTTGGAATCTCTTACATGGCCACTACAAAAACGTCAATCTGGTCTATTGAGCATTCAGTATGTAGTCTGGAGTCTGCCTTGTTACTCAACGCCTGGCTGCGAACTATCTCAACAGTTGTGCGGTCCTATGGCACGGGAACGCTTCGCCCATCTGAGAAAAGACTGCTGGGAATTATCACATCGATCATTAAGGAGACGGATTATGCAGAGATACTGTATTTACCAGATGAAGATGCGAGTCGTTATCTACATATGGCTGCCACTATCATCAAGCTATGGAGTTGTGTGTTTGGGGGCATTCATGTTTTGGAGATCGACGATGACGTGAGAAACGGCCTACTGCTCATCGCAGATTCTATCCAACCGTGATGCATACCTTGCCGATATGCGACCCTGACTCGACGTGTTTCAAGGCGGCGATAATCTCGTCACGCTCGAATGCGAACACCTTATCGACGGGTAACTCGAGCTTACGAGCACTCATGAACCTGACAGCTTCCTCGAGCTGCTGTTTTGACCCTCCCGTTATGCCCCGAATAATGAGCCCTTTGATCAACGCCGTCATAATTACATCTGGAGTTTGATCTTCCGGGTTCTGGGCCAAAAAACCTATCATGGTAATCAATCCTCCTCGTCCTGCCGCCGCTAAGCTTTGGTGCATTGTTCCCGGACCGCCAACTTCAATGACATGGTCAGCCCCCTTTCCATTCGTTAGGCGCTGCACCTCTGCTGCCCAATCTGGCGTGGTCTTATAGTTGATACCATAATCAGCCCCGAGTCGAGTCCGCACGAACTCGAGCTTCTTGTCGCTAGAGGACGTGACTATCGTAGTCGCACCCGCGGCCTTGGCCAGGATAAGTGCAGTGATGGAAACCCCGCCAGTCCCTAAATAACCAGTCTCAGTACTTATTCGCTCAAAAAAAGACATTAAATACCGCCAAGACTCCTAGAGAACTAGCTTTCACATCACATACCGAGAACCAATACTGTGTCGCCAGGCTTTAGTGGCGCGTTCCCGTAAAATGCATTCCACACCGTCGTCACGGTACACGGCGTCGCGGCCCATTGCACGAAGTCACGCGGCGCCTTGCAGGGTGGAAGCTTGATCAGGACATGGGCAGGTATGGCGATATATTCACGCAGCACCCCATCTTCCACTCTACTGCCCCAGGTCCAATCTACAGCGTCAGGACGTTTGTCGATGGAGCCGTAGAGGAACGAGGAGGGAACAATGGGCGCAAGCACAGCATCCCCTACGGCGAAAGTGGATTTGAACAACTCAGTCGTCGGACCGACTAGAATACTTGGAGTTAGCTATCACCATATCAAGTGTGATTGGTGAGAGTTTTAGAAGCCCCTGGATACCGTCGTGACTCAAAAAGAAAATCTGTACTCTGATACTAGACAAGATGAGAAGAAAATAGTTCTGGGAATTACTCACTGGCGACTACCTCGCCTGCCATGTCGTTACATGGGATCACGTTATCTTTGATCGTAGAGGGATACGTCGACTTCGCGATGGCGACATCTCGGTAATTGAGCGCCACGCTACGGACCTTTACGAGAACTTCGCCTGCGCTCGGTGTCGGGATGGGCTCGCGGAATGGTTTGAGATTGTCGAACCCATTGAAGGCTGTGAGGCGGAAGACGGTCTGCTCGGTGGAAGACATGCTGGGTCTGTAAAATTGACAACTGTGAACAATGGGAAGGTCTTCGAAGATTACAAAGCTAATGCTGGAGTGAGTAAACTGCGTTTGAATCTATTGATGGCACTGGACAAGATTAATACTAGGAGAAGGAGACACTCTATATATATTCCCATCTTGATTTTCTCCCCCAATTCATTGCACGTAATCAACATCTTCTCCATCGTATTGTGGTCCGAAGAATTTCATGCTGGTCAAGAATTGTCAGGGCTGATGTTGATAGTTGGCGTTGGGGTGAATATCATCCTTGGGGTGGATGAAGTAGTCAATTGGGGTAGAAATTATAGGCGTTGGAGAAGAAATAACGAAAACTGTCCAATGAGCTCTTTGCGACCGGTAGAAAGGGGTAAGTCGACATGATAGACACAAGGTTCGAATTATTAATCAAACTCTTCCAACCCTAATTTTTATTATTTCTTCTGGGAACTTATGACTTGGAGCAGAATGCTAAGTTAGACGGGCTGCACACGAAAAAGTTACAGCGAGGTTGGGGAATGACATTCTCAACTCTTAACCCAAGCCGCCTCTACACTAAGGATCAGAGATTAGAGATGGTATCAAATAGTAATATTTGGACATGAACTTGGTATTATACTTTGACGAGCTAAGTAGAAATGTACTCTTCATCCGATGGATTACATACCGCCTTTTTTCTCGTCCTCAACAACCACTTCCTCATATACAACAACGGTTTCTGTGTTCGTATCATCCGCCAACGGATGCTCTTTCTCCTTCGACGGCGATGGTGGGTTCTTCTTCGGGATCTTAACCCATTCCCTCAGTTCCGGTATCCAACGATGTCTATTTCGGCGTAAAAATTCCAATTAGCAAAGCTAGGTTTCCTTACTCGGAATGATGATTTGACAACAAGGCATAGAAGAGTAACAAACCAAGGAAAGAAGAGAAAGCGAAAAGTAAACGACAAACAAACAACAACTTACCCAGCCCACTCCTCAACGACTAGACTCTTAGCCCCGTACTCGTCGGTCAGGACCTTGTCGAACGAGTACGGGATCCAAGCCTCGACGCCCTCGAACTCGGTGCGGCGCAGCGGCCAGAGCTCAGAGGTGAGATAGCGGTGGTTATTCTTGCAGCTCCAGATGCCAGGGGCGCGCTCGGGTTCGCGCTCGCGCAGGCCCGTGATGTCGATGAACATACCGTTACTCATGTCGATCCAGCGGGCGTCGATGATATTGGCGCCGTTGCCCTTGGTTAAGGCGGAATAGTGCGGGTTGATGTCGAGGAGATATGTTTTCTTCACCTTTGTCGTCGTCACTCCCTCTTTATTATCGTGATCACTCCCATTGCTATTGCGAAGATCTATACGCTCCAACTTGGTCTCGGCTGTCGCGTCGAATAAAAATGTCTCGTTCTCTTCGCCGTCGACTTCGTACTCGTACTCGTGCATGCTCCGGTTATATCGATCCCCTAGGAAAGACAGAGTCGCCACGCTGACCTGGACGTCGAGGTCGTAATCCCATGGCATGATGCGACCGTTCCACCACCATCCCAACAGTGAGCCGTGCGCCAGCCATGTCTCGGCGCCCAGCGTCTTGAACGTTGTTAGATACGACCGGACTAGGTGCCGAAGCGCGGGCCGGTGCTGCTCGTACGGCACCTTGCCCCTGAAGTACCGCGAGTCGTAGTGCCCGCTCTCATTGTCCCACCCGGGCTCGTGGAAGTACTTCTGCTCCTTCGGCTTCTTGGGTGCCTTGGTGGACTTCTTAGGGGCCGCCTGTGGATGTGGCTTCGCATCGTGGTTTGGGGCTTTGACTTGCACAATCACCTTCTGCGTGGGTATTGCTATTTTTGTTACCACTGCTGTCTCTACCACTAATACTGGCGATGCGTGTATGGCTAGAGTGAAGAGTAGGAAGGGTTGAAAGAAACGCATCTTTCTAGATTTCGCCAGTTAGGGGCGGCGTCTTTCGGGGATCCGGCCCTCCTATTCACACCCGGTCGATGGATATGGCTCAGCCAATGTGAGTATGATACACTAGGCGAGAAGAATTGAGTTAACTAGCAGGCCATATTTGTAACTTAATTCAACGGGTATCAAATGACAGACTAGCATATACAAAATCGAGTGTTTCGATGTTAATATTTCAAGGTGATGCGGTCGTGTGACAGTTATAGATACTCAACAATAGACGGTAGGGAATTACGAGAGCGCCCACGGGGGATAAATCTGTCCTCACACACTCATCACACACCATGGGATCTTGGAAGTGCTATGACAAAGCCCTCGAGTTTCGTGTGCATTATCTGCGGCAGCGGCAATGCTATACAGGTATTGACATCCCACATCCTATGCAGATGGGATGAAGCCTGTATATAGCATGCCGGTGAAGTTGGGTCATCATCATGGGACCGGGATGAAGGAGGTTTATAGCAAACATGAGCAAGTTTACGGTCTGATTAGTATGCGTAGTGCATGCAGACTGACGCGGCACGATGAGGCGACGTAATCTATAGTAGTGGGCGTGAGATCAAAGTTGAGAGTCGCATGGCCCGATATAACCATTCGGTTAGAAATAAGCTTGCGATCTACCCTATCCCTAAGACGTACCAGGTCCGATGCCTGTTTGCAAAGTTAAAATGGTCTCCAGAACATGGTAAGATATGTCGAGATAGATTTCAAGCCAATTTTGGTCTTTCATCGCGTTGGACGACAAAAAAAGCGCGACTATATCATCTTGTCTTAAGATGTATTAATCATTTATAAGTGCGCCCTAACTTAATGGATGGTGTGAGATATTATATTGACCTGAGCATTACTTCTAACCCTTCTCTTTCAAACTCCTATACATTATTTCTGATCAGCAAGAACTAAAAAATAATATGGTCGCGTGACCATATTCGGATCGAAAGCTTTCACACTAAGCATGCTGGAATAAACCTTGTGTTGCTACGATCGAACGTCATAACTGCCTAGCCTTCGATCCGAAACGTCCCGTCTCTGCCTAGATAACGGTTTCGTAGATAAACAGCTCATAACGTATAGGTCTTGCAGGCGTAGACGTAGATATAAGATGATGGAAATAATAACAATTCAAGAACCCGTGAGGTTACAGTCCCAGGTAGCAATAGATGTGACAGAAGAAATAAGAAACATGACATCGAATTCACCATAAGAAACCACATACGATATTATTAACTAAAATCTTTACGAATATTAGGAATAGAAGAAATAATATATGATTAAAAAAACACAAGCTGTATACCTACAGTCGTTAATTTGAGATACATATATCTTCTGATTTAAACTCAACAACATAATAACACTTAAGGTTTATATAAATTACAGATTATCCCCACCTGATACACCTCTGGGCAACGGGAATTGAGTCCTAACTAGGATATACATACTGCCATGAAGGGGGATGGATCATTTACCTGATCAAGCAAATCAATGGCCTGTGGTGTTTTGGATCTATGAAAAGCCTACGCGCAAGGGAATTGGGAATACACTATTACACAGAAAGCAACAACTCGCATAATAAAGTCCTTGTTAAGTGATCGCATTAGCTAGATATGCCGTCGTCCGCGCTGGATGCCACCTATAACCATCGTCACATTTCCGGACAGGTCGTTCCCCGCGTTATCTAATAAAGAGCAAACCCACGCACGCACAGTATACATACAAATTGGCACCTAACATCGGCCCATCAAGGGGATGTAATCTCATCTCCTTCAGTGTTCGCCATCGAATCCTCATGATGTATCGAACTCAAGGCGCTCGAGTGTAACAACGCTTAAAGAACAAGCGGGCAATGACACATTTTTCTCGAGTAACTCAGCATTTAGCGCCTCTTACCTCTCGTTGCAGGCGCCGACTCGAATGGGTCATCGGAAATCTCATCGTCACTAATCTCCAGTGGCTCCTGTTGACTCGCCTTCTGTGAGAAATTCAACTTGGTCTGTCGGCTCTTTGGTGCGGCAGAAGCGGAAGGGGTCGCGCGTGAGGTCTGCGATCGTGACGGTTGTGATCGGGTAGCCGCAGCTCTAGTTGTCGTTGAGCGTTTCGGTGGTGGAGCAGGCGGGTCGTAATTATCATCGTCCATGACAACATCGTCCTCGTCGTCCTCGTCACTGTCTTGTTTACGACCGCGTCCGCGGCCCTTAGCAGGCGGTTTCTTCGCCGGGGCCTTTGGAGCAGCCTTGGCTCGGGTGGTTGCCGCTTTAGGTCGCCCTCTCGTTGTCTTGGCTTGTGTAGCCTCGTCGTCTTCTGCAATATCGTCCATTTGCTCATCTTCGTCGTCAATGAATCCTGTGCGATTAGGCTTCCGTGCCCGCGCTGTTGGCTTTGCAGGTTGCGATATCTCTTGTGCTATTGGAGCATGACTGATGATTGCCTCAGGTTGATCCTCCCAACGGCCATCCATGTCTGAGTCCCAGTCGTCCGGCTTCGGTTTGTAAACGAGTCTTGGGCCCCGTTTTAGTTGACCGGCAGCAAATTGTTGCTCGAGTTTCTTCTTTATCTTCTCCATTACGCTCTCAAGATCTTCGTCGTTGTCTTCTAACGACAACATCTGTTTGACTTGGCCTGACAGAGATTCCGAGACAAATTGTTCCATAGCATGTTTGTCGTCTTTGTCGACAAATTGTGTCACTGCGTCGCCAAATGGTGCCTGGGGAAGTATCTTTAGCGATTGAGCCTTCAAATACTCCTCTACAAGCTTTCCAACTTTAACGCTATCCATCTCGGCGAGACTGGCGACAACCTCGTCGGGTAATGCATTGGCTTTCGTAGCACGTTCTATCTCATATCAGCATGATAGGGGAATTAAAGAAAAGAGTGCGAGAGACTTACTTTGCGACGCTTTCTTGCGATAGAAGTGGATTACATCATTCGTGTTGGCGACCTTGTCTGAGAAGCGGTTGGAGAAACGCTGCGGATTCTCAATATCGTAGACGCCTCCATCTGGTGCCGAATATTCAACCTTGAGCCGAATTAAGGGTCTCGGTCGCTCATTTTCGTCCACATCAACTTCTTGTAGGGAATCCCACTCCACATTGGCTTCTTCGATCATCTCCTCTACGATGACCATTAATCGTTTGGTCAGTTCCGCTCGATTATCCTTTTTCTTTTCCAGACCCTTAAACCTCTTGTCGGTTGCCAACACAATCTCAGCAGTGACAAAGGGGCGAACAGACTTTAAACGATGTTTCTCAACTGTGAAGTTTTTGCCAGTAACGCTCACCACGGCGACATGTTTCGCGACAGCCTCACCCGGTACTAATGATGTAGCAACAGATGAACCGGGCTGCATGACATGGAAACCCGTTTCGGGGTTCTGTCGAGGATCGATAAGACATTCATGCTCGTGACCCCAAACGACTAGATTAAGCCACTCTGGTAACATGTTTTCAGGAAGGTAACTGGTGGCAGTATGAGCGTGATGGTTCTGGTGGACAGAGAGTAGATTAAACCAGTCTTCTGACTGCTGATTAGGCCGGAACCATTTCACTTTATGATCACGAAAATTCCGAAACATGCGTTCATCGCGTACATTGCTGATGCCGTAGAGTGCCAGCTTGGTGTGGCCTTTTTGGAGTAAGACGGGTTTCACATCGATCTCATCGACCTTAGGGGTACGACCATAGTAGTTCACGAGGCCTGCGACCTGAAGTAGATCGAGTGAGCAGTAGTTGCCCTGGCCGCTGGGGTCGTCGTGGTTACCATGAATAGAAAAGACGGGGATGGAGATGTTAATGTCCGGATCCTCGTAGTTGACATGACTGAAAGCACTCGCGAAGACCTCGTTGGCATCACTGAGAAACTCGAGCTCGCACGGTTTCATGCCGAGGCAGTTCTTTCGGAGCGAACGCATGACATGGTACATGGATAGCCTCGAGGGCTTGTTGTCGTGAAAGAGGTCGCCGGCGAGCAAGACCATGTCCACCTGGTATCTCGTAAGTACAAAACGAACAACGTGTTTCGCTTGTTCCGAGACAAGAACTGGGCTCCATGCCTTACATCTTCTGTTCGTGCTAGGTTCATGATCTCGTCAAACGTCTTCCAGCTGTCATCCTTGCGGATGGGGTCGCGCTCCTCGTAGCCGACATGATTATCAGTGGAGACGAGGATGCGAATCGTGTCCGCATCTGATGCAATGTTAGATAGGCACGCTATGGTCTTGGATGTAAACAGAGATGGGCGTACCTGTTGGCTGGGATGATGGTGGCATTGCTGTACTTGGTGAGTATGTGCCGAGTTCGGATTTCGTATGAAAACAGTGACATGGAGGATGAGCTAGGTACTGTTCAATAAAGTAGTGAAAGTCGCATTCTAAGGTGTCATTTCAGCTCAGGTTCCTTATTAAATAGGCAACTGGTTAGGTAGCCTTAGTAACCAGATAACTCTAGGCAAGCGATCAGTAACTTACGTGAAGTGATCTAGTCTCGGGCGACAAAAGACGCGTTGAGTTGGGTCCATGCTTCAATTTCGCCCCGCGAAATCACGTGCAAGTAGATAGGTAGGTACATCTATTCGCGTACCCCCTTAGCACCAATTGTACTTTTATCAGGTTACCCAGGCATCTATGTTCTGCACGACCAGCCATGATGGCTGAAGATAATGGTGAATGTATAGTTGTCACAGTGTATATACATCGGTATATTCCGGAGGCGAAGTCACAAGAAATATGCTTATTTTCGTCGAAAACGATTTTTGATACAACCAACGCTAATTGTTACTAGATGATGCGAGCCAGCTGTGGGATACCTAGCTATACAGATGAATGTTTGTTCCAATCCATGCCCTAATGAAATCGGCAATCTTGAAGATATCCGAGGCCCTCTCTCATTCCCACCCATGCGTAATGCTTCATGCCCGTCCGTTTAACGCCAGTCCCCTAACCCAAGTCGGAGCCAGATATTGCTAGTACAGATCCATGCAAGTTATCCCCCCAAAATACACACATGTTGATGCGATAACGTGACTGTTTCGTCACACCTGAATGCTAATGCAGTCTTATGCCGTCGCTGCTTTGGCAGCAGCTTCTTCCTGATCTACCTTTGCTGAAATGCCTTCCCACCAAACTCCATGGGTATCTCGGTCGACGCTCCCAACCCGACCAAGCTCATCAATGATTTCTCGCACTTTCTCGACAAATTCTGGCAATCCTAGGCCTGCTAGCTTCTCACCAGCAGTGCTTGTGGCCTTGATTTTCTCACTCGCAGAGCCGGCTTGTAGTCTGCCGAGTATATGCCCCCTGACGCGGGTAAGGAGAAGTCTCATGACTGGCTCCCTGGGCTCCGTATTGTTGCGCTTGGCATCTAAGCCGGCTTCCAGAACTCTTGTCACAAGAGCTTGTATGTGCTTTTTCGTGGCTGCAGGCATAGAGCGCCCAGCTTCAAGAGCTGCCATGATGCCGTGCACAACTGTCGACTGATTCAAAGACTTCTCACTACTATCCATCGACTCGAGTAGGGTGAAGACTCGGCCGGCCTCTGTTTTCCACGGGGCCCGAACGTCGCGTTTTAACATGTTCTTACATTGCAAGAGAATGGCACCTGCGGTGACGATACGGAGCGTTTGGTGACCGAGCCGGGTCCGCCGCTTCTCATCAAGAGCGAGGGGCTCTGGTAAAGTTTCAGACGACGGCGAAGGTTGTGTGAATTGGTCTACAAGCATTTGCCAGTAAGTTTTGTCAGGAGTGGGTCGTAACTTTGGGTGGTTGACACCTTCCGGATCACGCCGATTTGCTTCAGCATGCACTTTGTTTCGAGCTTCCCGCCATGCGACCTCTGCGCGCACCAACGTGATTGTGCCACCATCTAAATCCTCGGCAAACTTCTTCGCTTCGTACGGAGAGGCATGCTCAGCGAGGTTGGGCGCCGCCACTTGTAGCATATAATTTGCATAGTCATAAAGCATAACATCAATGAAAGAGATGAGTGCCTCGAAACGATCAACAATGGGACCTTGACCTAGTTTGTTCTCTACCAAATCTTTCACCTCGTCATCCCGCACTGGGGCGCAAAGCTTGGGAAGAAGGGAGCCCATTGAGGAAAAGAACTTTTCGTAGGAAAAACTGCCGGCCTGGAACTGGCGCCCAGCTACTTCGGTATCCAGCAT
This sequence comes from Xylaria flabelliformis, assembly GCA_007182795.1. Lineage (NCBI taxonomy): Eukaryota > Fungi > Ascomycota > Sordariomycetes > Xylariales > Xylariaceae > Xylaria > Xylaria flabelliformis. The sequence goes on along the minus strand of VFLP01000006.1, from coordinate 816,173 downwards.
CTCACCGATGAAGGTGTGTATAGCTGAACTGGGCTTGACGAGATGTTGTAGCCTATCTTTTATATAATTGGCCATGATAACGAGATAATGGAATTCTTTCTCTTCGTTTCTCGGCCCCGACCGGAGATCGTTCAGGAGTGGTTCCATGCGTGACTTGTGTTGCTCTTGGAAGTGTTCGAATTCAATGCGATATTCCCGGTTGATCGCTAATTCGTGAACAATAATTCTATTGTCCGGTAGAATAGGAGGGTAGTTCGACTGGACTATGGGTTGCCGAGATTCGTGCTTACTGCGAGGTGTGGGCGGCGGCGTGAGTGTCTGCAGTTGTGATGAAATTACTTGGTCTGCTGTGGTATGATCGACTATTGAGGAGCCCTCGGTGCTTAGGGAGTGCTCGGCAACCCGCGGTTTGGTATCTCCCGCGGGTTTCTTCGCTGCTCTAGCCTTTCTTGCTTGCTTCACTGCCTCGAATATCCTCCTCTTTCCTTCCTGAGCCCCAGTGAGCTTCTTGATCCGCACCATAAGCATCAGCTGATTGTCCCTGATACTCTGTAGGTAAGATTCGGTAACCACTCCCTCTGTGCGATCCTTGACAGTTTGGAGGATAGCATCAAGCTCCACAAACTGCAATATCATTACTTCTACTAGAGCGTCAGAGTCCCGTGCTTTCCAAGCGATGAATGCATTGTGAAATGTCGCATAAACTTCTGGCAAGGCGTCTTGCAAAGCCGGCGGCGGAGTATAATTATTAGATGAGGTTAACCGTGATAAAATATTCTCGAATGAGATTAGCAAATCTCGTGCCTTAGCAACAAGGTCCTGTAATTGCGGATTAGCCAGATCATCACGAGGGATGGGTTGCCCTTGAGAGGATCCAACCTGTTCCTGTTCCCCTTTATGGTCCTTATTGCTGAGGACTTGGGTTGGATGCCCAAGAATGAGGAAAGCACTTAAAAATGTCCGAACAGCAGCCATCTCGGTGACAGATCCAGCATCACCCTCGCTCAAACCACATATACGAAGTACTCGCGCCGTCATCAGGAGCACTTGTTCCTGACCAAGAAGCTGGACCACTTCATCAAATGATGTCTCTCTAACTCCATCGATATTCAGGCCGATTTCCGAAAAGTCGTGAACTGCTTTTCTCCTCAACAAACCCCTCCACCACCACTGCACTTTGGAAGCTGCAACATCGTCGCTCATCGTAGTCTCCTCGTTTAGGCTTGTTGACTCTTGTTCGTCACCTTCTGATCCCGCAGAGTCTCCAGCCGACTTTCTAGTCATCGTGCTGTGAGCTCGTGAACGTCGTGTAGCCTGACGAGTCCGCAGCTCTTCCCTCCTCTTCTCGGCCTCGGCAAACCGTTCTTCCATCTGTAGCCTTAGTTTGCGTATCTCCTGTTCCCGCTTCTCCTTCATGTTCTCTGCTACTGCCTTGGCACGCTTGACTTCTTCGGCACAAGCTGCGACTATCTCGGCCAAGTTCTTCTCTCGTGCCTGAGCTGCAGCCAAGGCGCGGGCTTCGGAATTCGAATTCTTCTGCTGAGCGGCTTTCGCTACAGCGGCCCTCAAACGCACCTTCTCGGCATGGGCAGCTCTGTCGGCGAGACGGGCCTTGCGGTCCTCGAGGATGGAGGCACGGCGCATCTGTTGTGCGATGAATCTGCTTTGGGGACCGCCATGGTGGGCAAAACCGTGCGAGGAAAGAGACTGGGCGGAGGCTATCGAGTTCCTACGCGACGAAGCAGCAGAGTCCTTTCGCCGAGTCTGCGTAGGGCGATAGAAGCGGGCAGCAATGTGGGGAGGCGGCGTGTGAATACGGTGTTCCTCTTCTTCGGTTTGCAGAGTCATGTCGAAGTCGAGATCGGGCTCTGGGCTGCTAGGATCGGGTGTCCCGATGGATTCTTCGATATTCCGAGCTGGGTCGGCCAGGTCTGCGGATGCGCGGCGCATGGTGATGATGATTGCAGTGTTGGCGTTGGCGGGGACAGTGCGCGGCTGGCGCTGGGCATTTCAGATTTCAGGCCTTCCCGCTTACCGGAGACGGAAGACAAACAAGTCGACAATGGTCTGAAGCGGCACAAAGAGCTGGGTGTCCCTTGTCGTTTTGAGAAGACAAGAGGATTGCTCGAGGTTATTCTAAGACCACTGACACTCTTTAACTTGTAGGCGTACTGTACGAGAGGTGCAGGCCCAGGCGACGATGCTATAGGATTCGGATTCTTTTGTAGCGAACAGCGCCGATTTCCAGTCTAAAGATGAGTGCTACGAAAGGCCGGATAAGAGGGCTCGACTCTGGCGCAAAGAACGGGGAGAGGAGAGGATAAATGGAGTGTGAAGAAATGGTCGGGGACTCGGATCGTGGTGGGAAGTGCTCAAATAAGCTTGTCAGCAGGATAAGCAAGTTATGGAGGGACTGCTGCACGTAGGGTACGGGAGGAAGATTGAAAACGATGGCGAGGGAGAGAATGATACATGAGACAAGGATGGCAGCTCTCAGCTCCCAAGTTTGACCAGAGGAATTAAGTTGAATGGCACGGATTAGTAGGTATTGAGTTGAATGAACCTGGGGTGCCGCAGGATCGAGAACCGACGGGAAGGCCGCGTGCCTCTCGCTCTGGACAGGGCGGCAGGGCGGGCAGCAGGGCAGCAGGGCAGGGCTTATGACACCAGAAGCCTGGGAACGAACCCGGTTTAGAGAGGCAGGCGGATGGAGCCCACTCAAGTGAAACATTCACGGGCAAGGTTTAAGGTTTGCCGCTTTGGTCACTCAGCCACTAAAGTACATACCCAATGTGCTGCAGATGCCTGATAATAGTTATCTGATACACGGGACTATTAGGTTAGGTAAGTCTACCTGTATAAATTCTACTATAAACTTATGATTAGGTATCACCATAATGTACTCAAAAATATCAGAGTTCTTATCAACAACAGTAGTTTTGGGCAATCTTCCCTTCTGTAGTCATCTTCCCGCTTCTGTTCAACGTTGAAAACGGGTTCTGTTCTACTGCATGCTGCTGTGAGAGGCCCACGGGCTTCATTGGTAAGCCTGCCACCAGATTGGAGTATCTAGGTACGCTAAACCATAATTGCTCTATTGCTGCTCCATCTCAGGTCCATCTCTTGCAAGGCCCGTCATTTTAGCGTCAAGTCTGCGGCCTTAACTGCCCGTCAGCTGCTGGAGCGTTAATTGCCTTACGATGACAAAACTGTCATCATGTCGCAACACCTTGCACACCTGTCCTTGTGTGCTTTTCCCAATGTTACATTAGGTGTATCCTGTGTTGGTCCGATTGCGGAAGATGGACTGCCAGTAGATCTGACTCTAGCTATGTATCTCCGCGAAATCTCGATTTCCTTGGCCACATACTCCCAACCATCGGGTACCGACCTGCTGCTGTGCACCACTCATCTACCTAGTTCAGGTAGCTACCTATCTAGGTAGTCCGCTGTCTATATATATACACTTAGCTGGACGGGGTAGACAGATAAAGGCATCGGTGGCCAGAGGTTCCTGCAGTGGTACGGAAGATCGCCCACTTACCTCGATCCGCATCCCCGGTCTATGCAACTCCCTGGCCGGATGCGGGGATATAACGTGCCATTCTTAGTCTTGTCCGGCCAACCAACGTCCCACGCCGGCTTACCCGGTGTGAGGTCCAGAACTAGTGTGAATTTCTTTGCGAGAAGAAAGCGCATTCTAATGCACCACCTCGGGGCGTTATCCGTGGGTCAAGTCGCATTGGGTTCTCACGTCAAGATGATAACGTCCCAGCATTTAATAGGAGGGATCTATCTCCCTAGGAAATTGCCGTTCATGCAGATTGAGTCGGGTCCCTGTGCTGTCGAATCCGTAATTTTAATAGCGAGTAAGAGATTCGATTTTAGCTCCATCCGGTTTGAGCGAGAATAAGGACCGCTTACTCCCAAATAGCACTTGCCGTTCCGTGCCTCATTCTTAAATCGGACACTACTCGGAATCGCATAGATGTGATTCGATTGTAAGGTCGTCCAGTTGAGACTGAATTGAAGGATCAAATCGTGGAGTTGACTGTTCATTAATTTTTATAGCATTGGTATCGCATGTCCTAAGTAGAAAACTATTTATTAGTCACGGATACGCCGATCAACTAGGAGGCTGACCTTCGGTCGTAAAAAACGATCTTGTTTTACGAGACTGAGGACGTTAAAGATTGCATAAAAAATCATGCCTGGTAAGGAACAAGGGCATTGCTTGGCTTATAGTTGCATGAGCAATTAGAGCCGTTCTCGATAGAATAGCAACCTCCGTGCTTGTCATCAGAAGCTGGGTGGAGCTTTTCACTTGGACCAAGAATCGAGTTGAGAGGGAATGAGAAGTTCGCAGAAGGTGACTAAATTCATTTATAATTGCTAACAGCCCTAACAAAAACCCAAATGGATAAATGTATGCGGGCAATGAGGGCTGGTCTAGTATTGAAACGAAATATTCTCTATAACAAATTGTGATCTGCTTAGTTCCATAACGAAGACAATAAATCTGGAGCATTTCATGACAATACGATTGTTTCCAAAACAGCTAATGCGGCTGTTTAAGACAAATGGCTTCAGATATCACGTTGTCGAATGATTGGCCGAGAGACAATCTTGAGATTTGTATGGTATCTAGCCGAAACCCAAAGTCGATCCATCCAACGCGATCTATGAGGGACCAAGGAAGTTTTCATTTGTACTGATACTTCTGCAAAGGGAAGTCATGATCGACGACTGTTGGCCGAGTATAATTCGCGGATGGGTAAGACGTTCCGTTCCGTTTACCAGTCCGAGAGATGAGGAGGGTCTGATGACTGCCGGAAATAATCGTGGCGCATACGGCGGCTAATCGTTATTCAGATGTTTTCATCTGGCTCTCCAAAAGATAGTATGCAATTCTCTTATCAAAAAAAAAAAAACAGGATGATGACTGCTGGAGGAAAGAGATGCCAAAGAGAGCGGTGAGTGGCGTCGTAAGATCTCGGGTACCTGTTTGGGTACCTGACCATGACACGTTTCACATAGGAACATTGCTAAGTGATTATACGTACGTAATCCCGTTTTCTTATTAGCTATAAATCTATGGACAGAGAAGAATTGGTACTCTTGGTAGCCCAGCCCGGATTTGCCCTGAAATAAGCCCGTATGAACACCGGGATGGGAGGTTATTCGTTATCCAGGGCCAGATGACGGCCTATAAAAAACAAAAGAACAGAACGTGGGGTCGTTATCAGGAATAGAAGAAACCCAAACGACTAGAAGCGGTCAAGAAAGGACTCGCGTCGAGCACGAGGAACCTGACAGTGATTGCATAGTAACTAAACAGCTAGCCTTAGCCAGACTATTGGTATTTGATAAAGAGCAGGCTGTCATGTTAGTAAGGCCTAGTAGAGGTACAGTACAATGTCTGATGATCCAAACAGCATTGATAGATTCCGATCCACTCACATGTAGGAAAATAATCGGAAAATGTCGCTGCCCACATATGTAGAGATATGGTAGGTGATATAATTTCTACATCAACCATGAATACTTCCTGGGTCTTCCGTGAGTATCTTGGTTAAGTTTGATGAAAGGAGTCTCGGGTAATGCCGGATTCGAGTCGAGTTTGATACACAACGAAAAATTTGATAAATCCTAGGGCATACGCATATACGCAGGTATACTGAGCACACCGACCTTCGCCAGTCTGTCCGATACGTGGTGTAAGATAGGTCCTGCTTGAGAAACTGGTACCACGGACCCAACCTAGATAGTCTTGGCAGACAACAAGTATGCCCAATTACCAGCACGTGGGCGCGCGGCAGTTCAAGCTGGTTCTCTCTCGACTGGCGTTGCACTGGGCGGCCGTTATACCGGCCAGTACCAGGCTTGGGACGGTACACGAGATGCACCGGTCAAGCCAGTGCCACGGAAAGGGCAGAAGAGGAAGCGCTAGATAGGAGAGACCGGTGCCTTCTCTGGGACAAATCGGTATCACATCGGTATCTCTGCGCCATACGTGTGCAGCAACTAACTGAGACATGCTCGATGTCGATACCCACACGGTACCACGCATCTCGGCCGGTGGGGAGATGGGGGCCATCTGGGCAAGTGATCTGGGCATCTGGGCATCCGCGCTAGCAGTGCCGGTACACCATGTCGGGCATGTACTGTACCACCTAATTGCAGGTAGTGTACAGGTAGGTAGTGTACAGGTATGACGACGGGAGCATTGTGCCGTGGCACAGAAGGTGCTTGGGTCCTTTTGGTTGGGGACGGGCTCCACCCCCAAATTGCACCTACACTACAATGAACGCCACCCCTCTACACCACATGCATTCCGCTCCATACCCTTCACCACTACCACACAATTCCCACCCTCGTCTTCGACATTTCGCTCGACCAATCTGACCCAATCCTGAAGGCCATCCTTCCCCCAGATGTATACCTCATGTCCAGCCCTTCCTGTCAGCCCGAAAATGCCGCAAATGCTGCACGGGTGAGCGAGTCCCTGCCAGTCACGCCAATCCCTCCCAGGGCCTCTGCTGCCGTTGCCATTGGTATTGCGACTGCGACTGCGACTGCGACTGCGATTGACGAACAACCCTCCTCACTCTCAGCTTTGACTGGCTCCCCTCCTACTCCTGGCGCGCGCCCTGGCTCCGTCGTCTCTCCCCCTTCATCAGAATCCTCTAGCGTGTCTGTTTCGTCCTCTACGTCTCCATCCTCGGCTATTTCCGCCGACCATGGAGACCAGGTCAATAAAAGAGCAAGGCCGCCGCTGGCTGCCTCCAGATCCAATGGACCTTCCCTACTAACCCAAGCTCTTGCTTCTGCCCGAGGCATTCCCCCTTCCACCGCCCCTCTGACAGATCAGCGCCAGCCCGATCATCAGTATACACAGCCAAATGACCCATCGTCCCGATCGAATCAACCTAAACATGTGTCTACCAATGCTCAAGAGTTGACGCCCCTCGAGACGCGCCATGATGCCCCAGCGCAAAGCTTAGACGTCTCCACGTTACAGGCTACCCCCCGGGGACGAATTGACCCGATCCGAGCCATATCGTCGCCGACCTTGCACTCGCCATCACGCCCTGCCGTTGCTGCTGTAGACTCTAGCGCTGTCGCGATGCCTGGCCTTGTAGAGGCGTTTCCGGTCCTAAGAGACTACTCAAGTCCCTATTTTATGGGCCGGGCGAGAGGGAGGTCTCTTGAGCGCACAGAGAAAGAAGCCCGCGTACATCACATTACTGTGACCGAATTGCCTTTGGATGGTGCATACAACTGTGGCGACAGCGCCTTTCCTCGGTATAATGACTCGGAGGCTAACTCTGATTCGCGTGCTGAATACCGGGCGTGGAGGACTGAGAGGACCGTATCCATGGGTCCGGAGAAAGCATGGTCCATTGGCACCGGGGATGTTGTCGGCCACCAGGATGGTCAAGTCGAGAAGTCCATTGCGGAAGTGCTAGCTGGAATGGAACCAACAAGAAGCCGTAAGGCGAGCCATAGCCTTCGATTCTTCAAGGAAGGCCTCCCAGCGGACAAAATCAAACGGAAAGAGTCAAAATCTGCATCGCAGCAAGAGACAACACCGCCACCAAAAGGACAACAGCAAACGCGCATCTTGCCCGACCGAACTCCCAGCATTTTGACCCCGCCACACCGATTTGTCGACGTTGCGGATGTTCAACTTTTGTCAAGTACTGAATATTCACCATCTAGTACCCATCCCGCTGAGACTACCAGTAACCTTGATCGGTTTGCCGAAGAGGACTACTTTGGCCTTGGAAAAAATGACTCTGCGATTACTGAAAACCCTGCTCTTCAGGATCATACTGAACAGTCTATGCCAACGTCGGGACTAACCAGCAGGTCGCGTATTGGGAGTCTAGAGATGGAATTGCCGAGGAAATTTGACACGCATGACCCTACGGTAATAGCGAATCATGTTATGGATGAGGTGGTTGAGGAAGGCGAGGAGTCCTCTGAAGAGAAAATTTCATCTGCATTGTTCCTGCCGCATCAGGGCTTGGAGGATTCTGCGGGAGAGGAAGCTTGTGTCATTGAGAAGATTGAGCCCGAACATCCTAGTACTCGTTCCTCTTCCAAAAAGGATTTTCACCCGTGGCTTGTGAAAGCAGATGAGCTAGAAGCGGAGGGTAAAAGTCTGACTGATGTGCATCACGAAGACGTGCCCAGAGGTAGGAAAGACAGCATACCACTTGGTCGGGACTTGCTCCACAAAGATGACCATGAAGATGGTGCTCCAAATGAAAATGAACTTAAAGCAAAGCCATGTGACATACCCGCAATGGCCTCGCGATCCGTTTCGGGATATTACGAAGATATTTTGCACGATCACCAGCTAGAGCCTAAGGTACCTCTCGAAGCTATTGAGCTGATACCGTACAAGCATCAGGTTGGGGGTCACACCACCATTTGGAGATTCTCCAAGAGGGCGGTCTGCAAGCAGCTTAATAACCGAGAAAATGAGTTTTATGAGAAAATAGAACGATATCATCGCGATCTTTTGCCTTTCTTGCCAAGGTCTGTAAATGCATTTTTGTTTTATCGGCGTAATTGCCACACAGCAATTGCTCGAACTACAGGGAATACTTAACTAATCTGGTTTGCAGATACATCGGTGTCCTGAATGTTACATACCAGAAGCAACCGCGTCGGAAGTCTCCGGCTAGAAAAGACGACAATACTGGAGCCGAAAAGGCGCCGGGTGAATCTGATGTTCAGCCAAATAGCACTGATGGAAGCACCAAAACCAGGGTTCGTCGATCATCCAATGGCTACGATGAAGATAATCGCCGAAGAATAGTCAGCCAGTCTCTCCGTTCGGGACACACCTCAGTCCCCACTGTCACATTCATGGATAATCAACATATCTTACCTAGGAGTTGGCTTCAATCCTCTTTAGTTTCAGGAATTAAGGAGCGCCCAAGGAGCGCATCTGCAGCTATGGTACAACCCCGCACAAGCGATATGTCTTTACCAAACCCCGATTATGATGCTTCTCGAAGTCTTAGGCCTACATTAGAAGATCGACATGCGAATAGCTGGGGGGCGACAATGGTCAACAAGAAACTGAGGAACGAAGTGTTCAGTGATGCGTTCTTAAAGCAGCCTATTACTGTACACAAACACCGCAGACCTGCGTCATACCACCGCTCAGTTCCTCGCATCTCAGTACCACCCCGTCAATCGAAATCAGTGACGGATTTCCCAACAATCGAGGGCGAAAACGAAAAACCTACATTATTGAATGGCCCAAGCAATCTCAGAATTCAGGCAACTCTCCAACAAAGCCATAGTGACCTGGGGCCGAGCGTGACAACAGGTGACGTGGATCATGTGAAGGATGTAACTGGCACCAGCGCCCCGGAAGCAGAGGTATTAGGGGAAGAATTTTCCCCACGCGTACAGAAGCGCCGTTACTCGGGGAGCAAGTTGCGGCGTAAGCCTCAAGATGTTGGAGAGTCACGTGGCGACTTAAAATATTTCGAGGACGCAGATGATGTTAGACATGGAGGTGACGGCGAAGCGAAAGTGTTCTCACCACTTGTCAAAAGCGCGGCCAAGAACGAGAACATTATTTCGAAGGATATGGAATGTGACAGCCTGGGAACCCCCGGATCAACAAAATACGAACTCCCCCCCGTACTTCCGGATCCAGAAATAGAGTTAAGGAAAATTCTGCGACCAATTAACCCAAAAGAAGCTCAAACCCAACATCATTCGAGGGTTGAGTATTTCCTACTGCTCGAAGACCTCACGGCCGGGATGAAAAGACCTTGTATAATGGATCTAAAGATGGGAACTCGGCAATATGGTGTAGACGCTAGTCCTAAGAAACGCGAATCCCAGCGCCGAAAATGTGCGGAGACGACATCCAGAGAACTAGGGGTCCGAGTGTGTGGTCTGCAAACGTGGGACGCCAGGTCGCAGACGTACGTCTTCCGAGACAAATACTACGGACGAGATTTAAAGGCTGGAAAAGAGTTTCAAGACACACTGACCATGTTTCTTTACGACGGGGTGGATTATAGTAGTGTCCTAAGACATATTCCCACTATACTTCAAAAACTTAACCAACTGGAAGTTACTATTCGACGTCTGCGTGGATATCGATTCTACGCTGCTAGTCTTCTGATGTTTTATGACGCCGGAACATCTAGTGATGGCAACGATACAGCGGCTGAGGACTCGGCCACGGATTTCGCAACTGATACGGAGGATGCGTGGGAGGGGAGACGACATCGGAAGAATAAAGCCGAAATCGATTTCAAGATGGCAGACTTCGCGAATAGTGTGACGGCTGGTGATTTGGCCACAGACAAACCATGTCCACCTACACATCCAGACGAGCCGGATCGGGGTTTCCTACGGGGCCTCGCAACCCTTCGAAAATATTTCTTGCAAATACAGAAGGATGTACGAAGTGAGATGGGATTAAACCTACGCAAACACGACGACGATGCTCGAGTAGCCGAAGATGAATATGACGAGTTGAGCGTCAGCGAGTAAGATGGATCTGGTGGCATGACTCTCTAGAGGGTGCACAGCACCTCTGGATGAGAGTAGAAGCCATAGTTAGTTCGTATTCCTTATTCGGGAGTGATACCCTAGAATGGCGCAAGGGAAAATATCCATTTGCTTTTTTCTCACTTCCTTTCTTTCCCTTGGGGTTAGGGGCTTGGTCAAAATTTTCCAAAATACCCTGCATATCTCAAGGCGTTTATCAGCGGGCGCAAACGATGAAGCGGCCGCAAAGATTCCAATTAGTAGTAATCACAAGCTCGCAACTTTTCGTCCACATCATGTTTGCAATTGTTCTAAGACTCCTGGGTCGGATATGTCAACTGGCGTGTGGCGACTTGCTTTAACACCTACTATAGTTTTTATAGGGTAGTCAAAACTTGGGAAATATTAGCACTTTCGGAATATTAGAAATTGTGAACCAGTAACTAGCCATGAGATCTTCATACATGCATATATACATGGGTAACTACATCTAGAGAAGATCTTCTAGACAATAGAGCTCATTACTTTAAAAGATTAGAGCAGGGATTATGAAGTGCATAAAAGTTAGAAGCGAGCGGGTCATGGCGGGGGAGGTGGGGTAGGTAGGGCGGGGCGTAGGGCTGAAAGTGACAGATATATTTAGTTGGACGCGTGCGTCAGTGGCTCAGTTGCTCAACCACTAGAGCCACAACCTGCTCAATTCCAGGCAATGGCAGTGTACCCCGACCGGCTACTTTCCATATGGCGAACAAGTCCAAAAAACAACACGGCAAGACAATAGTCTTCTTGCATCCCGACCTAGGTATAGGTGGTGCCGAAAGGCTTGTTGTTGACGCCGCTGTTGGTCTGCAGAAGCGAGGCCACAAGATCGTCATATTTACGAGCCACTGCGATCCAGGCCACTGTTTTGACGAGGCCCGAGATGGTGAGTATTTGTTGTTTTTTTTCCCACGCTTTTCGACTATCGTGTACTAACTGATGCGCTCTGCAGGAACCCTAGACGTTCGCGTCCGCGGCAACACCGTTATCCCCCCCTCGATTCTCGGACGATTCAGCATCCTCTGCGCTATTCTCCGCCAGCTTCACCTCATCCTCCAGATTTATTTTACATCTGAATTAAGCGGCCTACATCCTGACGCGTACTTCGTCGATCAGCTTAGCGCCGGCCTGCCGTTACTGCAGTACCTACATCCACGGGGGCGTATATTCTTCTACTGCCACTTTCCGGATCTCTTGCTAGCTCAGGGCAGGCAGAAATGGTGGAAGCGCTTATACAGGGTACCATTCGACTTCTGGGAACAGTGGAGCATGAGCTTTGCCGACGCCATTGCCGTCAACTCCAACTTCACGAAGGGCGTCGTTAGTCGGACATGGCCTGCACTCGCACGCCAAAAGGAGTTGTGGACTGTGTATCCTTGCGTAGACACCAAACCCAAGGCGAAGAGACCGGAGGAAAACCCGTTGTGGAACGGAATGAAGTATGTCTTGAGCATAAATCGTTTCGAACGCAAAAAGGACATTGCGCTTGCCATCAAGGCCTTTGCTGGCCTAAGCAAGCAACAACGTGCCGGAGTACGGCTCGCTGTTGCCGGCGGCTATGATCCACGCGTCTCTGAGAACGTCGGGTATCATAATGAACTCGTCCAGTTAGCCGAGTCTCTCGGTCTCAAGAACATGACAGTCAGAACTCCGCAGACAGCTCAGGCCGTGCCGCAAGACGTTGAGGTTCTATTTTTGCAGAATGTGACGAACATGTTGAAGGAGATGCTCCTATCGTCCGCTCGCCTCCTAGTCTACACCCCCGCGAACGAACATTTCGGTATCGTGCCTCTTGAAGCTATGCTCAGCGGCGTCCCTGTTCTCGCTGCCGATACAGGCGGTCCCGTTGAGACTGTCGTCGAAGGAAAGACTGGCTGGCTACGCTCTCCGGACAATGTTGACGAATGGACTGCGGTTATGGACAAAGCTCTCCACCAGCTGAGCGCGCAGGACCTAGCTACGATGTCGAAGGCAGGTATCGAGCGGGTCAAGAATGGCTTTGGGGAAGCAGAGATGGCGCAACGCTTAGACACCATTTTCGAAAAATTGCTTCATATGGAGAGATCTAGCCGAAGCAGTGTTACGACAATAGCTTTATTGGGAGGGTTGTTAGGTTTATTTGGTGCCGCGGTAGTTGCCGTCCAGACGCATTTATAATGGCTAAGAAAGGAAAGATACTGAATATGGAAGGACTTCAGTGGGTTAAATTTGACGATAGCCTTGCACGATATCCAGATGAAGCGTCATTTAATGTAACTCCTTTACACTCATACTCCTCTACCGGTCCCACCAAGAAATCCAACAATACGAGACCAGAGCCTCTGACAACCTGGAATAGATGTGGGCTTAGCGAGGCAGCTCGAAAATTATAACGGCGCAAATTGTAAGAGACCTTTACGTGCAAGGTTCTTATTATATTATGGGAGATAAAAGGGCTTCTGATAGGGCGCTCTAGCTGCCTTTATTGTCTCCAATAAACGAAAATGTTTGATGAATGGGACCGAGGCGCTCCAAGTGCAAACTGTTTGATTGCTTCTATCCGCTGCATTCAATGCCAACCACTCACTGCCCCCATGGTCAGTTCCTATGCGTAGGCATTCATTTCTCTGTCCTGGCTTAGCACGTCTAGACGCTGCCCTATCCTTATTGAATACTTTCATTACCTACACACATTATTCCATACAAGGGTACAACTTCGTCCATATAAACTTCTTTTCCTCCCCTGTTCCCAGTACCATCACGTTCTCTTCTCTCTCAACAGCAAAGCCTAGTTACCCAGACAAGATAAGAAATCCGAGCGAACACTTCATCACGATGCAGTTTGCTGCACCCATTATCGCCGCTGTTCTCGGCATCTTGCTCCTCAGCGGAGTTTCCGCAACACCTGTCAACTCTACCATGTCTATGATGGTTCAATCCGCCATGCTATTATCCCCCCAATCGATCTCTGTTACCGGTAGAGTGGAATCCTACACGCAGTCATGCTTCGGTACCGTCTGGCTCGCGCCACAGTGGCCGCCGCAGGTCTGGCTCCAGGCGACTTGTCCGAACAAGCAGGGGAAGAAGACCTCGACTGTTATCAATCTCAACCGGTGAGTTGCTATCGATTTACGGAATGAAGGGGAGGGGATGGGAATGATAGAGATCATGGGGATGTAGAACTGAGCTGACGATGAATGTGGATAGTTGTATCGCCAACTACAATGGTGTCATGCATCCTGTCCCCGACGGTCACTTCGGTTACACGTGCCAGCGCAACTACTGGAAACTCTATAATGGTCAGACACTCAAGGTCGAGTGTGATGGCCCTCATGGCGTCGTTAAGTCGTCTCTGGAACTTGGTACGTTGAGCCCACTCCTATCTATCTGCCTTTTTCTCCGATGTTCTTTATAATATTTGATATCTTGGATTTGAAAAAAAGAAAAAAAAAAAAAAAGAAAGACAACCTCTAGGATGTATCAGTCACTACAATAGCACCAACTCCCTGTCTCCGAGTCCTGATAATATCTATGTAAACTAGGTGACTTCATCACCAACGACGATGGCCAGCTCCGCTGCTTCGATTTCCACGGCTGCACCCCGCATACCCCGGTGAGTTTTCCGGTTTCGTTTTAAAAAAAAGGCTCGCAACTTCTAACCGAAGTTTGTTAAATAGGGTTGTTCGGACATGCCCCCTTGGCCTTGGTAGTTTACTCTTCCTGGGGGAAAAGCATTGTATGTCACATATCATTGGTAATTAACCAATCGGATGGAGGGAGATGTTGGCAGAGAAATCGGACATATACAGGCTTCGATGTTATGTTATTCACTCATGTATGATGCTTCTTTTCTTGTAAGGACAGAGGGATTCCATCTTGCCTCTCTCAGTGTGGCCCCTCTCAGTGTGGACGGTGTATGGTTTGATCTGGTAGGCGTTATCTATAGTGCGCGGTTTCGTTCGTCGTGTTCTTCCACTCGAGTTTCGAGAGAATAAAAGTTTCAAGTTACATCAGCATTCTAGCTATAAAAAATTAGTGATCGAGCGTGTGACTATCAAGGTAGACGATGCACAAAGTTGCCTTACCGTTGCCATCCTTATTAAAACTGACACACATTCCTCCTAGTTGGAGTTCTAGTCCTCAGATTGTGCTCTAGTCGCGCAATCAAACGAGCAAGTTGCCGGTGGTAGTAAAAAGGGGGCGAGAGTTGCGGGTGGTGGGGCTCCATCCAACCCCTAATAAGACGTCTTTGTTGGAGACCGTACTACCTTATCCTCGCTGCGCCGATACTCAGGATTGCTATGTTGTATTGAACCATTAATTGTTAGGCGTGACTGTAGTTGCAGTTCAAGTAGGCTAACTATCCTGCCTTGAGGCGGGCTGGACTGATGGTCACAGACTAAATATATTTACATAAAGACACGATGAAGCCTTGCTTTCTTCCAAGCAGAACAGTCTGATGTTTGAATAGGGGGCGATGGAACGTCGAGGTTTTATGACTTTTTTTTTTTTTTTTGGTTTGGTTATCTGGCGGGCTTTGGACATGGCAGTCATGAAAACCCAATGGTAATAATTTCTCATGATTCTCCTATCTGTCCGAATCAACCACTTTTATACGTATCGTATCTCAATCTTGAGTGTTAAATATTACTGCAAGTTTGGCCTACATCGCGTTTATCGTCGTCTCAAATGAGTTCCACAAACTTCGAATCACATGTGTATACCGGCCTATGGAGAGATTGGTCTCGTGGATCTGTGCTTGGCCATATACTTACGCTCTCGCGTTCTGATGGCAACCTGGTTATCGCCTTTACGGCGTTCTTCGTCGCATTCGTCGCCATCCGTTTCTGGCTGATTCTTTCTCTTCTGTCTCATAGACATTACTCTGTAGCCACGCCCCGGCATACACTACACCACCAGCAGCAGGCCATCTTGCGCAATTCTCCCACTCCCGAGGCAGCATTCTTGTCGCTTCTTCAACTTTGGTGGGCTTGGCGCAGCCTCGGATTTCGGCGCCGCATTAAAGTGCTTTCGGTATCTGTCCTTGCAGCTTTTACTATAGTCGCCTTTACTGTGGCCGGCGGCTTTTTATCGAGTATCTCATCGTCTGTTGGAGATAAGGTACTCGTCGAAAGCAATAACTGTGGAACTCTCACTGTTTCAAACAATAGCACAATGATAAACCTCTACGACAAAATTGAATCTGAGATGATATCAAATACTGTTAATTATTGTTGGATAGCGAGGGCTGCGAAGGCTAGAAAGACTATGTACGCAGAAAGTAGGTCCACATTTCGACCCGGCAGAATATCGGCATAATTGCGCTAGTTATATTTTTAAATAGTGGGCACGTATTTCGCCTTCGGGCATTTGGTCAATTTGAAACGATACAGAGAAGATGTAAGAGTAGTTCCCCAGTTCGAGTCAGCTTGCAAGCACTAACATTCCTACAGTAGCATGGCCCCTGCACTAAGGATGACACGCTCAATCAAAGAGAAGCTACCAATTTTTTTTTAAGTAGATGCCTGCTGCCTTGTTTGGTGTCCCGTAAAGAATCTTGCGCTCTAGCTTATCTATGGGAGAGCGGACGGGATCCCGAGCTTTCTAGAGGCTATGGTCGTACGTGGAAGTTCAGTTTTTTAGATTAAGTTATATTGGTCTGGTTACTCCGGCCTTGGGCATCAATCTGCCAGTACCATCCGAGGCATACTTATATACAACGAAGAGACATATAATACACTCTGCCGGGAAATATAACTCGCAAAATTATTGTTACGAGGGTGAAGAAGACAACAATGGCTTTCCTCACTAGATATAAGTGGTCTCATAAGTGATGATAGTACCAATCGTGCGATGAACCCCGTGTTTTCTCGTCATCCTATCCCCCTTGCCGAGAGAGGCAAGAACACACACCGTGAGATAAAAAATACAGAACCCGATACATGCAATCCGTTCGGTATGAAGTTCATGAACCGGGCTAGTATGTTTTGCGCAAATAGCAGATGTGAGGTTCCGAGCTGAGATAGACCATGCGCATCCTTTACTGTAGTTGCTGGGAAGACACTGTCTGTAACCACTCGACAACAATTGCTGTATTGAGGAACGACATGTGCCGGCAGAGAATGTGATGAGTCCATTCTGCCTTGACTGGTATAACCTATAGATAAACCCCCAAGGTTTGCTGTTTTAAGCATTGTAACTTTCTTGGCTAGACGAATAGACCAATGGCATAGGTGTGCCGAATGTCCTCAAGATGGATATGTATCCTCCATAATATTCATCATCATGTATTGTGGCGACAAGAATATCATGCCTGGCGCCCTTGAGTCACGTTCTCAAAGTCTATGACGTATTCAAATTCTTACTTTATGAACCTGTCATGATCATATTCTCGCTGTAGTAAAATGAGCCTTTAGGCTCTACAGCCTGCACGGACGACTACTTACATGCCGTATTAGTGTATAAATGGCTCGGCCTCTGCCGGGTTGAAACGCATTGTCGTCTCCGCAATGAAGCTCGCCGACGAGTCTTTGTAATGCAAGGTACGTGCTAAATTATTGCCCTTATCCTACAAGAAGTGATTTGAGTGATGGTACAAAAAAGGACAGCTCGGGCTTTACAAGTCGAGATTGTAGTTATCGTCGAGGTTGAAAAACCATAGGTCGTCGTGATATGAGGCCGTGTTTGTATTCATGTTCGTATCTGGTGCAATTGTCGAGATATCTGAGAATCTCTCAATTGCCTTCGGGTGCAACGGAGTCTTGAATTTACTCAGAAGAAGGTCGACCTCGGCGTATGTTAATCCTGTATCCTTGTATCTGCTTTGTATTTTTCGAAATTGTTCTATTGAGGGGTAAGTGACTGTGACTGACTCCGACAGAAGTTAGAGCACTTACGTAAGAGGAAACGGGGTACCGTCCACATGCTTGAGAATTGCTCTAGAAAGAGCATTAGTAAGTGCTGGCCTCGGTCAATGTTCGCTATGAAGGGGGCTGCTGGGTCGGCGGTGCTCAGACGATGTAGTTCTAGGAAGCAAAGAGCTGAGAATACAATAAAGCACTACAACATCGGAAGTTAGCAACTATCATTTAGAAGCATTCGACGATCCGAGTAGTCTATAGTATTCGTAGAGTGGAAGGCAGCGTATGCGAGAATTCTCTACTGATGAAAAAGCCACGTCAAAACTATATTTCCCCCGAGACACTTACTATTGCAGGATCAATATGAGGAAAGTGTTGATTATCCCATTGCTCAACTACTGAGACAATATTCTGACACGGTTCAAGGGATCCCATCCAGTTCTGCATGAAACCTTCTTCATCCTTTTCAAACCCACGAGGTATGGTGATGATCAAGGACGCCATTTGCAAATGAAGAATATTAGTGAGTCTTATATGATGCTCGATACACGACTCGCCACTTAAGGCATTTCTCGCCGGGTTGAGATAACGAGAGGGGAGCGATAGTCGCAATGCGGCGATGGCTCCTTTAACAGTCGCGATTCTCGTGTATAATCGCTTCCCCTCAGCTCGCAGCCTCAGAACTGTTGAAACAAGAAAATTAGTAGTTGCTGTATATTGCAAGAGCCATTTTAAAGCCTAGGGGTTGTATGGAAACAATGGGGAATTGAGCGGCAGACTCCGCAATACATACTATACCCGGCTTGCCGCAAAGCGGTCGTAGTGACCATATGGAGGTTGTAGTTAACCATGGTTCCGTTCGAAACTACGGCTTTTGCTGTCTCCCATATGTCTTCAACATCATCGGGTAAAAATATCTTAGGGATGGAGGTTGAAAGGCTATGAACTTGATCATGCGGCCTCCTTGCGAGTGCGGTATTGATGCTTTCGAGTTCTACAACAGGAGGAGTTCCCACAGTGATGTTCGAGTAAGAGTCTAAGCAATAGATGCACCAGAAAAGGTAACGCCAATCCTCGATGTCATCCTCAGTTACTGCAGTGCGATCGAAGGCTGAACAAAGTTCCGGATTATCGATCTGATTCACGCCGACTGCATATGCCCTTCTCGCCAAACTGCTTATCCGCATCCAAGAGTTAGACCCAGGAGATTGATGAAACTCATAGTATGCGAGCAAACACTCAAGTCTGAAAGAATCTAGGCTATTATGAGTATCCGTAGAGGCTGTCTCGGGTGACATAGTTTCGAGAAGAAACTTCATGCATATTTCAACATCTTCGGGCTTCCAGAAGTTGATCGGACTCAAAACTTTAGCGGCTATTGTGACGATGGCTACAAGTAGATTTCTGTTAGCTGAACCATCGTCGTATTGCCTGAGAAAATGTTCGATTCGGAAAAGAGGTATCGCAGGGTGAACCTCATTGAAGAAGTGCACTAGGCTACAAGCCCTGTCAGTCAGCACACCCAGGACCTTGTATTGTATGGTCCTGCGTCGACTTACAGCTGCTTTTCTTGTTCATGACTTAGTGAATACCCAGGATATAGACCTATATTCTCTCTATGAGAACGGGCTCCCAAGTCCGGTAGGCCATATGTGGGGTCCTGCAAGCTGAATCCCCCGAATTCTTGCACTTCTTCCCGGGGTAGACAAATGCCCTCGACAATATCTGGGAATACGATGCCGGATTCGTGTGCAAGAGAGTGCTGATCTGGTGTCAAGAAAGTATCCGCCTGATCCCCGGGTGTGGCATGGGTCTCAGTTGAAACCGAGCTCGCCGGAGTAGTTCCATGTTTCTGGCGGCGTGAGCCTCGCGGTGGACCTGGTTTCTTTCGCTCTGCTGAGTACGTGCATAGCGAGCCTGCTTCTAAGCAACGGGAACAGCCAGGTCGTTGTAAGTCACCTAGGAGGCGGTGAGCATGATTATCCTATAGTTACAAAACTTCACTTACATTTTACCTTTTTGCTGTCGGTCTTGTATTAGTCGGGCACTCCTCGAAGCAATATATATAGTTATGAAAGTTAGATGATCACTAACCGGATACAGCGGTCACAAACACGGTTTCTTACGCTCAATGACATTGCTCATGGGGTATTCGTCCGCAACCAAGGTGTATGGATGCGAGAAAAGAAGCCATTGAGCTGATAATTGTGCAGAAGACCAAGTTCACAGATTCTTGGCCTCACACCGATGATATTATGAGGTGAGGGGGGATAACGCTCTGTGTTGAATGAAGCTAATGTGCGGACTACTTGAACTCTCAACTTGGTTACTTCCCGCGATTTGGGGTAATCAAAGATAAACGGTTGTATAGATACTTTGGTTTAATTGAATACCTTATATATAACTCAAACGCGTCCAGTGGGGAGACCTTTACCCCGTTATAAGATAATCTACAGTACATGAATCCTAATAATATGGCAATACCCGCATCCTTACATTCAGCACCTTATCCTACAAAACACCTCAAGAGAAGCTATACTTCGTCGAGTCGTCGCCAAAGGTTTTGGGCAATTCCGGACCCCATACCGATAGAGGGCCGACAACCTCACGTGTCGTATGAGTCTCTTCATTCACCAGATCTCCGTCCGCGTAATGCTCGATCATGAACCCAGATGGATCTTTCCAATAGTCAAAGATTTGACTGCCGAGGATGTGTCGCCCAACACCCCAAACACTCTTATAGCCTCTCTTGCCTAGGAACTCGTGACCAATAAGCTGTTCATCAAAGTCGGCGACCTCATACGATGTATGGTGCATGTAGCTTCTCTTGACTTCTGGCGGCGCTCGCTGCATGAAAAACGCGTGGTGGTCAGAGAACTCTTTCCCTAGATCAAGGTGCATGAACGTGAGGACGTCCATGTCGGTGAGTTCCGGATGATACAAAACATTTGATGGCACAAAGTTGAAGTTGCTTGTGTACCAATTTATCTCTGTATCGAATTCTCGGTTTACCAATCCGAAGTGACCGAGCTTATGGACTAACGCCGGGCCCTCATGATACCGTTGGAATGTTCCTGCGATACATCAGCAAACTCTTTTATGCCGAGAGGCATAGTGTCTCCTGCTCCGGAGACCTACCTTTCCTGAGTTTCTCAAAGGGACCGTTATATGGTCCCTGTACCTCGTGGGTGGCTGATGGCGCCGGTCCCTCGACTTTTCTTTCAGTTTGGCCGTAGACGACATGAAACTTAATGTTGTCTGATCGAGTGACTAGATTACTCAAAGTAAGTCATTATCCTTAGTTACGGCCTGAGAGTTCCTTACAGGTAATCATTTTACCGCCACCAGGTGCATCTTCAAGGCTTGAGGGTGTCGCTCCTGGCAAATTCGCCGCTTTCTCGAAATCTTCCTCTGACTTTGCTACGAAGGCAGCACCTCCAAACCTTGGGTTGCCATCTTGACTCTTAGAGGCGACATAAACGAAAGGATCGATGCCATAACCTCTGTACCAAATCTTGCCCTCATCTCGTTTTGCTTCTACGAAGCCCCAGTCCCCCGCAAACTGGGCAAATACTTCTAGATCTGGATGCTCAAAGCAGACGTGTGCAATGCGTGCTAGCTGCACTTTTGAGGGATTGTTGGTGATTTCAGGGATGCGCATGTTAGACATGTTGAATTCGTGAATAAACTGTGGGAATCAGGGAAGTGCTCAAGATAAGAAGATTGTTATAATCGGAAGTGATTGAGCAGGAAAAGATTCACGTCGATGTGTCAGCTTTTGAATGCCAGTTTCACGTACATTGATGCAGGGCTGCCGAGCACCCCGATTCCGGGAGTTCCTCCGCGGAACAACTAAAGATTCAACCCGGGGAAAACACCACGGCGTCGGCAACCATAATGATGAACAACAACTTCAATACACTTTGTCGGTCGAATGATCGGTCCGGATCCAATATTGATTTTTTGAATGACATTTATAGTATAGCTTAGAAAGCATCAGTCATATACAACTGAAGTTCGTCGCTGCCAAAGTCTCTAACTTTCTTCCACCACTACGAGTTCACGGGTGTCATAAAGCATAGTTATTAGGTGCTTACAAGATATTATCAAATATTTCTCTATGGATACTACAGAAGTCATCATTGTCGGTGCTGGTCCGGCTGGTCTAGCCTTGGCTATCGGTTTATCGAAGTTGAAAGTAAAGGTTGGTAAGATACCCGGCCACAAGTGAGTGAGAAAAAAGCTTAGAATTTCTAGTCAGTTATACTGGAGAAAAACACTGAAATCGCCGAAGACCCTAGAGGAGTCGCTGTAACGCTTGATGCAGTCAGGATCTGTTGGGACTTGGGACTTGGTGAGGATATGGACAAGATTGGCCATGGTAAAACTAGCTACTGCGACGTCAATGGCGATACCTACTAACAGCAGCATATTTAGCGTCACCTCATTTCAATTTCCATAAGACTTCGTGGTTAAATGCCCCGTTCTTTTGTACCGACGCGGCTCCGGATAGCTTCGGCCAAACGCTTCCAAACGCTATCTTCCAGGTCCAACCGATGTTGGGTGAGTGTATTGCACTGATCCTTAAAGCATTTCTTGTACTAATTAAAGCAGAGTCGGCAATGCGCGATAAACTAAAAGACTCACAGTACTGCGAATTACGGTGCGGCTGTACCGTGACAGGACGAAAGCAAAGTGGTAACGATGTGATCGTTGAGTATACTGATGCTCAAGAAGAGCGCAATACTATACGCGGCTCCTGGCTTGTAGGAGCAGACGGGAAGCGGGGAGTAGTTAGAAAACACTTCCTCGAGCCGACAGCGGGTATCCGACAAGTGGACAGCGCCTACAAATACGATGGAACCTGGGTAGCGGCAAACCTGGAAATATCGCTACCCACTCCAGAATCGCATCCTGATTTCCCTCTTTGGAAGTTAGGATATACTCCTACTGCAGTCTACGATCTATTCTGGCCTATTGGCTGGCATTTCGGTAGTCCTCCCGGAAAGCCCCTTGCTGCAGGGCGTTTTGGACCGCATGAATCTCGTCTATGGCGTCACGAATTCGCTCAGAACGACTGGAAAGACACCATGGATGCAGAAGAGCTTCTCTGGGAAAATCTTACGCCAATGGTTACTCGTACGAGTGACCAGGAAGGCAATGTATTTCCTTCAGGAGAGGTGATGTATCCCCTCGATTGCATCAAAATTAAGCGTTGTCGGCCATTTCGCTTCACGCACAAAGTGGTAAATAAATGGTTTGATGATAGGACCATTTTGATCGGAGATGCTGCACGTGAGTAACCTCTCGGATTTCCAAATTACCGACTATTCCTAAATCCACCCATATCTACAACTTGAAGAGCGATACTGACATTAAACTCTGAAGATGTGTTCCCGCCATTCGGTGGACAGGGGATAGCAAGCGGCTTACGGGACGCGCATCAGCTAGCATGGCGTTTAATGCTGTTGCAACGACTACCCAATGCTAGCCGTCCCCTCTGCGACAAAATTCTCGAAGCTTGGGCGCAAGAACGCACCTATAGTGTGAAGCTGGCAGCGAGCCTGACGGAATTCAACGGTCAGCTGTGTAATATCGGAGACTCGTGGGGTTTCTGGTTGCTACGGAACATCGATTGGGTTATGCGACAGATTCCATTTCTTCCCAAGTTGCCTGATCCGTTTGCCAAAAACGAGGCGCGCGGCTTTACTCCTGTTAACGGAGGCTTCTTCTCATCCGAATATGTAGGAGGCGGGCGACTCCCCCAAGTCTACCTGTCCTCTCAGCAAACCAGTCCGACGCTGTCGGATTCGATTTTGAAGCCAGAGCACACAGCTATGACACTCATGGTGATAGCGGGAGACGACCCTGCAAGCGAAATGGCTCAGGCAAGGCGAGCTCTAGATAAAACTGAAATCAACGAAGCAGTTCTTAGCTATGATTCGATCAAAGTCATCTGCTCGGAACCCTACACCGGCGCCACTGAAAACCTAGAGGTCTTCTACCCCACGCCAGTAGAGCAATTGGCTAAGGCGGGTGTGCCTATACGGCCCTTGTACGCGCCCTCGAATCTATTCAGTCGTTTCG
Organism: Xylaria flabelliformis; assembly: GCA_007182795.1. Lineage (NCBI taxonomy): Eukaryota > Fungi > Ascomycota > Sordariomycetes > Xylariales > Xylariaceae > Xylaria > Xylaria flabelliformis. Next base: position 792,675 of record VFLP01000006.1, on the reverse strand, counting down.
ACCCCTCTACAAAGTTCGTCATTCTCCGTGCGGACTTCTTCACATTTGGCCTTACGAAGGATTATTCGGAGTTGGCGAGATGTATTACAAACTTGAAGCATTGTCTTCATTACGAAGCTTCATAGATGTCATGACAGGAAAGCTATCGAGTGATGCTAACACAACTGGTTAAGGGATACTGGGCCTGGGCTGATCACGCGAAGATTTCTACTGTAACACTACCCGTGTACACATATAGATTGCGATTGTTCTTCCTGCATAATTTTGATTCTTAGACGCCAATGCTCTGTCCGTCACAAAATTATTAGCAATATTATTACCTATGTCGTTATGATCTAATTTGCCGTTTACTTGATGTGATAAGTGGGTTGGTGGTGTTTGTGTGTGGTGCTGAGCCTCTCATATAGTTGACTCTCGTCAACCCTTCCACTGCTCCTTTCTTGCTACTTTGCTACTTTTCTTCTTCATCTATATCGTTTGAGCCTCGTATTATGGAACATATTAACAAGCATAGCTCTCTCCAATATCCGTCTAAGGGGATTGTCAATTCCAAAGGCTGAGCAGAGCCCAGCTTAAGGTAGAAACACCTTAAATTGACAAACTCCATATTGTTAGACGATGTTCGAGTTATATAATACAAGTCGAGGGAACGCTATAAACACATCTAGTTGAAGGTAATCAATCAAGTGGAAATACGAATTCTCATAATTGATCACTACATTGCTAAGGCTATGACAAAGTCTTCGAATTTGAAGGTACACCCATCCCTTTCCATCTTCTAAGCAGACGACGACCCATGCAAGTAAGCATATCAACTGGAAAATCTTATTCAACAACGATCTTATTCTTCAACTCGCCAATACCAGGGATCGAGATTTCGACTACATCGCCATTACCCAAGAACTGCTTCGGATTCATAAACGCGCCGACTCCGGGCGGTGTCCCCGTCATGACGGCCGTGAAAGCCGGGATCGTGGTACCTAGTCATGTCAGCCACTTCGTCATCTCCACAAAAGAGTAAACAAATCGCATACCTTGACTCATGAAACTGAGTACCTTGGCCGGCGAGAAGATCATGTCCTTCTCGAAATCCACATCTTGCCTCGTGCCTCCGTTGACCTTGAGCGTCATTTGAGTAGACACGGCAGAGAACGCATCCCGGCTAACCAGCGTCGGGCCGATGGGCGCGAACTTGTCGAAGGCTTTGGCGAAGAAGAACTGTCCACCACTGAGGTCCGGCATCTGGTACTTGCGGCAAGACAGGTCGTTGCCGATCGTGTAGCCCAGGATGGCGTCCGCGGCTTCGCTCTCCGTTAGGTCTTTACAGGTTCGCGATGTTACGAAGACGAGCTCGGCCTTTTGATTTATTTATTTCAATTAATCCTCCCCATACTCAAACTTTGAAAATTAGGAGGAAGAGATAGGACGCGATAGTGCTTGTGAATGAATGCGTACCTCATAGTCCGGAAGGCTTTCTGCGCAGAACTTGTTCAGCACGATGTCCTGGCCAGGATTCGCCAGTGCTGCTGCCGGCTTCACCCAAAGCGGCGGCGCTTTGCTTATGGGAAGCTGAGAAAATCATTGTAAGGAGACAAGGTCTTTTAATCTTCAATTTTCTTCTTGAGTATGGACTTACATTTGCTTCTGCCGCATGGCTTTTGTAATTTAAGCCCACGCAATAGATAGGTAAGTCATCGCGGGGCAAAGGAGCGAGGAGCTATATAAGATTTCTATCAGCCGTCTTGTTCATCGATTAACAGCACTTCCTGTTCTTACCTCCTTCACTGCTACAGTCTCTGCATTGCCCTTAGACAATAGATCGTCAAACGACTTGTAAGCCGTGATCTGGGAGCCAGGTGTCGGTGGCTCCGAATTTACGTCTCCCAAGTCCGCAAAGTAGCTCTCGCCATTTTCAGACTTGAAACGTATAAGTTTTGTGAAGGCACCCATAATGATGTATTTGAGATATGATCTATTGAGGTAGGTATTATGAATAGCCGATTGATTGCTAGATGGATGAGTATATTGAGTAATGTAGGCTTGAAAACAGCAAGGTAGCTGCAGCTGAAGTTAATATAGGTAACCGGGATCCCCAAATCCTCGTTGAAATAGTCCGGCCGACAAGATAGATTGGTAATACAGAGCGGCAATACGGACCCGCGCGATGCCGGCTCTCAGCAAACCCTTAACATACAAGTAGGGTATTTCATTCTATCCAAATATCCCGATGCACCGTTCGTGCGTAATCTCGAAGCATACGTTTCCCTAAGCGCCGGAGCATCTAATAGTCAGATCCTCCGGAGAGACTCACGCCTCATTCGGAGGATCTCCACATTAGCTTACATACGAAGCGCGCGGTACATTAGGTAATTCATAGGCCTGATAGGTGCCATTTCAGAACACAAAAGGCCTCTAACTACAATTCTGTTGCTACAGATAATCGGGGATTGTATTGCTGAATATTACAAGTTTAAACAGAGATAGTGGTAAGGTCTTGCACAGGAATGTAGTACCTACAGAAATAGCAGACCTAGCTGTTCCGGGTCATAGACGAATGAAATTTTTTTTTCTTCTATTTTCTTTTAAATCAATCTTTCTCATAAGGAAGGGGGCCTGGTTAATAAACACAAGCAGTCAGGCATGAATGATGCAATATAAGGTAGGCGAAGCTGTGCAGGAATTAAAGTGGCATATTACCGCTGGAACCCCTACTACCGCTACACCACTTATTCAATCACTTTAAAGGAGTAGATAAAGTAGCCATTGAGTTGAATTAGCCTGTACTGATCAGTACAAAAAAGAACAAACTGGATTCACAATGTTTTGGCTTTTTTATAATTACTTGAACATAGTGGTGTATTTAGAATTGCTTTGCGTTGATGTAGGGGTTCTGGAAGTAACATGCCATTTAATTCCCGCACAGCCTCGGTAGGCTTCAAAAGCTAACAATTTGACAAGCAATGAATTTCCATCCAGGTTGACAGACCTTAATCAATACGTATTTGTTATCAATACCACTACCCGAATCGTCTCGATTGACAGCAGTGTCGACTCCCATTTTGCTGCATGTATAAAACTGTCAAGTAGCTACATGTTACTGGTTCGTCACAAACCGCCACCCCGCGCCCCAGAATGATCTTCGATCCCCCGCAGATCCTAGAATATGCCGACCGCAGGCGAATAGATATTTCCATCAGCTATGACGCAGTGAAGCTGCTGTTGTTACCAAAGTGTCTGTTCCGGTCTTAGACGATCGCCAAGGTGGCCACAACGTAAGTTTATGTAAGGGTTTGCTACCGTAAGTCATGTCTAATAATCAAGGGTTGCCTTGTAATGAGCAAGGATAATCCTAACAACGTATCCTTTCCCCCGAAATGTCTTACCACTTTTGCAATTACTAGAAGGATGTCAATGTAACATTTGACAACTCAGATGTCATCAAGCTACAATCATCATGTCGATGCGGGGGACAAGAACAAAACTCCTCACAACGAAATTGCCATTACTTAGAAAGTTTGAGTGTTGATGTACAGATCATTCATTCCGCGAAAATCATACAGCCATGATATCATATTCCAGCGCAAACACACCCAGATGAGGTCTCGTCCAATAATTACTTTAACTTTTTTTCTCTTTAAAAAATCCAATTTAGAAAAGCGCACCGCCTAGACGGATAGCAACCGACTTGTTCTGTGTGTAGTTAGACAACGCGGCCTCTCCCAGCTCGCGACCAATACCACTCTCCTTGAAGCCGCCGAAGGGAACTTGGTGATGTATCAAGTTGTAGCCTTTTTCAAATGTTAGTTGATAAGCGATCAGCAAGGATGGGGATTACGTACAATTGACCCAGACGGTGCCTGCCTTGATACTATTGCTCACCCGGATGGCCGTGTTTAGATCATTTGTGTGAACGGCAGCGGCAAGGCCGTAAGTGCTGTTGTTACCTAGCTTGATGACTTCAGACTCGTCCTTGAATTTAGCGATAGCGGCAACAGGACCGAAAATCTCCTCTTGCATGATCTTCATATCAGGGGTGACGTTGCTAAAAATGGTAGGCTTAATGAAGTAGCCCTTTTCACCGTGGCGCTCGCCACCGGTCTCGATGGTAGCACCGTCCTTCTTGCCCTCTTCGATGTAACCCATGATGCGGTCGAATTGAAGTTGGCTGACCTGAGGACCTTGGAAAGTCTTCTCGTCGAATGGGTCACCAACGGTGTTCGCCTCCGCCCGCTTCCTAAATGCTTCGATGAACTTGTCGTAAATACCTTCTTGAACATAGATACGCGAACCCGCACAGCAGCATTGGCCGTGGTTGAAGTAGATGCCAAAGTTGACCCAGGAGATGGCCTGCTCGATATCGGCATCATTGAAGACAATGTTGGGGGACTTGCCTCCGAGCTCAAGTGTCACCTTCTTCAAGTTGGAAGAGGCAGCTGCCTTCATAATAGTACGGCCAACAAGGGTGGATCCGGTGAAGGCAATCTTATCGACGTCCATGTGGGAAGAAAGAGCAGCGCCAGCGACTTTGCCAATGCCGGAGACGATGTTGAGGACACCAGCGGGGAAGCCGGCCTCCTTAACTAGGTTAGCGAATACCAGAGCAGACAGCGGAGTCTGCTCGGCAGTCTTGAGGACGATGGTGTTGCCAGTGGCCAGGGCGGGGCCAATCTTCCACGACAACATCAACAGAGGGAAGTTCCAGGGGATAATCTGGCCACAAACACCGAGCTTCACGGTCGTGTTAGCATCTGGGCCCTGGAGGGTATATTTCATAGAAAACACGCAGACTCACCGGCTCTGGTATTGTGTAGTGGAAGGACTCGTGGTCAACGTCGACAGTGTTACCATGGATCTTGTCGGCCCAGCCGCCGTAATATCGGATGCATCCAGCAACAGCGCCAACGTCTCCACGAGCCATAGTAATAGACTTGCCATTGTCCAGAGACTCGACAGCAGCAAGTAGGTCAACGTCCCTCTCGATGAGATCGGCCAGTTTGGTCAAATAGATGCCACGCTTTTGCGGCGGGGTTGTGCGCCATGTAGTCTCGAAGGCCTTGCGGGCGGCGGCTACAGCAATATCGATATCCTTCTCGGTAGCCTCGGCGACGGAGCAGATAACCTCTTCGTTGGTGGGGTTGATGACCTCGAACGTCTTCTTGTCGACACCTTCTACCCACTCATTGTTGATGAACCTGGGGGACGCAAACAAGCGTTAGCTGCAAGGATACAGTGACTGGCAGTGGTAGTCTATATGCAGCAACACAAACTGTTGGAGGTGTTGCAGGCGTTGGACCAATGGGGCCACTCACAGTCCGGTGGGTTGGGTGTAAGTGCCAGTGATTGGCGTCTTGAGTTCAACGCTCAAAGGCATGATGTCGATATGGCGTGGATGTGAGAATTGATCGAACTAGTGAGGGGTGTTTGGCCGCGGTGTTGAAGGGTTCGATGGTAAGAGGGCCTTGGAGGGGTATTATAAACACAGTGATGTTGGGGATAGAGCGAATTGGCTTCTTGAGGAAGGACTGCGGCCGAAGCCCCCTTTATCTTCACCTCTCTATCTCTCCTCACTCCGCGCGGGTGAAAGAGAGGGGGGAGGGGCAAAGCACCATACACAATCAACGGGGGAGCTTAGGCGGGGTAGGTGGCGCTAAGCGGCGAGAACGGGAACGGTTTTCCTACTTCGGAAAGAGTCGCTGGTTCTCATTGGCCCGCCGGTAGATGGTCGGGGTGCAGGAAGTCGAGGCAGCGAGCCAAGCCCGCTCTAAGTAACTGCCCATGATGTATTCTAACGGAGCTACGGAGTTCTGATTTCACTACCCCGGCTTTTAGGGGATCATCATTTGATATACTATGTAAGTCTATTTTTTAGTATATCGCTTCCCAGCATTTATCCTAGGGTCAGAATTTGGAGATGGGAACACAGGATGACAAGTCAAGCTTTGGTTGTCTCAGTCAGACCGAGATGGGTGAGACAAACGCACGCCACAGCGGGCTGCCGTATCACCTCGGTGAGAAATAGTACTTAGCTGTTGTTCCGACATTGCGCTTAGGTACGGCAACCAATCTCGTGGTATGAACAGCTTGACTAGCTGGTAACCAATGAGGCTCATGGCCAGCCGCATTGTAGAGAGCTTAGCTTCATTCCAACGGGCACAAGGGAACTCTTAGACCAGGTACTAGCACAGACGATGAAACCAAGGAGGGATCAGGGTAATAACTTTATGGTACATACGACTTTCGTCTTACATACCTATGCCATGGGTTTGCAGTATCAGTGTGACGGAACACCCGACGATGAAAATATGACCAATCAACGAACAGAAACATCCTGGGTTCTGACCTGCAGTCCGACGTCGAAGATAAATCGGGCGCCCGTTCAGTTACCTTAATCTGCCAAGACGAATGGATAAGCTAACCTTAGATCGTTAGACGATGCAAGAGAACGCATGTTCTGGGCCGATGCTACCCCACATTGTTGAGGTCATTTGTTATGACATGCGCAGCCCCGGGTCCTCAAAGCTGAGCTTTGCTCCAGACGGACAAAGGGAAGCTTTGATCTGACCATTTTGAATGGTCACTTGTATGTCCGAGGCTCCTATCGGCGTTTAACCAAATATGACGAAGCAAATATGTCAAATACCTATGTTAACAGAAATTACTAAACACTATCATCAAATCTATTGATGTGGAGTTCAAGCGATTGGATCGTAACCTGCGGGGTAGTTTGTGGTGTCGTAGTTTTTGATGCTATTGGAGTTTTTGTTAAAATAATATCGCTCCACCCAATTCCATCAACCTACCTACTCATTGCTAGTCAATATCGAAAGGTAAGTATCCAGGCGTAGATATAAGGTAAAGTAAGCGCTTTACAGTAAACAGACATGCGACAATCGGAAGCTGGAGGGGCAACCAGCAAGTTCTGTCTAGTCTAGTTAGTCAGCCCTTCACATATGCGCCGACCCGATCCATTCGAGGATTGAAATCCATGTTCACCTTAAAACACCTGGATGGGCAGACATCGACTCATACTATGTAAATATACATTATTAGCCTATATCCATGTATATGATACTGCACTTCACGTATCATTCTACATCGGTAATCACTTAACACCGAATAAGCTACCCAAATCGACGGCTTTCCCCGGATAGTTATTTTACCAGCGATGAGTTCATTACCTCGGGCGAGCAAGGGCCGAAGTCAATACGTCACCAATAAAGAAACATAAATACCAGGGCCAAGGAAGGAAGAAGATACAAGCTTTCAACCTCTTGCACGGAAGGATGCTGAAGCTGGCCACAGAAACCAATGGTTTTTTTTTAATATAAGGCTATAAGACTCACTATGCACCAACCCATCGACAGTCAAAATATGTGTCGAAGATTACTTTTATGCAGTTCCATAAAGTGAACCTTGGCCCACAGTTCATAGGCAGGAAAGATGTTTCGCAAAGTTGACAGGGAGGTAATGAAGGCGTGTGAGCGAAGCGCAAGCCCGTTGGGAATGTTCGAGCAAGAACAGAACGTGAGAACCAGAACCAAAGGCTCGTCGTCGTCTTCGTGTAAGTGATAACCCAACAGGTAGGTCCTGATATTATGTACATACCTAGGTACCGGAGCTAACTAGGACATCTGAAGTGAAAATGCTATACTGTAGCTGTCTAAATATGACTTAGAAAGCTTACATATAGATAATAAGGGAAAATGGTTGTTATTGAATTACACAATGCCAATAAAAAACTAACAAAAACTAACCTACATCATGGATGTAGATATGTGAAATTGTTCGACTTATACATGTATACAAAAGGTGCTGAATACCTTCTAGATAAGGTAGTTCTGAGCTGACGATAAGGAATTTCTAGGGACTCGGAGGTTGTGTATCATATCGATAAGCACACTTGGGGCAGGAATTGAGGGCAAGCTGGTCGGCGACCCATCTAATTTTTCTCCGACCTCAGCATCATCGTCAAGCAGCGCTGCTAACACGAGGGCAATTAGAGGCAGTAATTGTGTGACATGCGTTGTCGCATATGATAAGTTGAACCATGGCCGACGTCGAAGCGGCCATCGCAGCTGCCATGAGTGCAGCCGCGTCAAATGCCCCGCCAATGAGTGAGTACCGCATGTCGTTCTCCATTATCGCATCATCGCACCATCGCACCATCGCACTCTCGCACTCCCCCTCGCATGCCCGATGCCCGCAAGTCCGTGGCCTGTAGCCTATAGCCTATAGATGGCCCGGCGATAGAGGCCTGTTGTCACGATGTTGTCACGGGCTCCGCTTTGAATGAACTCTTCGCGTTCGCGTATCTGATGCCATGGCATAGGCCCCGTCATCAAGGCTGAACCCCTTTCGGGGGATGCCATGGTCGTCGACTGCGAACCTGCCATGCCACCGCCACAATCACCGCAATCGCCCCTCAAACGAAATCGTTCGCCGGATGCCAGCAACTCCCGCAATGGCGACGAATACCGAGACGAGAAGCGAATGAAGATAGAGCCCGCCGCCGAAAATGACATGGACGAGATAGCGCGAATGGTCCAGGCCGTACACGCGTCTGTCATGAAGGATTTCCTTTCAGCCCCGGCTCCAAACTTTGAACCGGAACCTGAACCCGAGCCTGAACCTGTGCCCGCAACTGTGCCCGCACCTGTACCCGAAATTGGGCTTGAACCTATGCCCACACTCCATCGAGCCCGGTCGGATGAGATCTTTGAGACGACAGAGCATGAGCAAGTCAACATCGAAGCGGCTCTGGAGGCCGTTTTGGACCAGCAACGCTCCCCATCGGGGGATATAGAGCCGCGGCCGGATACACTGTGGAACAACCCACGATACTATACGCGCAGGAAACACATAATTCCGGCCCTCGCTTCCTTAGTCAGTGCTCGTAGCTTCGGAATAATGTGAGACACAAATGGCTGACATAGCCGGCAAGGCCGTTGACATATTAATAGCTCTATCAGAGCAAACGTTGGAGGATACTGTGGCCACGTTGACTAGCGACTCTGATTCTGATATTGCTAGAGAATATGGTGTGTTGCGAGACGCGTTCAATTCACAGCGCAGACAGTTATCTCAATCTCAGGAAGCACCGCGGATTCTCGATGTCGGCAAACTCGGTATCAAAGATCACACAAGAGAGGTAATCCGGATCGCTAATCTTGCTTCAACATGTGCAAGCATATTCGGCACAAATGAAGTCACATTAGAGGAGGTCAACAATAACTTCTTAGGCATATTTGTGCCGGAAGGTCGAACGTTATCTCACGACGCTGCAGAACTCTTTTTGGGATTGAAGACACAGCTGTTTTTGGCTGTCCTGGAAGGCGATCTGGATAAACCTAAAGATCAATTCCTTGAAGAGATCTTTGTAACAGACGTTGAGCAGTCCTTGCAAGCTCATCATCCTCACACCCCCCTAAGCATATCAGAACTCGACTTCATTGCCAATTCAAAAGCGCGTAAAGTAATGCTTTCGATAGCCTCTACGCCGCCCGACAGTGCCTGTGAGTTTCTTGAGCCTTGTTGCAATTTTTTTTCGTAGTTATTAATATTTATCCCAGATACTCTAAGCAAGCAGTTCACCTATGAGGCTTTCCTGGATACGCTGAGCACCTATCTTAACGATAATATTGATAGAATCCTAGCCCAAGTGTCCAATAAACTTGAAGCCAAGGCTCCTACTGAGAGTCCCGCCCCGGAAGATAGCAATACGCATGATCTAACAAGCGAGTTTGACTTAAACGCCATGATAGCAGAAGCGTCGCGAGCAGCAGCACAAGGCGCATTTCAGCCCAGCGCTGATGAGCCGCCCGTATTTGAAGACCTATCCGCTTTCCTCTCCGAAAACGTTTCTAGAGCCGTTGAACAGTCAAGGCAGGCAGCCACTAATGTAGAGTTACCCTCAGCTATTACTTCGGCTGCGGAGAGTGCATCGAGAGCTACGGCCTTGGCGTTAGAAAGCATTGCGAGGACACAATATCACCCAACTGCATTGCCTCATTCCTCTAGTATGTTGAGCATTCTATGCGCCGTTTAACAAGAAAACTAACGAACATCAGACCAAACTCCATCTTCCACCAATCAGCACAATCAGCACAATCACCAGGCGCAACAGACGCAGGTCTCCCAATCTTTTCCATATCAACAACAGCAAGTGCAGAAGCAGCAGCAGCAGTCGGTAGCCAACATGCAGACGAATTATGAAACACCAAATGGCCACTTGCCCCCAAATCAGACCGACTCAACACCCGCCCTCTACGAGCGGGCTCGGCAAGCAGCTGCGGCGCGATCCTCGACACACGCTAGACGTGAAGGCTCTCATTCGACCCGGCGGCCGTGGAGCCCCGAAGAAGAAAAAGCGCTGATGATGGGCCTTGACATGGTGAAGGGCCCTCACTGGTCACAGATTTTGTCGCTATTTGGCCCCAATGGCTCAATCAGCCAGATACTCGCAGATCGGACACAAGTTCAGCTGAAAGACAAAGCTAGGAACCTGAAGCTTTTTTTCCTGAAGACAAACTCTGAGATGCCATACTATCTGCAATGTGTTACGGGAGAACTGAAGACCCGAGCGCCTACTCAAGCCGCAAGGAAAGAGGCAGAAGAGAAGGCAAGACTGAATTCCGAAGAGCACCAGGCACATGTGAATGGAATCCTAACACTGGCTGGTGGCCTTCAAAATAATCCACCCCATAGATCCAATCCTTCTACAGCTATTTCCAGTAGCATTGCACCACACCAACAACTTTCCCATGCTCATCCACATCACCAAACCACGCCAGCTGTATCACGACAGCCGTCACAGTCCATGGTTTCGACTCAACCACCTCGCCAACCACCGCGCCCGGTTATACCTGCACCTCAGCCAGTCAGTTTGCCTACCCTTACGCCAACTAACCAGCAACAGCATGCGCAACCACCTCCAACACAACAGCCAACATCAGGGCCCGAGAATCCCCCCAAACCACCAATACAACCCAAATTAGAAGATACAACCACAGGACAACAAGTTACAAAAGCGCCGGAACCAACAATGCTGCCAGATCATAGCAACTTAAGCATTGAGGACCAGGCGCTTCTCAGCCTTAAAGCCGCCATGGAAGGCGAGTCTGCTGCGGCGACAACGTCGTCAACAGAGGCCGCCGTCAAACAGGAAGAACATTCTCGACATCATAACGATATACCAATAACCTGAGCGGATGGATACTTGTTCTATTTCTATATGTCGTCGTCGTCGTAGCAGCGATCAATCTTGGTTATTTAAGGTAACGGGAAGCGCCCTGTGATTCTCTCTCTGCGGTTTTTATGTTTGATACCCCCATGGCTGGAACGGTTTGCAGTACTGGTTTAGGTGTTAGAAAGACTAGGCTAGCGCGGACATGATGACGCGAAAATCTAAATATTTCAAAATCACGAATGGATTATGTGATATAAAGGGCCAACCAACATACAAGCTGTTGGAAATAGGCAAATTCGTCGTCTGGGTAGCACGTATAAGCTGCATCGGACAGTGAATCTCACCGGCTTTTGTAGCCTTCGACATTGCGGATTCCATGCATGCTTTGATCTCACTAAAGGTCTCTCTACATGGCAAACAAACGAAATATCTACAAATATGGATATATTTAAACCGACTTTCGAATCTTAAAGAATGCTTCCTAAACGTCATATACGAGCCCATTCCCTCGGTATTTGCCTCTTCCCCTCTTTGATATAAACTTGACAGCCCAAGCCCATGCCCAATGCCATGTAATTGGCCATCCATGATTTGAAGTGCAAAAGGCGCCCAACGCCTAAAAATGGATACTTTGTATCCCATACCCACCGATATACGTGAACCGCTTTCTTTGATGAACCTGACTACTTAAAACCTGTAAGTGAAAAAAATAAATAAAAAATCATCGATGCCTTATCACATCACGTTACAATCCCTATCCCGCGAAGATCCTCCAGAGGCACTAGCGGCAGTAGCAGCGACAGAGGGGACGGACTGTCGCGGTCGGTGTGGCAGCGAAGTAGAAGAAGATGCAGCAGCAGCAGCAGCAGCGTTACTCTGGCTCCTTGAGCTTCGCCTTGGCTCCGGACTTCTCGGGTTACTGTCCGGATGGCTGGGATGGCCAGCTGGCGGAAGATATGGAGTCGACTTTGCAGCCTTTTTGGGAACGAGAGTCAGTAATATCTGCTTGGGGAATTGGTGTTTTGGAGTTCTAGGGTATGTGTAGGAAGGAGTAAGGAGAGAGAGAGGAAAGTGTGTCGGATTATAATGATCTTGTTCGTGTTCGTTTCACCCCCTTTTGGCATGTCTCACTGCCACCACAGTCGTCACTAACCTGTTCGTAGCTGGGTGGTGCGTCATCCAACTCATCGTCTGCGGGTCGATGAGTCCTGGGAGGAATCAGGGATCGAACCTGCTGTACGGGCCTTCCACTACTAGTTGATGCGCCCGGGTTTACTAGCTGGTTAGTAGAACCGCCTCTCGGAGGCGGTAGACTATGGGTGCTGCCCCGGTTTGTGCTGCTAATAGACCCACCACGGGTTCGGTTATTGCTACGGCCACCGTCTCTTCCTTGCTGTTCAATGAACTGCTCGGAAAGCCGGCTCTCTCGGCGCCGGGCTGCTTGCTCCGAGCGATGGCGCTCTTCCTCCTCTTCCTGAAGTTGTAGTGCTAGCGCCAAGTCCCTGTCTTCCTGCTCATGTTGTGGCGAATGCGGTGGGTCAGTCGTCGCTAATTGACTTTGTTGATTGCTGCGTGAGCGTCTATTCTGCACTGTTTGCCAGTCATTGTTATTGGACGTGCTAGCAGTGGACCAAGCGCCATTGTTAAGTGCGCGTTGAAGCTGGTTACCACCTACGACACGGAAATCTCCGGAAAAGAATTCTGTCCGTTCGCCTCTAACGTCAGCCAGAGATTCCCACACCACTTCATCATGAGTGAAGTAGCCAGCATCTGTGACAAGCGTGAATAGTTGGTGCGTTTGTGGGTGGCGATATAAAGTTGAAAAGTGATCGTTCCGGAAAAGGATTGAGACATCCCCAGGTTTGATAGATTGTGTGACAACTTCGAGACCCGAAGGTGTTAGCTGAGTTGCTGTCGTGGAGAGGAATGATTTGATAGTCATGATGTCTTGGTATAGTTGCTGTTCGTCGTCTGTAAGACCGGCTGGTGAATTACTGAACTTGTCTTCAAGCTCTTCTTCATGAAATAACAAGTTCTGAGCATCATCATACGAAGTAGCTCGCCTTTCCAGTGCGTCGTATACAGGGTCATTTTTGGGAGGTAACCAGCCGTGTATTAGAGGAATTTTGAATGCAGCATAGAGCTCCGTATCTCTGGTTTTCTCAAATGTGCCGGGAATGCCGCTGTTGCCTTCAGGTGAATGAATTGATGTTTGTTTGTGGATGTCCACGGCTTCGGAGGCTGGTATAAAACGCGGATTCACGTTCATCCCAGTGTGTAGCCCTTGGAGAAAGCTATACAGCTCTGACATGTCCGGTAAGGGGGTGTTTGATTCCAGGTGTCTGGATGTCACGAGCTCCTCTACGACCACTTCCAGAAGGAAGCTGAGGCTGATTTGCTCACGAGACCCAAGTATCTCAGCCAAGCTTGTGCCAGACCGGTCAGCGGGTGTTGTTAATGTCAATGCGTTCACCAAAGCCACCAAGGGGCAAGGGCCATTAGCATTTTGAACTAGAATTGGGGATTTCCGGGGATTTACAGCCGCCTTCGAATCGTGCCAATTAATGTTCTTGATCTGGTAGGTTTCTGCCATATTGACATTGTTTGGCGATTGCCGACGCGGGGGTTGCGGAGGTGGTACCTCCACAGACGTCCTAGGTGGCAATGCTGGGGCTTGTTCACTCTCGCGAGTCGCAACCTCTTTCGCTGTATCATCTTCCAAATCCACGAAGTCTTCCCATGTGCTCCGTTTGGAGAGGTTGCCAGGACCAGGTTCTGCCGTAGATTCATGTTCAACTAGGTTCCAGCCATCGATATTCTCGGGTGTAATTTCCGACTGGGCCACCACAGGCTGCTTGCCTTTGTTGCTGGATTCCTCCTCTTCCCAGGCATTTTCGTCTATGAGACTATTTACAGCTACGGGGTTCGCGGGCGCGGGACCAGGAGACGAGGTAGGCTGGACATTTCCGGCAGGCATGCCAGAAGATGTGGATTGCGAACGAGAGTCCCAAATATTCGCATCCAGATCCTGGTCGAGCAGCGATGGCGGCTCGTGGGCAGAACCATAATCCTTTAATTCTTTTAATGCCGGCTGCCACGGGTTTGTACTATGATCCGGTGATTCTTGGGCTGGGGGGAGAGGGAATGCCTCAATCGATGATTCTGAGGCATTGGCAGATCCGTTGGGAGGTCGCTGCACGGAATTGACTGTTTCTGGCGAGCGCAGAGGTTTACGCTTGAAGGGGTTTGTCTCCGATCGTGCAACGCCGGGACGTAGGACATTTGGGACCTTATCTAGCTTAGCCAGTGTCCCGTCGCTGATAGATACAACTTCCTTGTCTATGTCACTCCAAGGGTTTTGCGCCCCTTGCTCGTAAGGTGGGTTGGTGGTGGTAGCGCCGGGCAGCAACGGCTCGGGAACATGTCGAGGCACATCGGCACTCTCGAATGCAGTTGTTTGACTGTGTTCCAAGGGTGCCTGGTCCGATGCGCCCCATATCCGTTCCGAGTCGACCTCGGAATCTGTAGCTGACCATACTTCTATGCGGGGAGGATTAGCCATTGTGGGTTCACTGTTGGCTTGGGTGTCGCTGGCGGAGGGAATCTCGGCGGTCGATTTTCGTTTCACCATGGCGGGAAATGACTATGGTGACGACGAGATAGGCAGACAGAAACGAATGCGGGAGGATCTTCCCTCGAAGTTGCTGAGTGATGTATGTAGCTGTACTGATTAGCGAAAGGTTCAATGAGGATTCGAAACCCCCGAGAAGTGCGCGCAGTAGGCTGCAATAATAAAACAGGAAAATAAGAGAGGTAGGTTGAGCGAAAGTACAAGCGCCCTACAGCTGTGAAGCCGTCAAGCTATCAGCTATCCGCGCTGAAGAGTAGGCTCACCAGGTAAAAAGCAGATATGTGAATGAGGACGCCTAGAGGTTGCGTCATCAGAAACGGCGTGCGAGGCGTCTAGGTACCTAGAAACTAGCTTATGTAGCTAGCGTTGTAGTGAGCCAAGCTACCCCAGGTTGATTAATGGTGGATGGTGGAGATAAGATATTACGGGTATCTAGTGTACATACTTAAGGTAGTATGACAAGCTGAAGATCGGGAAAGCTAAGAGAGTACAAGAGGCGATTGAAAGATGGAGAACGAAAGAAGCCTACCTACCACTTAAAAGCGCCAATACTATGCTTATGTCATGGCTATCCCATTCACATGGGAAGCCTATCCGAAATTCTATTCAAAATCCTATTCGAAATCCTATTCATAACTACCTGCAGCTAAAAGTCGCCTGTAAGTAGGTGCGTTAGGTAGGCTGCAGTGAAAGATGAACTGTAATTGGCGCCGCCCTACATCCTACATGTAATGATCCTGTAGCGCTCACTCACTTTACACAGCAGCCCACTACCAAAGTAATACCTCAGGTACCTTGGTGTGACCACTACATGTATATGCCTTCATACCTGCAGGCTCTATCTATGGCGGTGCATCGTCGCCCCAGGAACCAGCCAATCGATGGCCATTGCTGGTGTTGGTGACCCCTACCATATCGCCTCCAGGCAGCCAGATTTCGGTACATGGTCAAGATAATTGACTATCATCAATAAGCGCCCGGTACCAGTGTATATGGTGCTTTAATGCACTTACAACAAATCATGGTCCATTAAGGCCAACGAGATTGACGCTGGATCCCTCCAAGTAACGTCGAGTCGGAGTATTTGACCTATGCATGTTCGATTCTTAATTGGCCTAATCTAAATATACACACAAGCTACGTGCGTGCAGATGTGTAGATAGGTAACGACAACTTTGTTTCACAACTAAGCCTTGGTGCTAATCGTAGCATGGACCCGTCATCGACTAACTAAGGGGCTTGATTGAAATCATAGGCATTACCAAAAGCCCGATTAAGATACCCATCGACAGCCTGTTGTTTCGATACCCAGTCGACGGGTACCTCTAGACCAAGCTCACCGCGAGAATCCAGCTCCTCAAGAACGGGCTTAATATCTTCCGCAAACTCGAGCCTCATAGGGTTGCGGTACCAGTTCGCGAAGTGGATCTGAGCCAGCATGACACGCACTTCCTCGCTGTGGTTCGGCATGCCTGCATGCCATAGCCTCAGGTCACGAATCACGATGCTCCCTTTCTTGATATTCGGTTGAAGCGGAGAACCGTGCGTCTTAACCCGGTTTGCGAGGATATCTTGCTTTATCCGTCCACTGGCTCTCTCTCCATGTGCGCCTTCTTGAGCTTCGATGCCGCCAGTGCCTGTGTGCGTGCCGAGCCATACCTCGGTAGAACCATTATGAGGTGACATATCTGAGAAACATCAGTCAAAACACTCTCGCTTCAGGCAAGATAGGGGCTAATTGAAGTGAACGGAAGCAGAACATTATTGGTTAAGTTACTGTTGCCTTCACACATAAACTACAAAAGGACGTAGAAGATCGTGAAACAAGGGGAGCTGCATACCCACTAGCGGAATGTTAATAACTAGAGCAAACGGGTGCTCCGGATGAGCAAAGTCTGCATCGGCATGTACCGGTTGACGTTGGGGTGAAGCCCCGGGAACCGGCGGCAAGGCCGTGTTTCCAGAACAGAAAGTCCACTTAGGCCTGGGTCCAATCACAGAGGACGAGATCTGAGTCGCAATGGGATCTATTTTACATAGAAATCAGCTATAAACTTCACTAGGGGTAAAATAGGGGCAACGCAACTTGTAAAGATGGATGGATAAAAATATTCAGCATAAGGAGGCGCATCTTGCTGAATATTGCCAACATTGTAGTTGAAAGGGCCGTCTTCGCCGCGAGCTTGGAGAATAAGAGCGTCTTCCACCATCTTGGTGTTGAGGTGGTCTATATGTTCATGTGGGATGACTCCCTCAACCACCACCAGACCGTCTAGATGGACGCCCCGTACCGCTTTTTCAAGATTTTTTTCACTGAGTCTTTTGTTCTTGATTTCTTCGGTTGATGGACGCACAACTTGTGGCAAGCGTTGTGTTGAAAGTAGTCTTGCTTGGAGGATGGGTCTTCGGCTAACAGCCAGACTTGCGCGAAGTAAGGTTTGACCTTTGCAAACTATGGTCAACATCTTGCTAACATTGATTCCAAGCTACCCGAAAACTCATGAGCATATTTCAAATAGCAATGCATAGTTTTGAGGTAATGAGTCGCAACTTTATAGACTCGTTCGACACTGAGGACATCACGCTTACCCAATGAGAGCGAAACCCGAGCTCGGGTTTCGTCGCCTATTAGCGCTGCAGATGTCATGAGATGCCCACGATGCCCCCGCCGCTACCCCAGACATAGTTCTCATTCTTTTAGTGGGGCCAGCAAATCGCTTTTGTATTTGAAGCGCAATTCTGGGGAAAGAAATTACAGAACAATAACCCCATATCTATTGCCAAGGACTTGGTTCGGATGCACGGAGTGGAGAAACGAAAGAAGTCCACTTCATGATGCTGAAACGGTAGTCTTCCAGTGTCGTTGTAAATCGGAAATTATCTTTTGAACGGGCCAACCAGTAGCCTTCTTAGAGGCCACAAGATGTCTCACCACCTCGTCCTGAGATGCCTCGACTCGTATATACTTTGCGCCTGGAAATTTATTATCAATGAATACAAGACTAGTACCAAATAATGGAAGAGCAATAGTACTTACAGTGACATATAGGTCCGAAAGCATTCACAAGTACTGACGGCTCATTAGACGTAAACGCAATACCGCAAATTTCGAGGCCGATGTGCTCAAGCAGATCCTCCTTAGTTTCAATTGTATTTACGGAAAGTCCCATACTGAACGCAAGGAATATTAGCCTCTCGACGTGCGTGTCAGTTTGAGCGTGTATTGCTAGCATTGCAAGTGACACCAGACAGTAGTGTCGCGATGCGGCTAATCGACGTTAGATGCCGGTTTTATTTCCATTAAGAAGAAAAAAGTGTGAATGAGGGGAAATATTACCGTGACACGCTTTCAACATATAGATAGTCGGAAGTCTCGACAAGGAAGGATGCGCGGCTCGTGAAAAGGGCTTAAAATGAGCTGGTAACTCTGATAGCCATTCCTCGACGTAGCACAACATGGTTTCCCAGCTATCCCTTATCTTCACGGCGGTAGTCACAGTCATTGCATTGATTATTCGTCCGAGCACCAGAGATATAGCATTCAGATAATCTTGATCGGAGGAAACGTTACGCAGCCTAGGGATAGGATCCAAGTTCATCTTGAGGGGACAATTTCCGAATAGACTGAAGGTGATATCCTCGCGAAGATAATTCCAAAAACCAGAATGTAGAAGGCCTCCAACAGGGTGGTCGAGAAAATCTTGAAGCTGTGAGGCTAGAGAGAAAGCTCCTTTCAAGTGTCTGTTAGGATCATGGTCCTCTGTATAACCCGACTCTGTCAGTACTGTACGTCGACTTGGGGGATTTATTATCTGGCTCACCGGCAAGGATTTCGTATGACCTTAGCAGACAAGTGCTTGCCAGCGCCACTCCTTTCTTAATCAGCACATCCTCCGGGTCAAGGTCGATGAGGCGTCGGATGCATCGTGTATGATACGTTTCGGCTACAGATCGCACAGAAGGGGCCGTAGTCTGACTCACATACATCGCAGACAGAGCTATCACAGCACAGAATAGGAGAGGTTCATCTAGAGCGATTATGGGAACCTCTGCACTGAAAGAGCATTGTGAATCACTGAGGTCATACCAAGGTGCAACATTGCTAATGTAGCGACGGAAGTAGTTTGCGAGATCGGATGATTCTAAAGCTTTGCGGGGTGCGTCGTCCAACGATGAATATTTATCTGAGGGCACAGAAACAAATTAGTAGAAATTATGTCTACCGACAACATACTCGACGTACGTTCCTGACTTGAATCTACGTCGTTACCGCTTGGGTGTTTAGGTGTCGAAACTAGCCTCCCTGAGCGATCACAATACAGTTGTGCTTTCGAACATCGGTTGCACACAGGCAAAGTCTCGTCACCTTTGAAGATTGGAAACTATGTAAGCACTTCATCTGTATTGGGAGTCTAATGAGAGCCTATTATACGTACACTTAAGTTTACGCTGCCGGCATGTATTGCTGTGACACAACGTATCAGACAACAACTCAACTTCTGTGTGATCATCTTCCACAGCTAAAAGCTTCGGCTTACCAGGCTGCGAGAACCCAAATTATTGATTAATATTCAAAGAGATGGGACAGCTTCATCTCTTAGCTTACCTGCACTTCTATATTGCCGGGGCATGATCTGTAAGATAGCTTTATCTTGGGTTATTCAAAGGGATGAGACATATCACGTGATCATATGATACCAGCTCTGTCGTTTACGTGTTCTTCTCGTAGTTATGGTGATTTGAAATAACCCTCGTTTTCGTTTTCCAATTGCACTGCTCGAATGCAACCTTAGTAAGTTTTGGTGATCTGATGACATCAAGGGTAGCTCCCAAGCTCTTATCGATAGACCGCCGCAGGACTTCGGCCACGGTTCCGAATACGCGGGGGCGTAGCAAATCGGTGAGAAAGGAAAGTGTTACCTTAGCGGTAAATGATTAAAAGGGTCAAGCTAGGCTATTCCCGCCATTCATCCCGCGTCAATGACGGCCTAAAACCCCACGATTTTTTCGCGCTTCTTTCATCCAGGTTTCGTACAACGTCAACAACAGACATTATATCATCACCACTGTCATAGCTTACAGGACTCTCTCATTGTGCGTTACACATCAACTGTTATGGCCATCGTTGAAGGATGGCTCCCTGCGAGCCGCGAGAATTGGGAGACATTGATGTGGTGGTGGCAATTTTACCCAATTGTAAGTTGATTGAATTGACGGCTCAATTATGATACACAGGTTTGCTGATCCCGTGTTGCAGTTCGGCTCTATGCAATGGCTCTCATCATGGTACGGTATGGGTAAAACGTCTGTTGATAGCAAACTTAACTTACCTGGCCGTATCGCTTGGTTCACCATGGAGGTGCCCGGCTTCATCACCCTCCTCTACATCATGACCACTCTACCCACTCAGCACGGCATTGACGACCTACCATGGCAGAACAAAGTGCTGGCTTCATTATTCGTTATGCATTACATCTATCGCGCCTTATTTTTCCCTTTCCTGCAACCATCCATGTCTCCCATTCACGTATCAATCTGGGCATCTGCGATTTTCTTCCAAGTCGCCAATGGCACCGCCATTGGTTGCTGGCTAGCTGCTTACGGTCCGACGACACAAGCGCAATGGCAAGCTCAGGGTTTCTCTGTCGCCCAATTTGCTCTCGGTCTCGTCGTCTTCTATGTCGGCCTCACCGGTAACTATTTCTCCGACGAGGAGCTCCGTGAAATTCGACGGAGCGAGATGAGGCGGCAAGAGAAGTTGAGGGATCAGGGCAAGGTCATCGACAAGCATTACGAAGTACCGCAAAATGGCCTGTTCAAGTACATGCTCTTTCCTCACTATTTCATGGAATGGGTTGAGTGGACAGGGTATTGGATCGCTGGTGGCTTGGCATTTACCCCTGCCCGGTGCTTTCTGTTGAACGAGTTCTTCGCCATGCTTCCACGTGCTGTTTCCGGCGGCAAGTGGTACAAGGAGAAGTTTGGCGAGGAAAAGATCAAGGGGAAATGGGTCATTATTCCCGGAGTTTACTAAGCTTGTGTTACCTCAGCCAGCTGCTCTGCTCGATTCTGGACCTGTGAAGGTCCAAGCATATGTCATGAGCTGAACTTATGCTTCTCGGGAGAGCTAAATCATGCGTAGGCAGCTTTCAAAGTACCCGGCAGAGGTACGGTAATTTGGATCAGTAGGGTACTACCTAGTTCATGTATATATACCTCAATCTATCATCAGGTGGCAGTAACTGTTTTGGCTGCGATAGTGAATCACCCCGAACTATAATATTTAGTGTAGTGTCACTACGTACACAATAACACATGTTGGCATCTCTGCATAGCTGGTCAATGAACTTCTTGTAACACGGATGCGGGAATAGATACACCGGAATCACTAACTCTCACGCCTTGGCGGCATGTTAAGTAACGATATGTGTCTGGTGTGCAGCACAGTAGGTTACCACCCGCGAGGTTACATACATGTATGCAAGATACGGGCCGAAGACCTTTGCCGTTACGCTAGGTACTACCCGAACGATCTAGACAGGTAGTATGACTTTCACAAGAATTAGCTAATGCACGGTTAAGGTATGAGTCACACCCCAGACTACGAAAACAGCCTCTCCCACGATTGGATCAATCAAGTCTGATCGATCGTATAACCTACTAGTTGTACCGGAAAAGCACGTATAAGCAAGTTACAGGAGCTGAAGAAAAGAATACTCCCTATGTTAAGTGATTGAATGATGGTCCTCTCCTTTCAACTTCTCTGCAGATCAAACATCACTGTTGATTAAGCTAGAAGCCACTGAGATTAAGCAAACTAACGGGCGGAGTGGGGTGTTATCGTTTGGTTATTATAAATTTATTATCAAAACATATAATCAAAACTACATCACAGAAGCGCATTTTATGATTTTTTGACTCCTCTATTCTCAAACCCAGAGTTGCAGCAGAAGAAGATCATCAGCCTACTACCAGTAATCTAGGGGGCGTACGACTTGAGTATAGAGTTGTAGTAAGAGTAGCCAGTTCCGCTGGGGGGCTCGAAGCTGAAAATGTAGTCCGCCCACCAAGGACCGGCGGCCCACCACAGAGCGCCCTGCCAGACGTCGCTGTTCTCCTGCAGATGGTCGAGGAGGCCTTTGACAGCGCTCTCGCATTGAGAGTTGGCGCCGCCGGCGAACTCGCCCAGGATGCCGATCTTGTTGTTCTCGCGGAGCCAGGCAGTGGCGCCAGCGACGCGCTCAGCACCGATGGTGCCGGAAACGCACACGTCAGACGTTCCCGAGTTGTCTGAGTCGAGGTACTGGTGCATCTCGTAGACGAGCTTGTCAGCCGAGTCTGTCAACCCGGCCAAGTTGTCGTTGGTGGCGACCCAGGCGTGCGCACCCGACCAGCTGTTGCCCTCCGCGAAGATGTACTGCGAGGTTGCGCCCGCACCACGGATAGCGTCAATCGCGGCCTGGTTCAGGTTTAAGACGAGTGCTTGGTCCATGTCGTGATACTCGTTGTTAGTATCGAAGATGACCTTCTCGTTGGCCTTGAAGGCGGTAGCCACTGTTGTCCAAAAGCTACTGAAACCATCAACATCGGTGATGACATTGCCGTAATAGCGTCCAAAGTTGTGTCTTGGAAAGTTTAGAGTTAGCATGTGTTGTTCATCGTCGGGACGGTAATAGCCTAGAGGGATCAGGTTGCTACTAATACCCGAACCTTTGGGATGGGAAAACATGATCAAACTAGAAATTACATACGGGTCTAAGATAGCGTATGCGCCATTGCTAGTGATGTAGTCCACCGTAGCAGTCAGGTTCTTCAGGTAGTCGGAAGCAGCTGTGGTGGTAAGCTCATCGGGTACGAGACGTTCCATAGAGAAAGCCACGCGGAACAGGTTATATCCTTGTTCTAAGAGAGTCTGTCACAGCTGGTAAGGACCTATCCATCGAAAGCGAGGATCCTGGATTCCTTACCGATATGGCTGCATTATCTGGGAAGTAGAACTCCTTGCCCCAGGTTCCCGGATAAGTGCCCTGTCCAAATTCGGCGACTGACAGGTTGATTCCAAGCCACTTAAACTTCCCAGCTGCGCCAGTAGTTGGCGTCGAAGTTGGCGCCGTCGTGCGTGTCGAGGTGGCCAGTGTGGTAGAAGCAGCGGTCCCAGGCAAGCACTGGGAATACCACTCGCTTGAAACGGCGCAAGAATAGCCCGACACACATGCCGTATCACCAGTCCAGCCGCTTCCTCCACATTGAGCGTAGGGCCCGGCCGCAGCCGCGGCGAGGCCGGCGAGCATGCTGTTGAGAACGAAGGAACGCATCTTGACTCTAAGCTTCAGAAGACTCCTCTAGCTTGTGTGCAGAGTGAGGCTCTCGCATCGGCCTCTAGGAGGCAGACAGACGTCATTATATATCTCCATAGTCATTTATCATGTATGGATCTTGAGGCTATCGGTTAACGAGCCGAGCACTCAAAGGAGGTCGCTAGTCCGCGTTCCTGCATGCGCAACCTTGCTCAGGGTTCATGGCAACTAACCAATAATGGAGACACGGAGGCTAGATTTGTCCCTAAAACGGCAAGTGGGTCTCTGAATGATGGAGCCGCGGGATGGGTATAAGTACGATCTCGTCTGATCTTTGGTGCTGTTCTGCCTATTGTTCCACGAATGACTCCTTAAAGTCAGAAATATAAGGGGTATATGTAGAAAAATCGATAATCACACGACCGTCGTTTGCGCCAACCCTCGAGAATCTATCGCCACGATGCGCAACGGATAGACATACCTAAATGTGATAGATTGCTGTCGTCATGGACCAGGGCTTCCCAGTGATATTAGGAGATGGATAAGTATGCATGTCTATTGGCAGAATACCCAGCATAATAACGGTAGTTTACATGACCTCTGTCAACATGCTTGATCTGTTCTTATATCTCTTCTTTCGGCATCATTTGGTAGTCCGAAGCCGGCAAGAAAGCCTCCGTTCAGGCATGATCGGCACTCCACCTGCGGGATAGCTGCCGGGCTCACGCCGGCCTTGGCAACAAGAGCTGTTAATGACCAAATAACACCATCTCATAAGTGATCTGAGTCTATATCAATAGCAGTTGGCGAATTGAATGAGTACTTTAAGTTGGTGACCTATTAGCATCGAGATTATTTACCCTTTTAGCATCCAGAGCAATAGAGGTGAGTTTAGGTTCTTGAAATGTATATGTAGGTGCCAAAAAGATCTGGATTGCACATTAAAGGAATATCCAGCGCAACAACCAAGATGAGCAGCCCTATGAGTTCACGAATGACCTTGCAGGCTATTATTGAAGTGAGACAAATGAGCCGACAATCATACATACCAACCACCACAGTTTCTTTAGATCGGCCATCCCGAGGTGTACACGCGAGTAAGCATAAGAGACTCATTGTTGACCACTACAACACTCGGAATCAATGATCAACATTTGGATCGTGGCTTGTGAGGGTTTACGAAGCTCCTAGAGACTTTGTCGTTCTCGAAAAGAAAGCTCACACCTTGTGAATTGATTCAGTAACCACGGGCTATGTCACAAGGGCTGGAGTACTAGGGCTTGAAAAGGTACTCAATATTGCAATAGCCTTCTTAGGCATCGAGGAGGTATAGAAATAAGGTTCTTCTCTCGGGGCTAGCGGCGAATCTGGGGTTTTTATACACGAATGGGTTCGTTCTTTACGAACCACTCCAGATCATCCAGATCATCCAGATCAGTCAAGCCCATATTGCAATTATCGTGCTTGCTTGAGTCCACGATAATAGCAAAGATATTAAGTACAGGATATCGCCGACCAGACCCTGGTATATAGCCCCAACTGCTGAAAGGTACCAAATTTGAGGGAATATCTTGATGAAGCTAACTTCCATCCTTAACCAGAGGTTTAGTCGTTTTTCGATTCAAAGCAGCCGGTTGATGGTTTTCACCTTCGATATTGCTAAGGCACTAAAACAACCAGCAGATTTGGTTGTTTACGACGATCTCTGGAATATTCTATAATAGAAACTCGATAAGCGATTTGTTTAAATCAACGCACTAAAGTATCAATGCCTAATTAGTCTTAATGAAGCATAGAACAAACATCCAAGCCATACTACCTACCCTAAGGCGTTACCTAGGTAGTTTCTTGTGTCCAGACAACTACCTACCAAACCACCAGGACCAAGTCGTAAGTAGGGTCGAGTGGATCTGCAGCACGTCATAACGTAGCTTAAATTCTGCAGAACCCAGCAGCGTCTTCGTGGCTCAGTTGGCTAGAGCGTTGGTCTCATATTCGTATGATCCAATCCAAGATTGGGATATCCAAAGGTCGTGAGTTCGAGCCTCACCGAGGACATTGTTTTTGTAGTTTTGCATTTCTCACTCCTTGCGTAAGACAGACAAGCCTGTCTTTTGTCCTTGGCAAGCAACACTAACTACCATGTTAAGCGCTGTATTCTTAACTTTGATTTTTATAGGGGTTTTATTGCCCCTTTTTAAAGGGACGTCGGATGCCGGCATGTTTAATGTGGCCTAACCCACCTTAGTTAAATAGGGTTGGCAGGTATTACGCTTAAGCAATAAGGTTTCATATGAAACAAACCACCAGCTCCTCCTTCCTAACTGCTAAACGATTAGGGGTAAGGGGCTCCTGTACCTCCATGTTGTATTTCGTGCCGCTAGAAACGAATATTTGAGGTTATCACCAGATAACTCAACCAGTTCTGCTTGATTCTTTCACCGCTATTCGGGGTTATGGAAATAATTGCAGCTGTTCGCATCAAAGGAAATATTGTGGTCACGGTCTACCTAAATGTGACCTCACAGTCTATCTATGTTCCTTCTACATGCTTAAATGGATTGTCGTGTGACAGACATTACATACATACATAATTCATTACCACCCAAAAACCACTTCAGTTCACATTACACTGTTTATATTCTTGGGTATGTGACAGCCATAGCAGCATTCCTACGCATCTCTGCAGGTATGTTGAAAAGGAGGGGAGAACGCGTGGCAGCTTATCATATTAGTGCAGTAACAATTTCTACAATGGCTAATGCATACATACCTCAATGCGCTCCGTACTACACAGGCTCTTGCTTGCTCCTAGATACAGCGTCAAGATCTGACAAGGCCACGGTAGTTCAATTATACAGTACGTTTGGCGCCAGGCCGTAGCGGGGTGCAGCCGACCTAGGTACTGTAGCGCTGTCTTTCAGATTTGATTAGTGGTCCAGCCTGGTAGCGCGCTTGTCACCCCACATGCAAAATACAGGAGCAGTACCTAACCAGCCAGTAATAGGAGACATAGGAACTGCTGTAGATCATCAGTACACGCAAATGCAGGCACATGTGCAGATATGCGTAAGTAGATGCTTATGCTGGCGCCGGTGCAGGGGGGAATTGAAATGAACCTGGACAAACAGAAACATCAAGTTGCTGGTGGAAGGTTGATTGTGCTATAATACCCAAGTACCAACTAGAAGAATTAACCAAAAATCACTTTGTAATACCTTAGGTACTTACTTACCTATCGACAGTACCAGTAGCAACAGGCACTCTGTACCTTATAAATTTCCCCGTAGTGATCTTTTCGTCCCGCAACAAAACAACGGCCCGAAAAAGGCAAACAACGACGTGAACCGAGCGAGTACCTCAATTTGCACTGGGGTACCTTCAAGCTCCCATCTCTTCTCACCAAAAACATACAACATCCAACTTACGTACATACATACGTCCAACTGTGATCCCTTCCTTTTTCCCTTGCTCTTGCCTCTTTTGAAGTTGCCTTCCATAAGCAAAGTCCGCTCACCCGGTCGGCGAATTCTTTAGACGCACACGCTTGTATCCAACGTAACATCATCTGCACGCCTCCCGCAGCCTCCCCCGACGCCGACCCGTGCATACCTACCTACTGACTGTCCCTTGCTCATGGCAAGGACTTTTCGAGAGCATAATATCACCCGATACCCCTTAAGTCGCTGATATCAATCTCAATCTCGAATCCCCGTCTCTTGTTTGTTCATCGGCTGGCAACATGTCGACCCTCGAAGAACCTGCCTCCGAAACAACACCCATAACGCCCCGGCCTGACGATTCCCCAACTGCCTCGGACAAGGAGACGGTATGTACAGCACTGCATATATGCACTCTCAAAGCCACTACCACCTGGTCCACGCCACTGCATGCGACCTTTAGAGCATACTAGGACTGACCTCACATTTTCTCCAGGATACTTTTGAAGATGCTGTTGACACGGGATCTGTCCGATCACTCACAAACCGCAAGGTTCCCCCGCCGACTTCGCCGCCTCCAATTAGTGCCGATTTAGATAGTGTCTCCAATGCACCAGAGAGCCCCATGAACACAGAAAAGCCAAATGGTCACGCAGTAGACGAGACGGTCGAAGGCTCGGACGACGGCAAACGCACCATCACCACAGACTCGGCCAGGACCTCAAAACGATTTTCGCATACTTCACAAGCTTCGCAAGCTTCCTTAGACAATGTAGATCTCGGCGACGGTCCTCCGAGCGAACAACCAAAAGGTTGGTCACTCGAAGAACGCCTTACACATTAAGTTATTTGATGGCTAATCCTCATAATAGTGGAAGCAGTGGAAGCAGTGGAAGCAGAGGAACGAGTTGTACCCGAGGTAGCAAAACAGCCCACAAAGAAGCTATCTCTTAGTAATATCGCATCCTCACTACCATCCATGCCATGGTCTCCCTCGAACGGCGATTCTCCCCAGAAAACGAGTCCCGTCCCGCCTCCGCCGCCGCCTCCTACAAGGAAGATCACAAGCCCCTTTTCTTGGCTATCACGGAATTCTGGTGCCAAAGAAAATGTCGCGCCGCCGGCCTTGGGCGGCACAGGCTCTCCCAGGCGAAACACTGCAAGCTCAGTAGCTACGATGACTAGCAATCCTGAGATGATGCTTAGCAAATTGGAAGAAGAGGACCCTTCGACTGGTGCGAATGGGGGAGTTCGCCTGTCTAGAAATAGTTTACGAGACAGATTCAAAATGGTGCGCCTACGAGAGGAAGCGGGTATAACGTTGAACCCAAGCGACGACGAGCATTCTCAAGGTGTTGTCGCGAACTTGGTTACGCCCAGCACAGAGACCGCCGATGGAGCAAATACTCAACTACCGCCAGCATCACCACTGCCTCAAACTGCAGATACGAGTTTGGCTCCGGGCACAGTATCGGGTGTTTCAGCTGGCCCCTCTGCTATGAGTGATACTCCAGTTGACTGGGACCTCTGGCAATCTGTTGTCTACGAGGGGCCGGCCGCCGTTGCTAGAACGAGTGCAGAGGAATTGAACCGGGCAATCATGACTGGCATCCCCAACGCTATTCGTGGTGTTGTTTGGCAAGTTTTGGCTCAAAGCAAAAATGAAGACCTGGAACTGGTCTATAAGGAACTCGTATCTCGGGGAACGGACAAGGATAAAGATAGAAACAGCAACAGCACGGCTGCGAGCATCATTAGTAATGGTAACTTGGTTGCTGAGAAAGAACCTGCGGTCTCATCCGCTTCTTCTACGAAGTCCGAGCACTCTGGAAGCGGTAAGCGATTACCAGGCACACCTCCTGAGCCGTCTGAAGCTGTTTTAAAGGCCCAAGCTCTAGCCGCTTTAGAAAAGAAAAAGAAGGAAAAGGAGGACGCGGTTGCGCTGCAGAAACTCGAGAAGACGATTCGGAGGGATCTTGGCACCAGGACAAGTTATTCGAAATACGCTGCTGCTGCTGGTCTACAAGATGGACTTTTCGGTGTATGCAAAGCTTATGCACTTTTCGACGATGGTGTGGGATATGCTCAGGGCATGAACTTTCTCATCATGCCGCTACTCTTCAATATGCCCGAAGAAGAAGCATTTTGCCTCTTAGTGCGCCTCATGAATCAGTACAAGTTGCGGGAACTCTTCATTCAGGATATGCCAGGACTTCACATGCACCTGTATCAATTTGAGCGGATACTAGAGGATTTGGAGCCGGCGCTGTACTGCCATTTACATCGCCGAGGAATATCACCACATCTGTATGCCACACAATGGTTTCTTACCTTGTTCGCCTACCGGTTTCCTCTTCAACTGGTTCTCAGGATTTACGACCTTATTCTTTCCGAAGGCCTATCGGCCATTCTTCGATTCGGCATAGTTCTTATGCAGAAGAACTGTTCTACGCTTCTTGGCATGTCGGACATGTCTGAATTGACTACGTTCCTAAAGGACAAAATATTCGATGTTTACATCGATCAATCACCAAGCGCCGGGAGTATCCTCGAGAACGGATTCTTTGGCAGTAGCTCTTCTAATGCCGACAAAGAGGTTTACCGAGCTGACCAACTAATTCGTGATGCCTGCGAGGTCAAACTTACGCCAGAGCTCCTGAAAGCTTATGCCACGGAATGGGAGGAGAAAACACGTGCAGAGAAAGAACGAGAGCAAGAGTTAGAGCAGCTCAGAGCTGCCAACGTAAACCTGGCTATCAAGGTCCGCAAACTCGAGGAGCGGATTGAAGTCAGCGACCGTGAACAAGCGGATATGGCGAATGACCTTATTCATACCAGAGTCGAGAACGAAGAACTGAAAGATAAGAACGAGAGCCTGACTGGGCAAGTCAAGGAGCTCCGTATCGTGATTGAAAAACAACCCGAAGAGATCGAGCAAGCTTGGAGACCAGAGCGAGACGATCTCATGAAACGAAATGCTAAGGTGCATGAGGAGAACGAGCGACTTGAGAAGGAGTTGTCCGAGCTTGAGGAGCAACTTGTCCAGACCAAGATGCAGTATGCGGAGGTATGTCCAAATCCTGTATACCAAATTTGCTATGGGCCGTACTAATCCTTTCATAGACTAATGCTCAGCATGAGGCACTCAAGAGAAAATGGCAAGACCTAAAAAAGCAATTTGCCTGAGGGGTTGATATGAACGCAAAAGTCCAACCCACTTAAGGTTGATAAGTGTGTATCACCTCTGAAACTCCAGGTTACGCCCTACAACCTTTCAGGAGCTGAATTTGGGCGGGGGTTATTCCTTTCAGCCACGAAATCCTCTAAGGCACGAATTGAATGACGCAAGGACATAACATGTTAAGCCGGAACCAACAATTGGATGTGGGCGAGATACTGGTCCTTTTGTTTCCGTCACTCTTAGGCTTTTGGCCACGTATTGGTAATTTACTTGCATGCATGCATCAGGAACGCAAGCGGGCATGTTTTCTTTTCTTTTTTTTGTCAACGCATATTCCGGCGTTTTGATGCCGGTTGAAGGGGCACACGACAGACAGCATCAGCTAGGTGCTGCTACTTGAGTATGACATGACCACGTTTTGTCCTCGATACCACTCCCCAGGGAAGCAAACGGGAAAATTAGAAGCATAGCTGGGGCAGCGCCTCATATATGCAAACTGGATGAGGTCATGAAGAAGAACTTTGTAAACAGAGAGGGAGGGAGAGAGGGAGAGAGAAAGTTATAAGCCTTGGGATCAAGAGATGGTGTTGTGTATGTGTTTGCATAGGTGTATAGACTACGCAACGCTGTACGAAATGAATACAAGACGAATTGTCCAACATTGTTTGAATAGGGGTAGAGCAACATCGTATCATGATGCAATTGACACGACCCTTCGGTACTTTCTGTACATGCAGTTATGCTCCATAGTTTGTAGGTTCAAGTGAAAATATTTTATATCATACAAAGATAGGGTAGAGAACCGAAGCCTTCACGAGGAATAACTAACCCGAAAGCAATCTATTATGATGGACAGCAGGCCCGGACTTGTCATAGAGCGGTCTCATTCACTTGTTTATAGCATGAGGTAAGTGTTAATTTTGTTCATTTCATTCAAAAGCAGAACGTCATATTGCCACAAATGCCTCTTCGGCGATCTTTTATTGATCTTGACCTAATTGAAGCGATCCCTTCCCATGCTGAAAATGACCAGAATCCGTGAACACCAGTCCCAGTGCGGGCAATACCGCAGTGACCTCATACTCATATTCGTGGTGAACCTTCCAGCCTCGGGTTCTTTTCATCCTCTGCGCGTCTCCCCCCATAATTACGTAGACCGCATCTACTTGTGCAGCTTACGTTGGTAGAAGGCGAGCTCTTCACCCTCTAGGATGTAGCCGTCGCAGCGGCCGCTCTGGCCAGGTCGGCTGGCAATAACAGCGAAGAGACGACCGGCCTCGAACTGCTTCTCGATGGCGGCCTCGACCTTGCCCGAGGCGGTGTAACGGGCAGCCTGCTTCCTCTCGACGGCACCGCTCTTCTTGGCGGCCTCGTCGTCGGTCTTGCCCTGCTTCTGCTGGCGTCTACGGCCGATAGGCTGGCCGTAGTGGGCCTCGTACCACTGACGGAAGGGGGCGGCATCGATCTGAACGACGGCGGACTTGGTCAGGGTGTTGGTACGGACCAGCTCGTTGTTGGAGGGGTGGTAGGCGACGACGATGACACGGGTCTTGCGGGTGCAGCCCTCAGAGGCCCAGGCGAAGTTGCCCGAGTCAAGACGCAGGGCACGGTACTTGTGGTTGCCGCCGCGGGTGCGGACGGTGTGGATTCGCTTAGGGCCGATACGGGTGTTGGCCTCTTGACGGCCGGCCTCGAAAGCGCGCTTCTTCCCTGGTGAGGAGGTCAGAACGTATGGTCATGCGGGTGGCGCGAAAGCCAAACCCCATAATGCATACGGGCTTTCGATTATCACACGAGCATCTCTCTCCCCTCTTGCGAGAAAGAGAGGACACACGGGGTATTCATGGCGGGGACGTACGGTAGTAGGCTCGCTTCGCACCGGAGGCGGAACGCTTGTGGCGTGAGTCTCGTGAGATACCCATGATTGCTACTGCGAGGAAAACACACGTGGTTAGCGGTGGGTGGCAGATTGGCGATGATAATGGTGGTAGTGGTGGGATAAGCAGCAATCGGAATCTGCGACGAGATGAAGATTCTGGAGGCAGATACCAATGACCCCAAGCACGGGAATATTGTGTGTGATATTGTGATAATGAAACGACAGCAGAGAGATACCACTTACCTGATGTCTATGGCAATCAACCGAAGGAGGCTTGTGAATTGGGCGTGAGAGGGAGGCGGCAGGAAAAAGTTCACGAGAGAGCGAAATGGAGTTGTAGTGTAGCGGCTTGAATTTGCAAATCCAATGTGGGCGCTCTTTTCGCCAAAACTTCGGGAGGGGATGTACCTTCGTATCTATCTATCTAATCTAGACCCACTCAGCGCGCAGTCCAACTTTTAGGGCTTGTACCTGTGCCAAGACATCCATTAAGATGCTGTGGCTGTTCCCGTGGCTGAGATCAGCTCTTGTCGGTTTTCTATTTTAGAACTTGTTGTATGGGACTCGGACAAGCTGAGCAAGTCACAAGTTGGAATGAAAGATCTGAAGGCATTGCACGATGTTAACGTCTGCTTCCGACTATAAAGTGATGACAACTTTGGCTCATTGAGCTTATGCGGTCTCTAACAATTATTTATACCACGTCTTTTAAGCACTTCTTGTATGATCAGAAGTCGTCCGTAACCACTCCCAATAGAGTCTTTAATTCAGGACTCATTAATTAGCGTCTCCCTAGTTCGACTATATTCGGAATGCATAATTGCGTCCATTGATCCTCTAAAATGCCCCAGCTGTTGAAAGAAGAGGCTGCAATCCTCTTTTAAATCCCTATAACAGGCAGAGATGCATATCGGGCTTCAAAACAACTTCATGGCCCTGACAATGTTCACGTCACTTGCAAAACTAAAAGTCGGAATATTGAGTCAAGCCGGTATCATCGCTATTGTCACTGTCATCGCTGTCATAGCTATCGTCGCTATCGTCAGTACCATCAGTATCGTCATTATTTACTGTTGTTGCAACTTCGATCGATATATCCGACTGGCCCGAAACGGAGCTATAATACTCGTCGTCGCCGTCCACGAACATAGCCCACGAAATTAGCCCATTTAACATTTCGTCTCGCTCTTCCATAGCTGGAACCTTGTCTGACAGTTGTCGAATAAAGACAGCAACCCTGTCGGGCGCTTCAATGCGGGCCTCAATAACGCGTGCCTGACCGTAGACGAAGGACAACAGGAAGACCTGGTACAGTTAGCAAGAGCTAAGTACACAAAGCGGGCAAAAGGGAGCTGTATTTACAGTCGGAGACATGGACGACTCATGATTCTTGACCGCGCGCGTGCCGGCAACTTGCAGTAAGCACAAGAGCGTGAGCAGCTCGCTGCGCAGGATGCGCTTATGCGTAAGGTCCTCCCTCGTGTAGGTGGTAATGATAGCTGCGTAGTCACACGTGGAATGTGGTTCAAGAAATCCGGTTGCGTACCATGTTACGCCACAGGGAGTGTTCCAAGATTCGCCTTCGAAGAGTAAGCCCAGCAAGCCGTCCGAATACAACCTAGTATAGTTAGCGAAGATTTAAAGATTCAAAACAACAACACTGAAATAAAAACACTACGTAGGAACTTACGTATCTTTTTCGCTATAGCCTGCGCACTCGGTTCTTTTCCCATTATCCCTCTGAATCTTATAATTTGCCGAAGTAAGCGCACAATGAGCCCGAGTAGCTGGATTAGCCAACCGGAAAAACTCGTCTCTTATCGGCGTTTCGAACGGGGAGACGTAAGTCCTGTAATATCTAGGACCTGTAGACTGGACTTTCCGTAATGTTTTACAATCTTCCTCTGGCAGCGAGTTCAACTTGTGGCGGTCCGTGATTACGATATTGGTAGGGGAGCTATCGGAGGGGTTTATTAGGTACGGCAAATCTAGAACCATCTCCGTGTCCCTTCCGATGGTTCGAATCATGGGAGGAAACCTAGCTAGCAGGGCAGTTTCGTCGTCGAGATTAAACGCAGAATATACACGAGGCATATTGTGTGTATTGATGTATGTTATGGCTGATGTAATTGGTTGTAGGAAATGTAGAATGCATTCATGTTAGATTTATCATATATTGAAGGAGGGAAGAAAAGATAGAGTTGATTCTATATTACTGGTTCAAGGGTTGTTTTTATTATTGATACGATCTCTGTTTGTTTGTTGCTTTGTTTTGCTCTCTTACGTCATCAAGAAACGCCATTATGCCAGCTTATTTGCTTTTTCTCCCCTTTATTTAGCTTCAGCTGAAGAATAGGTGTGACACGCTAATACTACATTTCCACGTCTGGTGCAAACGTGTGATTTTTCGGCATGATCTTCTCCTTTTCTTATCCGCTTTAACGTAATCAATGTCCATTAAGAGCTGCTTAGCGCTGCTGGACAAGGTGTTTGAAAAGGTTTGAAATTAAGACTCGGAGGGTCTTAGAGAGTTCATCTAAGGTAAATTGAAGCTAAAAAGATCCATCAATTATCTTCAAATTCGTCTTAACATCCAACAGAGACTGGAATCTACAAACATATACACAGGTCTTGCACAGCAACTAAATTGACCTTAACAAGTATTATTCATCGGCTTTAATCTTAACATCATGGCGGTTTTTCATCTCCAGTATTATCGGAAGATGTATCCGACCCTACAACTCTTGCCCAAATCCCCTGAGTTCCAAGGATTGTTCCATCAGATGGCCTCTCCTCGACTGTAGTGGTGACGTCCTGGTTGTCAAGGTGATCATCGGGCGGGAAGAAGCGGCTGTGCTCGTTGAGGGGGTAAGGGAAGAGGGGAATGTTGCACGCCCGGAGATAGGCCGCGAACTGGCCCTCGGTATAACTCTGAGCACTTGGCCGGACGACGGCTCCGCTAGATGATGCCGTGATGGGAGTCCACGTGTTCGAAGATGGCGAAATCGAGCGCTCCACGCTGTCAGGTTGGCGTTGCGGGATGGAAGGCTCGTCGGCGACTTGTACCGTGGGTTCGCCGGTAGTGGGTGGATTTCCGTTCGCCTCTGACTGCTCGGACTCTATGTGCCGTCTCTCGATGACTTGGTTCAGGGTGTTGAGATGACGAACTAAAGCCTTGTCGTCCCCCCATCCGTATTTCAACATCTCTAACGTCTCGTCCCGGGATTTTCTCAGCCGATCATCCCAGTATTCCTTTGATGTCGGCACCCAAGGAATTCCATCAGGATTGTAGTAATACGCCATGTTGACTTGGGTGATGTAGGATCAGTGATCCGATTGTGACTCTAATATTGAGAGATTCCTTGGTTTTGATGATTAACTGCACGAAGTAATGTGATATTTCCGAGTGTCCTGCTGGGAGGCTCGGGGTAAATGTGATAATTTGCTTGGGGTATCAATATATTAATTGCTAGAGTGTAATGTATGTGTAGGAAAAGATATACGAGTAGCAAAGAAAGAAGAAGAGGATAACTGGGACGAGAACAGTGTTGTATATACACATATGGTCAACACTATTCCTAGGCAAGGACGAAGACTCTATTAACCAAAGGCAACTCATCTAAATTTATGGTTTTCGAACCAAAACCTTCTACCGAATAACGTTCCTATTGATAATTTTCATAGTTGCAGATGTGAGTGTTCACCGACACTAGCTCCAGCACATTATCGTAGGCAAACACATAGTGTAAGTTTCCATCGTGACCAGCTCGGTGTATTGTATGTCAAGCGCGACCTAGAACATAAACCATCAAATCAATTTCAAACATACCTGTTCAAAGAAAACTGCTCAAATTTCGAGGGTATATGTAATGCATGTCTTTATTATAGTCACCTCGTCTACTCTCTCTTGATATCCCAGCCGGTTTCTTTTTGTATCCTTCAGTTCCCACTGGGATAACGAAGGTAACTGCAGAGTAGTAGAGTTTATCAACTCGTCAAAAAAGAATTGGGATGAAATTCCACACCTAGTATCACTATTGTTGAGTTCGTATGATTTATAGTTTTTGGGCTAACTTAATAAGAAGGCTTAATAAGGTTTAATACTTGGTAACTAAATTCCGGAGAATCACAGACAAGTTAAGTTACGAAGGTGTCATGAGGAAAGAATGGTTCCCTTCTCCAAAACCGACACCAGCCGAGGCGCCCAACATGCGGCCGCATATCTTACTGATAACCCAATCCGAGTGCGCCAATAGAGGCATACGCATCCATCACAAAGCATAGGCTCGTGGACGTAAGACAAATAAACCTCTGTATATAGCTAGATAGCAACTACGAAGGTTTCTAGAGTCCTTCGTGCAACAAGTGTCTATTGTCTACTCCAAGTACGGAGTCCTAACAGCACCAAATTACGTGGTAACATAATACTAGGATAATAGGGTTTAAGCGCTAAAGAAATGCCTGAAAAGGCTGAACTTCAACACTCAGCTCGCAACGAGTCGGTACCCAAGAATTAGCAATGAATAGGTTTCAACCGTTCACAGATCTCGTGGTGAGAGTGAGTCTATAGTTATCGAGCGACAAAATTTACGTATCAATGCCGATTACAGTGTGATAGTGAGATAAAGTACCGTGTCCATCAACTATCGTGCCACGTATTGATGCTATGTACGGCAATCCGTTTTTAGATTATATTCGGAGAAAATAGACTCTTCAAAACCTTCGTAGTAGCTGGTATAAAAT
Organism: Xylaria flabelliformis; assembly: GCA_007182795.1. Classification (NCBI taxonomy): domain Eukaryota; kingdom Fungi; phylum Ascomycota; class Sordariomycetes; order Xylariales; family Xylariaceae; genus Xylaria; species Xylaria flabelliformis. Next base: position 756,319 of record VFLP01000006.1, on the reverse strand, counting down.
TTAATGAGTTTGTGATACTGGAAAATAGGCTGCGTCGAAACCTGTCGTTGTTTGCTTATAATGCCCATTGTCGGGACATTAATACGCTGACTAATTTTTGGAAGCCGGCCGCGACTAGAGATAGAGTTTCTCGGCAAGGTTTCTTTATGCATGTGGGTAGTCTTATGTACGAGAGCTTCTAGAAGGTTTCCAACGGCGCCAATGACGAGGATCCCTATCATACGCAAACCGCCACGCCGCCACACAGATAGAAAACCAACTGCATATGTTTTAGCTTACTGGCAGGGCTCACAAGGAAATATTATCCGTGACCTACACTAGCACTTCTTGGTGCCAAGAGGGTGTATGAGCCTTTAAACACGGACAATGGTCTAGGTATCTCATAGATGGCACGTCGCGTGGTGCTGATGGACGATCGGATTGGATATCAAGAATATTGGTCGGAGACGCCGTTGAGCTCGTTTGGCTTCGACATTTACTTGTTGATTAGTTCGTAAAAGGCTGGGTGTGATCATCCACCAGTTTCTTAGATACCTAGTTTTTGCAACCTACCCATTATGCGATAAATAAACGCTTGGTCTTATTGGGACACACGAGACATGCAAAGTTACTCATTACGAAATTATCTCTATACTGATTGTTATTACTGCCGGAATCACATGCACTTTGCGGCGTAGCACAAAGCCAGGATTTATACTCGGCCAACACTGCCGTGACAGATGGCTATGTTGAAAGCAGGGTGACACAACATTTTATACATGGAAGCTTTATATTAACCGAGGCAGACAGGCAGGAATGCTGGGAATTTCCCCAATACTACTGGATGGAGAAAGAGGCGTTATGATCTTCTGCAGGTCGTTTGATCATGCACCTTCCGGGATGACCCTAGTCTGACCGACGTCTCCCATCGTCGATTCGAGACTTTGACATCGAGAAACACCTAACTATGATAAAAGATAGGGTGGGATTCCGAGGGGGGAAATCGGAGCTGAAAGCTGCCAAGCAGTATGGTCCAACTTAATGGAAATATCGTATAGGCCAGACGAGTGGGTTGCGGGTCGGCGTCAACCCGGTTTAATAGAGTTACTCGAGCAATCGCATGATTCCGCTTATAGACGTTTTGTATTGAATGAGCCAGTCACCTGGCCCTAACCACATAAGGTGGGTAACATCATTACCGCAGGAATGATATTTCTGTCTTGACACTGCCATGAATTTGTGGTGAAGGATTAAGTTGCAAATAAGATGCCATACCATAGGGTAGGTATAGATGTTGCTGTTTCTTTAATAATTTGAACTGGGCCTTTGGAAATTTTGCGACCTACGAACGATAGTGTGCCTATTGTTTTCGAACCGTTTTGTTAGTCCAGTGAGAAGAAATCCAAAAGAGCTCAATGAGCACGTGCTCTCGTGAACGCTGCATGCCGCATGCCAAAAATACTACACGACGAGCCATCAATAATGACCTGAATCAGTACATATATCGACCCAGCTTCTGCAATACTTAGTTACAGTAAGTACAGTTAGGAGATTCAGGTCGGGGATGTCATATCGAGAATGCGCCAATCAAAGAGTCACAATTCAGTTTCGCTTTCCGGAAGAGGTTCTCAAAGTCCTCCAGGGTCTTGGCATATATCTGATAGTCCTGGGGGAAGTTGTCCAGTGGGACGGATGAGCGGGCCCACGTGGAGGGTTCGGCTCTTCTCATAGGCTATTGACAAAGAGCCTCACCTGGGGTGCGCTAAGTAAGACAGGGGGATGCTACCCCTGTTCGTCCCCCACTCCCGCCCAGCCCTTCGGGATGTAGTACAAGACTGGCTAGGCTTAGGCAGGCAGGGTCTGGGCAGGGAAATGCACGATAGCATGGGTACCCACCAGGCCTGGTACCCACTAACAATAACGTCCCTATTATGGATGTATGTATGTACGTTCAGAAGAGTCATACCCGTACCAGGACCTATCCAGGTTGTGCGATCTACGTTCCTGGGGCACTATGCAGTAGGTATTAAACTGTGCCTTGCATATTGGCTGTCAGTTCACAGAGAGAAGTCGAGTAGAAGAACTCTATTCGCACTTATGTCTCGGCTACTCCATGGTAAGGCATTCGCAGGATTTGCTTCCAATGACGCCGGCATAGATCGTTCAAACGACAACGTGGGCTAAGCTATTGGCTGAGAGCTCTCGGCCAACAACATTCTTCCAGAAGTCGGTCTTGGCTGCTTGTTGGCGAACTCCAGCCAGGTCTCGGCAGAAACCCACTCAGTCCATTGAGATGGATGCTACACCACCTAGGTATTGCGTTTTTGCCTACACCAACAACAGCCAGACCCTTGCGCTTTGCCTAGGTACCTTGGCTAGTCCGGTCGGAAAGCGTGTGGTTTCGGTGACAGCCGTATCGAAAGCCCACGTTGACTTGTGCATAGTCCCTAGCGGATGCCCTGATGGAGCCAACGTCGCGACCCGCCGTCAATAGATTCCTGTCCGTGTTGCGCAGTAGTGTAGTACGGGAATCTAGGCTGGCACAGCTCGTCTAGTGTACCAATGGCGACAAGCACTACCAGGTTATGCGCCGCGCCCGGGGGGGAATTATAGATCCCATCTAGGTAAGTAGGCAAGACTTATCGGTCGTTAAGCTTCAGAAGCTTGGTGAGCCTGCTTCTCTTGGCCTTGCCACACGTTGTATTGCTATATTTCTTGGCCAACGCATATAACGGCCACCGTCTCTCGATATTTTGTTGCATTTCTCTTCCTTTTCTCCCTGTCTCAATATCACCCGTCGACTCTACCCCCTCGGCGTCCCTCCCACACTGCCGACAAGATGTGGCCTGCTCTGCCCCAGTACAACTACATCTTTGCCATTGGCACCCTCTTCGCCCTCCTTGACGCCTTCAACAATGGCGCCAGTGAGTTTTCCTAGCGATACCGTAAGCCCAGTTTTGTCTTTTATAACTAACTTATGTGAATAGACGATGTGGCCAACTCGTGGGCTACCAGTGTCTCCTCCCGGTCCATCTCATACCGTCAAGCTATGCTTTTCGGCCTCGTCTTCGAAGTGTTAGGTGCCGTTACAGTGGGCGCTAGAACAGCCGACACCATAAAGAACGGTATTATCCCGGTTGACGCCTTCAAAGGCGATGCCGGTGTCCAGATGCTTGCTTTCACCTGCGCATTAGTTGCCGCCTCTTCCTGGGTCATGTGGTGCACTAAGCACTCTACTCACGTCTCGTCTACCTACTCGCTCATCTCCGCTGTCGCCGGTGTTGGTGTTGCTGTTGTCGGTGCTGGTGAGGTTAAATGGGGTTGGAACGGTGGAAAGGGACTCGGTGCCATCTTTGCTGGCTTGGGTCTGGCTCCTCTCATATCCGGTGGCTTCGCTGGCATCATCTTCATGCTTATCAAGGTCGTTGTGCACTTGCGCAGAAAGCCGGTCCCGTGGGCTGTCTGGACCTCGCCGGCCTTCTTCTTCATCGTCGGAACCATCCTAACCCTATCCATCGTCTACAAGGGATCACCCAGTCTTGGTCTAACCAAAAAGCCCTCATATTGGCTTGCCGGAGTGATCGTGGGCAGTGGTGCAGCACTTGGCCTGCTCTCGGCTATCTTTTTCCTGCCTTATGTTCACACCGTTGTTATCAAGAAGGACCACACTCTCCAGTGGTGGGAATTCATCAAGGGTCCTCTGCTATTCAAGCGTCCCTACCCTGAAGGAGTTGAGCAAGCCAAGGTCCGCAACTATGCAGTTGTGCAAGAAGACGACGATCACTCGATCCGGACCCCCGAATCGTTGAAGGAAGGCGACACTGGTTCAAACGCTGATGAGAAACACATGGTTGTCTCTGAGGTCAAGCAGAAGAACTACCAAGAGCTTCTGGCTGAAGGTGATGCGAGGCATAGAGCTGCACTATGCAAGAAACGAGGACCTATTGGTTGGGCCATGCGCACTCTGCGCGATAACCCTATGGGTGCGGGCGAGCTATACGAGGTTAAGAATATCAAGACCTTGTTCATCCGCCTCCCCGCATTGGTCGTCGCCACTCTCCTATACGGTTTCTACTACGACATCCACAATGCTCAGCACGGTGTACATGGTACACCCGACGGCAAGCGCATGGAGCAAGTCTATGCTCACGCCACCAAGTATCCCAACGAAGTCGAGCACCTTTACTCCTTTGTCCAGGTTCTGACCGCCTGCACTGCTTCTTTTGCTCACGGTGCCAACGACATCGGTAACTCCGTCGGCCCCTGGGCTGTCATCTACTCTGCCTGGTCTACCGGTGACGCGCTCAAGTCTAAGGCCACCGTTCCCCCATGGCAGCTTGGTGTTCTTGCTGTGACCATCTCATTCGGTCTTATTACCTACGGTTACAACATCATGAAGGGTACGTCGTCTACATCTGCATCTTTTCTTGCGAAATTGAAAACTAACTTGTGAAATAGTCATGGGTAACAAGATCACCTACCACTCGCCGAGCAGAGGTACCTCGATGGAGCTGGGTGCTGCCATCACCGTCCTTCTCTTCTCGCAGTTCTCCCTCCCCGTCTCTACATCAATGTGCATCACCGGCGCGACAGTTGGTGTCGGTCTCTGCAACGGCACCTACAAGGCGGTCAACTGGAACCGAATCACTCTCTTGCTGATAGGTTGGATCCTCACCATTCCGATTGCCGGCACGCTCGGTGGCGTGTTGATGGGTTTGTTCATCAATGCGCCGCACTTCATGTCATAAGGGCATGTTGTGAGTTTTCTACTTGATTATATATAGATTGATCGTTATACATGTACTGTTTATTGCCGTAGCCGCAATAACGGTGCTGTCGCCCCCCAAGAATAAGGTTAGTAGGATTTTACAAGTCCTGCATAGATGCATGACACCTCAAGCTGTAGATCAGTTTGGATGGTGCAATTTGGCATTTTTTGAGATATCCCGCGCAAAGCATATAGAAAGAATTGACTAATTTGGCATCACCTGCCTCGATAAATATAACAATTTAACCCAGGTGACTACGTCTTTTTTTCGCCGTTGTAGAAAAGAGCGAGGTGATTAACAGTGTACTTATGAGGCTGTGCCGCCAATGGATAACTGAGCATAATGGTTCCAACAAGCCATGACCAATGATTTAATTTCACCCTTCACTGCATTCTTAGCCCCCCCAAAAGTCTTGAACTTCTAGTCAATCATACAGCTAGATAAGTTTCTGTAGCTGTACATACGGCTATCAACTTTGTCACAACGCAAAGGTAGCGATATAGGACTACTTGTTACATTACTCTAGCCCCAATTTCCCTCTCAAGATTGAAACCCTGATATGCCGAGTAAGATTTTGCCGAGAGCATGTAAATAGCAAACAAGTGTGATGTAGTAGAAGTATAAAGTCCTATAAAACCACCGATCTACTTAGTTTGTCACCAAGGCGCGTAGAGCAAGACTCTAAGGTTAGGACCATAAGTGATATAGTATGTTGTGTGCAAAACGCTTGAGATACATAGGCTCGTAGTGTAGATCTTGATATATCAATACAAGCTTCTTCTTTATATAACGCCGAACATCGTTTCTCGTTCCGCTAGCTATTAAGACAGCAAGGCAATCCTACGAGATTAAGACAGACTGCCCTACCCTATCAGCTCATGATACATATGCCTACTAACTGGACTAAATACAACATGCCGTCATGTAAAATGAATAAATACTACACCAAAGTCTGACGATGCTACTCAACGCAGCACACTGCCTCATTGTCCTATCCAATCCCACTCTGTCGCTGTAAATACCACCCCTATCTATCTAGCTGCCTACCTAGCTAGGATATATCTCGCGAGTCTCCGTACAGAGACGTAAGTTGTGGCGATTTACGTGACAACGAACGAATGTCCTGCTTCTGGATCTCAAGGGGTGAAAAGGGGTAAAGGAGGCTGTGTAACTACTCGTATTAGGTAATACTGTTTATCTATCGGATACTACCCCTTTAGGGAGTTTAGTGTTCTCCGGTTGTTTGTGTAATTGCGGTCCCGTGCCGGCGCCTTCGTATATATTTCTGAGCGAGGCTTGGCTGAAGTATTGTTTACGCCAATATCAGGAAACACAGTCAGTCTATCGATTGTGGTTTACAAGATGTGGTCGGCAGCAAGAACAACGAGCACATGGAATTCGTCAGCACCTCCAGTCAAAAAAGCATTGGAACCACCAGGTATAGGTGATTTTACCGCAAAGAAGAGCCTTTCAGCATTCCTATCTCACGGTCCAAGCGTCGAGATGTTAGACTCCATGTATTAACGAAATATAACTCTACAACTTACGAGTGGCGAATGGCCCGAGACTACGATGCTGGAAGAAACGCAGCGAGGAGTAAACTCCTTCCTTACTAGACATCTCTCTTAAAACACGAGGGGATAGGCTGTAAGTTAATGCAAGAAAGCGGACATATTTTAATAGCCTATAGGACCACACACAAAAATGTAGCAGCAAGTATGGTTGATATTGACACAGAAAGATACAGAGAAAACTATACATTAATCATCTTATCTTGTGCTGACCTGCTCGAGCCTCCTTCGTTCTCTCCTTGAGCTTACACAGTCTGCTGGATTCTCATCGCTTCTGCTCTTCTCAAAAAAACAAGCGTGGAGAAATAGTTTTCCCACACATTATCAAACATCCAAAAAAACAAAAGAAAACAAGGCTTTGTCTCACATGGGTATGCAACTGAAGTAACTTCCATGAAACCAAGTAAGTGCTCATGGACGAATAAAAAAAAGTCTGACAAGTTGTCAATGTTTCCTCCACCTATGTCTTTCGTGGCCCCTTCAGCCCACACTCATGCTGCCTAGCTTCTGTCTCAAAAAGAAAAACACGCATGTTAAGTTTGGCTAGCAAGGTGATTTGCAGCCTAGACATTCCTCGTTAGTATCATAACCCTTAATTGTTAAACCGGAAACTTCATCCTACCCTCTCTAGGTTGTAATCGTATTTCTCTAGCGCGTTAACTGCATCGGCCCTCGAATATCCCATCCCTGTCAGATTTTTTACCATGGGATCATCATGTTTTCCTTCTTCTGTCAGTGCCCGCCCGGCGAAGTTGGGGCGTTCTGGACTCCTGGGCTCTTCCGCGCTCTTCTCGGCTGCAGAATCCTTTGCCGGTGGTAGATCGGTGAAAAGAGCATCCCACTCGTCGTTATTTGGTGGCGTAGGATTCTTGGCAGATCCAGCAGTGGTGGAAGTGTTCGCTACAGGAGTGGCACTAGCCGTGTCTGTTGAGGCCGAAGAGACGTTCCCAAAGTCATAGCTGCTTTCGGTGCCGAAGGCGTGAGAGGCAGTTGTTGACTCAGCCTTTGGCTGACTTGGGGGCGGGCTGCTGTCAAAGACATGATTGAAATCGTCGAGATTCGACCTCGAGACGTTGGCAAACTCGTCATCTGCCGAACCTTCCTTTGCATCCTCAAGGCCTTCAAAATCGTCGTCTAACTCATCAAATGCACTTTTAGACGTTGCTGTTGCTGGGTTGGTCGTCGTGGACGATGCAGGGGCAAACGGACTCCCCGATTTCGTAGGCGAAGGCAAAGGCGGCGACACTTTCGGTGGTTCAGGGAAGGCTGACAGGCCACTGAGGCTAAACGTAATTAGTACCCATCCCAAGCAGATATACCAGCATTTTATGCAAAGACGACATACTTTGAAGGCTGAGGCGTATGACTCTTGACGCCCGTATTTTCCACGGCCGAAGCTCCCGAAGAAGCTACAAGAGACTTTGTAGCGTTTGGGGAAGCCGGCACGTTAGTAGCATCGCTTTCACCAGCCGTTTTGCGAGGCGGCGAAGCGGGAGTGAAGTTGTCATCGAAGCGGTGACCTTCACTGGCTGAATCCGACTCATCATCTCGCTCAAGCTCGGAAATCGGAGGAAATTCTGAGTGAAAGGTGGAGAACGCATTTGAGGAATCCTTTGTCGACTTTTCTGATGACTTACTCGAGGAATTAGCAAGGTTGGCAAAGGCAGAATCAAAGTCCATCTTGGCATTGCCCGCGTCTTTCATTCCGGCGAATGGATCACTGTCTCGATGACTGTGAAAACTCGTAATTGGGGCACTGGGTGTCGGAGTCTCATCGGAAAATGCACCAGGAGCTGAGCCATTGGTCGAACCTGCCTCTTTGGACTCATTGTGTGCAGATGTCAAGCTCTGATTAGCGTCCGAGGCCGAAGTTGTGCTTTGACCAGTGGCGGTGGCCTCGAGAGCACTTGGAAATACAGATGATGCCTGACGCGGTAGTGCTGATGATTCCGATGCCTCGCCAAAAGGCGCGAATATTGAGCTTTGCTGGCGAGATTCCGAAACGGAAGTAGCCTCGGCATTCAATGTCCCTTGTCGGCTGGCAGTAGGAGAGGAGCCTACAGGAGTGCCAAATGATGCGAAACTAGCGGATGAATTCCCCGTGTTCTGTTTCTTGAAAGTCGTAGTTGGCGGAGGAGTACTTGAACTTGCGCCGGGAACGAAGCCACCAAATATGTCATCGAATACCTTTTCGTTATAAGGCTTAGCAGGAGGAGAAGAAAAAGCACCCATGATGTCTGAACTTCCTGTCCGTTTAAAAAAAGGGTTATTAACGCTTGTGGTCGATGGCGCTGGACTTGCCACCTGAGCAGGGGGGGCTATCGGCGAACTAGCGCTGACTTGACGGGAAAGCTCCTCATTGCTCTTAGTGAGTTCATCCACCTCAGCCTGCAGCTTGTCACGTTCGCTCTCGACAGTCGCCAGTTGCTTCTTGTTTATGGCCACGAGACCTTTTTGCTGTCGAGCCTCAGACTTGAGTTTCTCAATCTGTGGCTTCAGTTGAGCGATTTCGGAGTTAACGGTACTGATGCGTTGTTTCAAAGTAGTGTTCTCTTGCTGATCCGTCTGAAGTGATTGGGAAAGCTGTTGGTGTTGTCCAAGCAAGTCCTGGTAATTTCCATCAATGGACACCATTTCGGTTGTGAGTTTTCTCGTGTCTTCGCGGACTGTCTTGAGCTGTTCCTCCAGCACTCGCACATCTTTGGCCTCTTTTTCATAAAGAGTACGTAACTGAGAAAGCCGCTGCTCAAAGTTCCGCTTCTGTTCACTTGCTTGATTGATCTCATTTTGCGTAGTGCTCCGCTGCCCTTGAACCTGCTGCATCTGTTTCGACAGAGAACCGATTTGATTTGACAAATTGGCTAATTCGGCGGTCTCATTTGTAAGTTTCTTGCTGATCTCTGGGTCGTTGTCTCCGAGAAGATCCTCCATGTTAGATGGCTGTAGACCCCTAGCAGCTTGAGATGAGGTGCCGGACCCTCCCGTGTCCTGAGCAGTCAAAGTTTTACCGAACGAAGAAGATGGGATGAATGGTTTGAATGTATTACCTGTTGGCGACGCCTGAACAGGTGATGTTGGTTTCATGCCGGCGAAGCCCTCACCCCCAGCGATCTTGGTTGGCACCCCTGTACCTTGAGGTGACAGTGAAGTGGATGCAGGGGCAGGAGTAGGTGAGGCATCTAGTCCAAAGAGATCATCAAGAGCAGACTTGGGTTGTGATGGGGCCTGAATAGGTGCAGGCGCAGGTGTGGGTATAGGGGGACCAAAAGGCGACGGTTCTATACGACTTCGAAAGGATGGAGGTATAAGGTTGGGAGGGAGAGACGTGGGCAGAGGGCCACCTTTGGTGCGTTGTTGACGGATGAGATACATGGCGACAGCGAAACTGTCCTTGGTTAACCGACCTTCTGAATTAATATCTGCGAGATCCCAGATCTGGGCCAAGGCATCTTCAGATAATTTTGACTGACTCAAAAAGGGCACAGCTTCCTCTCCGGTGATAAAGCCTTTGTTGGTCTTGTCCAGGTCGGCATAGAACTGGTCATATTTGACCTTGTCTGTCGGCGTGATTAACCAGTCACTACTACCAGTGGTCTGCGGAGGAATGCCCAAGCCCTGTGCACCAAGTGGTGGCCGTCCTAGAGGACTGCTTGTTCGTGGTTGCGCCGACCCGCTCAACTGACGCGGTATAGCAGATACTGGGGGGCCAGTAATTGTCGGACTCTGCCTCGGAGCCAACGGTGCACGTCTCGTGGCGGCTTCGTACAGCGCCGCAGGGAGTATGGTAGGCAGAGCTCGCAGAGCTCCCGTCTTCATAGAAGTGAGGAGATGCATTGCAATGACGAACTCGGTGAGTACGAGACCACCTCGCTGCTCGGTATCGGCAAGTTGCCAGATACGTCCCAGGACCTCGTTGGGAAGCTGTGACTTTTCAAAGATGGTCTTAGCCGGCCCGCCCGGTAGCATGCCGTTTTGCAAGCTCTGGTTCTCGAAGATGGTGGCATACTGGGAAACCTTCTCGGGTGTCAGAGGCGGTATCCGTATGGGACCGGGACCAGGACCCGAGGATTGTTGCTGCAGCGGTGCCGGAGCGGGCGGCGGAGGAGCAATGTTGATGCCGTCGAATTTGGGCAGAGGCCCCTGCTGGAGCGCGAGTTCAGAAGTCGGTTCTCGACCAGCTTGAGCATGGCCGATGAGTCGAAGCGCGACGCCGAAGCCAGTGGCCTCCAAGAAGCCCCGGTTCTCTCGGTCTGCTATCTGCCATATCTGCGCCAACCAATAGCCGTGTTAGCATCAGCTTTTTTGCCTGCGCTCGTGGATGCCTTTCGGCGATAGCGATATGTAGGTTCAAACACACTGACCTCTCCAAGTATGCGCGAGTCTAGCCGTGTCTTCTCAAAAAATTGGACCGCAACCTCGCCTGTCACCACTCCCACGCTCTCGGTATCGGCCTGGCGGAAAAGCAACCCGTAGACCCTTTTCTCCTCAGGGGTTAGGTTAAGGTTCGGCGCACCTGGACATATGGCAGCATGCAGTTAGCTGATAACTGTCGTGACATCATTCACTCAACATCCAAATACATATACGGCTCGTAAACGGCATGTGGCAAAAAAAAAACTATGGTAGCTTAAATAATAACTCACCTCCCCCAAAACTAGATTCAGCAGCCATGATAGCGCAGCTAGGATAGGATCTTTATGCTCGCCTACAAGCTTGTTTGTCGGGCTGGGCGGCGTGAAACTCAGGAGGGGGGGATGGTGCCCTGCCTGTCCAGACTAAGCTGGCTTAGATGAGGAGCGCGAATCAGTGCAACGGGGTGAGTGAGGGACGGAGATGGGGATGAGAATCTGGAGCGTTGCCGACAGGGCCGCTATCACGGTTCTACCTGGTAGCTGGTGGTGGTTGAGCAGGACGGCGAAACAGAGGTGTCGGGTAAGTAGACAGACAGGCAAGGTAGGTTATGGTACGGCACGGTATTGCTGACCAGGATCCAGGATGCGATTAATTGTCTCCAACCCGAGCTTGCGCCTTCGGTTTCGCAGAGGGAGGCTGGACATTTTGCGCCGGGGCCACCACTACAGGTACCTAAGTAGGCTACCTACCCTAACAGCAACCGGCTACAGGCTGCAGGCTGCGGCGGTACAGCTGCTAGCCACCCCCCTCTTTTCCACACTGTCCGGTTGTGCGTGGTACTGGTCGTCCTGCTGGTCGGTAGCTCTTCGACGCCATCCAAAGATGTATTGGCGCTGATCTGGGGTGCTGGGAGAGTGGAGAATGCTTGCCTAATCCAGAGCTTACCCAAGTCTGATCAGGCAATTCATATCAAATCACTCGTAGTTTATAATAACGCCTTTCCACGGGCCAACAGCAGTCGAGAGCACAGTGTGCAGGGTGGAGCAATTACGTCTATCCCAACTTGAAGTCTATTGGAGATAATGTCCTGTAGATGCATGCAGTATGCTGGGTGTCACGGCAGCACGTTTCTCATTTCCAGCTAATCATTGCCGCAGACATCACGATACCGCTGCCTAAGCCAAAGCTCACTCGCTCTTTTTTAACGGTTATTATTTTAGAGCTTCAACTAGGACGCCTTGGCCCCCCACAATGAGAGATAATTCACAAATCCAACAATCCACCACTAGCGGAGGAATGGATTGAATGGATTGCTCGTCTTGCCCCCTCCTTCAAGCTCTGCAGTTGCCGATGCAGCGGATGGGCTTTCTATCAAGAAGTTATCCAGTCAGAGCGTCAGGCTGCCGCAGAAGTGCTACCACATCAGGGTCACGGGTGCTGCAACCCCCAGACCCCGAATGGCTGAGAGAGAAGCCATCGGTGGCCTGGATTCTGGAATGGCGACGCAGCTGCATGGCTTCTTCTGCCCCGTCTGTGCTATTGGGTGACGATCAGGCTTCGAGACGGAAGCGAATGGGCTGGCTTCCTTCCACGCCGTTCGTTGCACTGCATGATCGTCCATATACCTACTTACTTTCGCAGGCTTGAACATCAATCAATTTCGCTCGCACGCCGAACACTCAGTTTCCGTCTCCATATGGAATGAAATGTTATCATGTTGTAGTCAACTTCAATAAAGCACCTCAGCGAATCATGAAATCACTATCTGCACACCCATAGCTAGTCGTACAAATCACAGATGTCTTAGGTAAGCACAATCATGAGTCTGTATGTAATAATAGCCTTTGAAGGTGGCTACGGTGCTATTAAAGTTGGTAAGACGGATTTACAATGTGCATACTGCAATTCTTCCTACAAAGCTTTCTGCCAAGTAAAATTAGACAAGTGCTATAAAGTCCCTGCCCCTTAGGTTTTCCGTCGGGGGTGATGGGTGTTGGCTCTTTTGTTGGAGCTGAAGGTTCACCTCACCCATCAGTAAATGGGCTATGATGAAAGCTGTTCAGGATTCCAGGTAGGAATTAGAGAAATAAAGCGAAAATAGCTTCTTCTTGCTCGTGCAATCATAAGACTTCAGAAGATTCGAGCTTAGTACTCGGCCTCAACATCACCTTCAGCCTCAAGGGAATCCGTGGCAACTTCCTCATAATCACGCTCCAAAGCAGCCAAGTCCTCTCGGGCCTCGGAGAACTCGCCTTCTTCCATACCCTCGCCAACATACCAGTGAACGAAGGCACGTTTCGAGTACATTAGGTCAAACTTGGCAGACAGTGCAGACCAGGCTTCAGCGATAGCGGTGGTGTTTGAGAGCATGCACCTATCACGATGTTAGTAATGAAAGCACCATAACAAAGACAAGTTTGGACATACACGGCGCGGTCAACCTTAGCCAGGTCACCGTTGGGTACTAGCTGAGGAGGCTGGAAGCAGATTCCGAGCTTGAAACCAGTGGGGCACCAGTCAACGAACTGAATGGTTCGCTTCGTCTTGAGAGTGGCTACTGCGGCATGAGCGTCTCTGGGAACAACGTCACCGCGGTATAGCAGGCAAGTGGCCATGTATTTGCCGTTGCGAGGGTCACACTTGACCATTTGGTTGTAGGGCTCGAAACAGGACATGGTCATCTCCTGGACAGAGTTGGCCTCGTGAGCAGCCTTAGCAGCCGAGATGACAGGCGCGTAAGCAACCAGAGGGAAGTGGATGCGGGGATATGGAACCAGGTTCGTCTGGAACTCATTCAGATCGACGTTCAGGGAGCCGTCGAATCGCAGAGAAGCAGTGATGGAAGAAACGACTAAGCCTCATTAGCATCGGTCTGGCAGACAAATATTTGATATATATAGTACCTTGAGCAATCAGACGGTTGAGGTTCTCGTAATTGGGCCGCTCCAGGCCTAGATTACGGCGGCAGATGTCGTAGATGGCCTCGTTGTCAACCATGAACGAGCAGTCAGAGTGCTCCAGAGTGGTGTGGGTAGTAAGGATAGAGTTGTAGGGCTCGACGACAGACGTAGCCGTCTGAGGAGCAGGGTAAACACAGAACTCCAGCTTGCTCTTCTTGCCGTAGTCAACAGACAATCGTTCCATCAAGAGAGCACCGAATCCAGATCCGGTACCACCGCCGAAGGAGTGGAAGACCAAGAAACCTTGGAGGCCGGCACAGCTGTCCGCGACGCGTCGAATCTTGTCCAATACCTGATCGATGAGCTCCTTGCCAACCGTGTAATGACCCCGCGCGTAGTTGTTGGAAGCATCCTCCTTGCCAGTAATCATCTGTTCAGGGTGGAAGAGGCTTCGGTAGGCACCGGTGCGGACCTCGTCGACGACGTTGGGCTCGAGATCACAGTAGATAGTGCGAGGGACATATTTTCCCTGGCCTGTAGGTTTCCAAAAATTAGATGGGCTCTTGTACGCTGGATTACTTGATTATATTTCCTACCAGTTTCGGAGAAGAAAGTGCTGAAGCCATGGTCGGGATCGGCTTGTTTACGCTCTTCGGTCAGGTATCCATCGGGCTAACATCATCCACATGTTAGGAACATCTGCTTAGAAGGCTCATGCGCGAGAGACATACCTGAATGCCGTGCTCCAGGCAGTAAAGCTGAGAAGTTGTCAGCTGAGTACGACAACATATCATCCGAGACATGCTGAACTGGACGAGCCAGCGGGATAAATGGCCCGCAATCCAGCGCAGCATGGCGTTTCTGCCGTCGACTTACCTCCCAGCAGGCGTTGGCAATCTGGCAACCGGCCTGACCGACTACACACAGCAACTTTTTGTCAGTATTAATAATGCTACTGTTTGAACTAAATGGAATGGGGATGACCCAAAAGTGGTTGTTGCATGTTAAGCATCAATTATGCGGTGAAGGGGGAGACGACGCGTGCGAGGAGAAACATACCGTTGATGCTGATGATCTCACGCATTGTGGCAGTCCGCGTTAGAAGAGCTCAAGAGGGAAATAAGGGAAAAAGAGAATCTTGACAAAGGTGAGCAATATCGCAAAACAACAACCTATCTGACGAGGTTGAGGGCAGGAGAGAATGCAACAGGTCTAGGATGAAGTCTAGTAGAGTTCTGTTGATCGTAGAAGGGGTCGTTTTGAGCGGTGGGGTCACTTTTTTTGTTGTCCCCCCTGTTTCTGGTAAGCGCACTGGGCGGGCTTTCGGGTTCTGTCGATAGCCCAATTCCACGCTACCCCAATAGGTTATCCAGTGACCCCAGTGGCCAATCAGGGGGGTTGATTAGAGCTCCAGCACAGACCAGATGCCCCTGAGGCCGGTAATCCGGCAGCTACCGGGAGACCATTTCACAGTAGGCAACTACTTTGGGTACAGTAGGTATTGCTGTGTTGGCGCACTTTGTTCCAATCAAATGGTGCTTCAAGTTCTGCTCATCCAATCCAAGGTACCGGTAGCGCACTTTGACTCCTCCTCCTCTCCTATTCTGTCCTCATCTTATTCTCGCTACATTTAGTAAGTGGCTGTCAATATGAGAGCCTCGTGGTGGATTGGGACATGTCTTCTACTTCCATACGTATGGGCGAATACTGAGAAGACAATCTTCCTTGGTCCGCCGCCGGTGGATATAGACTCAACTTATCCCGCTTTAGACTACTTACAAGTCCTCTCTCTCAACCCTCGTCACTTCGCCATTCGCACACATCTCGAGGTAGAATCCCCCAACAATGAGTCGAGACACGGCAAAGTCTCATGGTTTGTCCTTCACAATCTTACCGAGGATCAACGCTACGAAGTGCGAGTTTGCTGGGCGGCAACTGTAGGTCAAAGCTTCCGCATAAGGGCTCAGGGGAGTTGGTAGAGAGGCTTATTTCTATCTTAGCAACCAACCGCCTTTAGGCTTGAAACATATGAACTCGAAACTGTCTTCAAGGCGCCTGAACTGACAGCAGAGTTATCCGCATATGCATATACACTCCAGTCTAACGAGAACAGTCATGTTGCCATACCTTGGCAAACCCTAGAGCCGGGCATGCAAGGTTCTGTCTTGCTGCTCAGGATTGCCGCAGCTGCAGACTTCTATACTACAAATCATACATTGATGAGAAATGCACCCCCAATCTTGGTAGACATTATCCTGGACCCTTTCATATTAAACATACTTCCCCGTTCGCTATTGCCCACAGTTATTTATATTATTGCGGTAGCCCCCGTTTCTTGGTTTGTGGGCAGATGGATATCGTCATGGGTTCGCCAACTAGCAACAGAGCCGACGAAGCAGAAATTTCAATAGGCTTCTTGGTATAACATCTGATCCCAGCGTTAGGAATGCCTAGTGGCTTCTTAAAAAAAGTATGAACAACATATATCAATTCATCCAATACAGTGTTTGTCAAGGTGTTTCAGTCACCATTTCTTCGTACGCAAGGCCACTTAAACATGAAGACCCTCGAGGTAAATGGACACGAAATTCGAGGCACAGTGGACGGTGCTTGACCGGGAGCCGACCAATCGCTCTTTGAAAACTTAATCACCAGTTTCCAGGAGGGTGGTATCCTGGTTGACTGCCGTGCTGACCGTGCTGCGGAGCAGACCCTTGACTGGTGTAAGAAGGTTGACCAGGGTACTGATGTGGAGGAGCCGCCGAAGGAGGGGGCGGGTATTGCTGATTGTACGCCGAAGGAGGAGGTGGATATTGTTGTTGGTGACCCCCGTATGACGGCTGAGCCGGAGAAGAGGTATATTGGTTTGGTGGAGGAGCTGCTTACGTTAGAAAAACTTGGTAGTTAGAAGTGGTCAACCTAGTGCTAAGTGACTCACGATATTCGTGTGAAGCTGGACTGTGTCCGTAATTTGATGGCGGTCCACTACTTCCATAGGGAGTATTCGGTCCGCCTTGAGCGTATGAGGGAACACCATGCTGTCCCGGCGGGGGTGGGTAGGATGGCGTACCATGCTGGCCTGGAGGAGGATTGTAAGAAGGTGCGCTGTGTTGGTTAGAGGGCGGAGAACTATATGAGGGTGTAGATGCATTTGGCGATTGATAAGACGTCGGAGGCGCTTGACCACTGTAACTTCCTGCTTGGCCAGAATTCGAGTAACCAAAATTTTGCCCCTAGATCTATGTAAACAGCCAGAATAGCTAATCCCATGAAAGAAAACTTACTGATTGCTTCCCGTGATGGCCCCCAAAGATTCCTGACACGCCCCCCATCACTTGTCCGGCCAGCCCGCTGGACGAATGAGATTGTCCACCATGGTAGTTTTGGGGCTGATCGGGCTTGTGTCCTGACGAGAATAGATTTGAAGCCAGTTGGCCTACTAAATTGCCGGAACCGCCGCCTCCAGAATGACTCCCAGAGGAACCACCGTGAGTATTGCCAAGGCTTCCGATCAGTTGACCGGCCAGGCTCCCCAGCCCCCCCGAGCCCTGACTGCCGCCACTATGCGGCTTCCCACTACCACTCGTGAACTGGCCTAACAGCGCGTTTGTGGCGATGCTCTGTCACGATGAGACGGTCAGTGTTGCTTCGCTACAGACGCTCAATATTGTAATGAAGAGCGTTTGAACCAACGTACGCCAAAACCTCTGTCGCTGATCGATCCATCGAGGCTCCTCGAACTTTCCGGAGGTAAGATAGGTTCCATACGGCCGTCTGGATGTTTGAGGGTTTGTGTGCCGTCGGGATGTGTTATGACCTCTCGCGGGCCCGGTACTCCATATGGATGCTCGTTCGACTGCGCTGGAGTGCCTCCCGGAGCAGCATCGGTAGGGACCTCCCATTGCGAGACGCCGGTCGAAAGCTGGACATAATAGTATTTTTTGCTCGATCCATCCCACTGCGCAATCCATCCGGGAGGGAGGTGTGGTGGCTCGAACGTGGGACCCTCGTTAGGAGAGGCGGGGCCAGCCATTATCGTGACTGAGGGGTCCTGAAGCGATTCTCGACTGCTACGTCGTACAGTGGCGGACGGCGAGGTGTAAAGCGAAACGGGAAAAGACGCAGATGGACCAGTGTATAGAAAGAAACCTGCATAACAAAGACTTATTGTTAGCAGAACTAGACTTCTACATGGGTAGTTAGAGATTATGGTATCGTGAGTGGCTGAAGTGACTTGACGTACCTCTTCAATTCCGACCAACAATCTGGAAAGCTTGGAGGGGCTAAAGGGTTGTCGAGAAGAGGGCACTGATAGTAATTATCTACTATCAGGATACTGGTCACAAGTGCTGGCAGGTGGGGTCGTCTTTCTTTAGACAGCACAGCCTCTCACACTACATTCTATCTGCTGTTTCCAGCTTCTAGCATGTAGCTAATTCGCCCCCGAGGCCGGCTCAAATTCAAACTGGCTTCCGCAACTAGATGCCTTTCAGCTTACCTACAAACCAGAGTAGCCAAAGTTCTTCTGATCGATTTCCAGACATTAGCTATATATGCAACTTGGAAAAGATTCTAGAGATAGCATATAGCAAGAGGTTATCTCTGTTTCTTTCAAAGTTCTACTAGTTTTCGGTTCCGTAATCGTGATTTATCGAGTTATATGTTCAGAATGGCAAAATTATCTTCAGTACTTGAGCCGTCACTACTCCGGATTAGGTACTTATCGTTTGTTGCCTAATCCAATGACCTTGCTGCGCCCTCAGCAAGGTGGGTAATGAGCTCAGGTATTGTACAAAACCTGCAAATCCCTTGTCACGTTCCCTTTGTTATGAGTAGTTCAAGAAATTGAGTCATACTCATGCGCAACGCAGGGAAACAACACCTTCCAAGTTGTGTTTGATAGTTCTATAAACAGGTAAACAGGCTGATGTTTCTTTCAGCATATGCGTAGCTAAAATGCTAGTCCAATATTTTATATTGCTATCCAAATCTGCAATGCCTGCTTTGAATTTTCGAAGGTGGCGAACTCAAAGGCTTCGGTGTCTAATAGATTCCATAACATATACTGCGCTTGTAGATTTGTCATAAGTCTCACCGACAGGAGCCTCTGAGAGCCTGCTGTTTAACCTGGTGGTAAGATAGTCTGCATGTAAAGGATAGATCAGACGGATCATGTATCCATCCAACAACGTAAGGAAGACTTGACATATATGACCCTGTCGTCGATTATAATAAAGTGCTCGTATGTATCATTGCTCAGATGCCGCACTGGTGGCCTTGGGCAAGTACTTACATGAAGGCGAGTACTTCACGAGGTGAATGGGCACCCACTGCAGACAGAGAAGCTTATAGATGCTAGGTATGCTTAAAAGAGGACTATATATAAGAGGTAGTTAGGGTAAGCTGTGATGAGAGGCAACCTGTGAATCTCCGCTTCTTCCTAGAGTTCAATCGACAGCTGCAAACTGTTACCTTAATAGAGCACGGTAGTACCGTATTTACTTACTTTAAAATGGTAGTGAACCTTTGAATTCGACATTTTCTCACAGGTAGTAAGATGGAAGGCCGGCATATTCTGTGCGATTTTCACTTTATTTTCAAACCTTTCGGGTAAATCGACAAACCAACGAATGAACGAATCAAGTGTTTCCGGATAAGAAAAGTATATGTACCTAGATACCTGGTGTGGCATAATGGTCAAAGCTTCCCCCACCTTCTGGGCAGGGGGTCAGTTTTTGCGACTTAAAGAACTGATCATTCGACTTAAAACTAAACCTATTTTAGTATTATTAGCACCCCACCCACCCCTAGCTCCAATTTATACTTAATTTATATAAGCAAACTAGCACTAACTAGGGTTACCTTAAACACTAAAAAAAGATTAATAAAAAAATAGTTATAAAGGTTAATAATATATGAAAATTTATTAAATATATAATATAATAAGCCTTATAACGTTTTTAAGGGCTATAAAGTAAATAAGGTAGCTAAGATGCCTTAATTTAAGGGCTATACTTATTAATATTTATTAATACTTATTAACTTATAACGTATTATATTATTAATACTTATTAATAATACTTTTAAGCTGTTACTTAAAGTACTTTAAAGTTATTATTTAAAATAAGTTATAATTATTATAGCTATTATAATTATTATATTACTTATATTATTACTTATATTTAAATGTTATATATAATAACATTTATTTATATTATTACTTACTTTTTTAATTAATTTTTAACTTACTTATTAATTACTTTTATTTATTAATAAAATATTAACGCTTTATGATTTTTATTAAAATAACGTTATTTTTAGTTTTATTTTATTTTAAGCTATTAATTATACTTTTTTTTAAATAAAAATATTTAGTTTTAGATTTTTAATAACTGTTATAGTTATAATTATGTTTTTTATACCTTTAACTGCTAGTTATTTTAATACCTTTTAATAAGGTTTTAATGTTTAATAAACTTATATATTAACTAAAGGCTACGTTATTAAAAAAGCATATTTAAATAATAAAAAAGATGGTTAATATATTTACTATATTATTTATTATATAGTTAACTTTTATATTAAAGCTTTTTAAAGCACTTGTTATAAAACTTTTATAACTAATAAAAAGTACTTTTTTAAAACTTTTATAAAGCTTTATTATAATATTAACGTATAAAAATTTAAAGTTAAGCACTTTTATTATATTTACTTACTTTTTTTTATAACTTTAACTTATTAAAAGTAAAAATTAACCTTTAAAGTTATTAAGATAATCCTTTATAGCTTTAATAACTTTATGCTTTATTGCTTTATTTATAAAACTATTAAAAGTTTTAACTTAAACTTAGCTTTAATTAAAAATAACGTTAATAACTTTATATTATATACTTTATATAAAAAAAAAGGTTTATATATTAACTATAATTAAATTATTTATTAATTATAATAAAATAATGTATAATATAAGGTTAAATATAAAAATAACCGTATTTTTTAGCTTTTATAGTTTTTTTTATAATGTTAAAAAATATAAAAGCAGTTATTTAACGTAATTTTATTAAATAATACATATAAAGTTTATTTTTATTTACTTTTTTTTATAATAATCTTTTATGCTTTTTATATTAATATTATAAACTAATTATAATACTTAAGTAAACTTTTTTAATAAACCTTTTTTTAAAGTTATTAATATTACTTTTTTAAATATAACTTTTAATATAACTTTTATTATATTTAATAATAAAAAAAAAGATTTTTATATGTAATATTTTAATTACTTTAATAACCTTTACTTTAAACTTAATATTTTTTTATTTAAAGTAATAATTATTAATAAAGCTAAAATTATTTATAACGTAGTTAAGTTTATTTAACTTAATATATAGTTATAACTTTATATTTAATATATTTTAAGTAATATATATGTTAGGTGGCTAAAGGGTATAATATTATATATAAGTAAGTGGTTAAGATAAATAGCTGTATATATTGATTTATTTATATAAACTATTTTTACGAGGGTAAGACCCTTGTACGCAGAATTTTATAGTACAAGAATTCTGCTTGCGTATACTGCTTACGCAATTAAGTTAGCACCCGATTGTTAATAGCGTACAAATAGATTCGTATGTAGTTAGCAGTAGCTTTATATATAGTTAGCTGCAGCTTTGTACGTAGTTAATATTAATAATATAACACTGGCTCTTTTTTTTTTTAACTGTAATACGCTCCGTATAACTGCTAAATAATTATAAAAATTCTAAAAAACGTAAAAAAATACTAGCTGAACTGTATAGTTAATTATAACTAATAAAATTGCTTAATAGCATGTTAAATTGCTGTTCTTTATAGATCGTATATATATTATGTTATATTATAGTTTAATGTTATACAAAAAAAAGGGTTTAGTTTATAACTGCTTTTTATACGTAGTTACTAGTTTTGCGTGTTTAAAGTGCTAAAGATTAAATAAAGTATTTTGTACATAAACTAGTTATTTTTAAACTGCCCTTTTGCTTCTTTTTCCTTTTTTTTTTTTTTTTTGCGTAAATATATATATATATAAACATATATACGCATATATATATATACATATATATATACGCATATATACGCACATACCTTATACGTATGCTTTTTAATAATTATTGTATAGTTATGTTAACTTAAAAGCTACAGCTGTTTTATAGTAGCAGTAGCAATAAAACTGCTACTGCTACTATTATTATTATTATTGTACGTAAAGTTTATAAGCTATTTAAAGGGTTATATTAATAGTTAACTAGGTAAATTAATAGTAGCAGCAATAATAAAATGGCCGCTACTGCTCCTACTGCTGCTTCCGCCGGCCTTTTACATTTTACGCTACTATTGCTTAATAATATTAATTAGTTTAGCCAGTTTATTTATATAATTAATAATAGTGCTATAAAAGTGTATTATTTGCTTACGGGTACTTTAGCTTGCTAGGCGTTTATGTAGGGTTTTTGCATAAATGTACGTATATTTTTTATTGTTTTTTTTTTATACGAATGTTTTTAGCTAATTAGTTTTATTATATAATAGCAAAAAAAAAGAATTATTGCTGCTGCTTCCTTAGTTAACATTATATTTAAAATGTTTGCTACTAATAATTTTGTTAACGCGTAAGCAAAATTTGTCCGCTATAAAAGCTATTTTTGCGCGCTGCTCGTATAAAGCTGCAGTATTATTATAACTGCTTTTTGTGCGGACGGTATGCGCAGCGGCTGCTGCAACTATAACGGTTGGCCGTTTAATATATGTTGTTATATGTTTAATTTTTAGGGCAGCGCTTGCGCTACATGCGTTTAACGCTCGTACAGCGTTTGCTGCTTAGCTTATAATTAAAAAAAAAGAGAATATTTATACGGTTAGCCTTCCGGGGGCATAAATAAAAGCTTGTTGTTTTTATGTTTTTTTATTTACTTATTATTTATATATAATATATAATTATGCTTGTACGTAATATATAATTATGCTTATATATAATATTTGCTTTTATATATACGTAATTTAAGTTTTAGCTGTTTTTATTATATAAGTATGTTTATATATAATATACGCTATAAAATAACCTAGTTTTTTATTATATATTTATTATATAAGTATACTTTTTATAGTTTTTTAATAAGTACTTTAATTTATATAAATAGTTTATTAATAAAAACAAGAGTTTTAAAGGCTTAGTTTAAAGTATGCTTTATAAATATATTTGCTAAATTATTTTTGCTGTTAATTTATTGTACTTTAAAAATTTCTTTTTTTTTATACAATTTATAAAAGAATATAATATTAATTATTAATTTTTTTTTTTGCGTTATTTTTAGCTTAATTAAGCAATCATATAACAATTTAAAATTTAAGCATAAAATAGTAAAAATTAAAAGTAAGTTAAATACTTTTATAATCTTTTAAAAAGTTATATAAAAAGTAATAACATTATTAAAACTGCTAACTATATTATATAATTTATTAGTTAAAACGCTTTATATAACGCGTTTATATTTGCTTAAATTTTAATATATAATATTACTTTTAATTTTAAAATTTAAATTAATTATATTTTTTATATAAGTTTTTATAGCTAATACAATAATAAAACTAAGCTATAAAGTTATGTTTATATTATTTATAAATAAGCTGTTCGTAAATATAAATAATTTTATATAGCTAAAATTAAATAAAATAAATATAAGCCTTTAAATTAAGTTATTTTTTTATTATTTAATCCATTTATTTAATGCTTTAATGTTATATAATTATAGCTTTATTATTTAAGCTATAATAGTAAAATTGTATATAACTTTTAGTTAGTATATATTGCTAATATATGCTTTTTAAGCTTATTAAAAAATATATGCTTATATAAAATTTTTTATGTGTAAGTTAATTTTGGCTAGATTTTTAGCCTAGCTTTTTTAGGTTATTATAATATTATGTTCGTATAAAAAAATCTTTTTGCTGTTAAATTCGATTAAGTAATTTAAAAATAAAGTTTTTTTTAGCTTTATATAAAGTTTTATTTATAAAAGTTTTTATTTTTTATATAATAAAAAACTTAAAGTTATAAAATTTAAAATATTATCCGTTTATATTCTAGTTATTTTAAAAATATTTAAGCTATTATATATAAAAAGTAAACATAAGTTATATATAAATATTTATATTTTAAGCTTTTTTTAGTAGTATTAATAATATGTTTTAAATTAATATAGCTTAAACTTAGTAAAGCTATATAATAGCTATATAATTTAAAGAATAGTTTTTAAAAAGTATTTACTTTTTAGTTTTAAAAGCAAATAAGTATAAATATTGCGTAATAGTTTATTTTTTAATTAAATATATGTTTAAATAATATTTTTAAGTTTATATAATGTTTTAAAATTTTATATAAAAGTAGGTTTAAAAGCTAAAATTAACTATTAATTTATTTATTAAATTATTAATAATTAAATAAAAATTATATTTTTTTTAACATTATTATATTTTTATATAATAAGTTTTAACTTTTTATACGGCTTAATATTCTTTTTTTTAACTTTTTATATAAAGCAGAACTTAAAAATGTGCTTTTTTTTATATATATTTAAGTTATATATAACAAACTTAAAAACATTTTATATAATAAGTTTGTTAATTTTTATTACATTTAACTTTTTAAATAGCTTTTTAAAAGTTATAATAATTTTGTCCGTATAAAGCTTAATTATTAGTTTAAAAGCTTATTGCTTTTTAAAAGTTAAAAATAACTGTAGTATTAATATATTATATAATAAGTATATAGCTGGTTCTTTTTTTAGTTAGCCGCGTGTTTTTTGTATTACTACCGGTTTTATTAGTTGTACGTTATTATTTTTTTTTTTCGGCCGGCCGCGTTTTTTCTATAATACTGCCGGCTGTACTAATTGTACGTTATTATTATTTTTTTTTCCGTTTTTAGCTTAAACGTTTTTTATATAATAGTACAGTTTAACTTACATATACTAAAAACGTATAAGTTTGTTTATTAAAGCAATAATTATATTTAATTTTTTAATTGCTTTAATTTTATATAAACCTTCTTATTTTTTTTTTTTTTTTTATATAAGTATTTTACTTTAAAAGGAAAGTATAAAAACGTTGTACAAAAATAGTCCGTTCTGTTTATTAATCGTATAGCTAACTTTAACTTTTGCACGGTTTTTGCGCAGCATTTTTATTATATTTTAAATAGCTGCAGCTTTTTATATAAAAGCTAGAAAAAGAGAAGAATTTTTATTTATACGTAAGTATGCTTTAAAAATAAGGAGGGTTAGTATAAAGCTGTTAGGTCCGGCTATATTATTTAACGCTTTAATTATTATTTGTAAAATTAATTTATTGTTTATTTATACGTTAATTTTTTCGCAGAAAATATTGTACGCATGTTTAAATAAACCATATGCTCGTTTTATTTTACTAATTGCTTAATATGCTTTTATAAACATTTTATAGCATTATATATTAGTTATTTTTGCGTACTTATAAAATTTATTAAACAAAAAGTTTATTCTTAAGTTGTATACAACAATATTTAGGGGTCCTTAATAAACGTTAATTTAATATTTGCATAATATGTTTTATACGTTTTGCGCAGATATAAACTTTAAAAATATAGCTGCTTAAAACAATGTTATAGCGTTAATTACATATAATACGTTCTTATTTTTAATTTATATAACATTTATAATTACTTTATAGTTAAACTTATAGTTGTTTTTAATTATAAATTTAAAATAACGTAATGCTTTATTATACGTTTAATAATAATAGTAAAACTTCTGGATTTTTTTTAAAATTGGTTATTTAATTTTATGTCCTATACGAATTAATATTTTATATAATTTTTTTATATAAAAATATTTAAAACGCTTATATAATTATTATAATTTAACTTTAATAAAATAGCTAGCTGCTTTATACAAATAAATATTAAAAAATAAGTAACTTTATTTTTATATAATAAAAAGTATATTTTTGTTTTTTTATATAATAACATTTTTTATATTATTAAAGTATATTTTTAAACAGTTTACGTCTTTAAGTAAAAATAAAAACGGAGTAAAAATGTTTAATATATAAAAAATTGTGCAACTAATTTTATTGTTAATTATAATAATATTAATTAAAGTTATTATATAGCTTTTGCTAAAGCTTATTTTAGTTATTTTAAACGTTTATATAATTTTTACACTAGGGTTTTTTTATATATAAGCTTTTATTTATAGTTTTTTTATAATAAAAAACTTAAAAGCATTTATATCTTATATAATACTTTAATACTTTATATAATATTAATTATTAAGTATAAATTAGTTTAAAGGTTAGTTTATTATTATTGTTTAAATATTTTTATAAGTTATATAATATATAAATGCGTTATTTATAAAATATTATACTATGCTTTTATTATATATATTAAAAATTTTTTTTTTTTTATTTTTATATAAGTTTAAATAACCTTTATACTTAATAAAATATATTAAAAATTTTTTAAAGGTTAGCTTATTATTAAACATTATTTTATATATATTAAAGTATTAACCTTTTATATAGGCCTTTTTTTAGGGCGTATAGTTCGTGGACTAATAGCCCTTTTTTTAATAAATAAAACACTTTTTATTTATATAAGTACTTTTTTAAAGGTAAATATTTATATAGTTTTAGTTAAAATATTGCCTTTATAAATTCTGGGGGTATTATTTAACATTTTTATATTATACGGAGTAATAATTAATATATTGCTAGTTTATATAATAAGTATTTTTTATTTTTTATATAAAGTGTTTATTTAATAAATTTTTTTTTATTTAAAAATATAAGCAGAGGTTAAAAAAAAAACCTTTATATATAAGTTTTTAAAAGATCAGTGTTATTTTAAATTTAAGTATATTTTAGTATGCTTATACAACAGTTATATTTAAGTATATTTTTTTAAAATATTTAGCTTTAAGTGCTTATTATACTTTAAAAAACTTGTTAATTATAACTTCGAATACTTTATATAATAAAAAGTTCTTTTTTTGCTAGCATACTTATATAAACGTAATATTAGTTTAGTCCGTTTAATACTAATTATAATTTATAACTATATTAAAGTATAAATCTATAGTATTATACGTTTTTTTTTACGTATAATTAAAACTAATATAATATATATAATAATTTTTTGCACGATTAATTAAAATTGTTAAAAATACTGCGTAAAACTATTCTTCTGTTATTTTTAGCTTTTAGCAAAAGTTAACAAACTATTATACTTTATTATAAAGCAGATCGTACGGCTTTTTAAAGTAGTTCCTTTTTTTTTGCTAAATTTTTAAAAACATTTAATATTTTATGGCTAAAATAATCCTGTTTTAAATATTATACAAAAGTAGGATCTAGATTTAAAATATAAATATTCTTATATTTAATGTTATATAAAACGTAGGTTGCTTTAAAGTTTATAAAAAATATTATATAACTAAATATTTTATTATACGTTAAAAGTGCAGCATGCTTTTAGCTTATACAGTTAAATCTTAAGTTAGTTTATAAAATAAGTAATATTTAATAAATAAAAATGTTTTTTAAAAATGTGCTTTTAATGTTTTATTATTATATAGCAGTACATTATTTTAAATTAAAGGTCTTTTTTAATTTTATATACGAAGATCTTTTTAAAACTGTGCTTTAAATTTAAGTATAAAAATAATATTTTGTTATATAAAAAGATTTTTATTGTTGTAGCTTTAACCGCGGAGTTATTAACTTAAAATAAAAAATTTAAGTAATGTTTAAAACAGTTATATAAAGAGCTAAAGTTTATATACGAAAACGTATTTATTTTTTATAATTTATATAATACGATCTTTTTTTATACATAAAACTAGGTTTTAATTTAAAACACCTTTTATATAAAGCATATTATAAATCTTTAAAATAATTTCCTTATTAACTAACTATATTACTTATAGTTTACTTTATTTAAAATTGTTTGTTAGTTTTTTTTAAAGTTTTTTTAAGTTATATATATTTTAATTATATTTAATATATAAATACGTAGCTTACGTATTAATCTTTTTTTTATTTATTATACTAAGATTATATAGTTCGTTATTATATATAAAAAGGTTTATTATTTTTTATATAATAGTTAAAAAAATGTTAATAACTTAAACAATCTTTTTAATTATAAACATATACGAAGGTTTGTTTAAAAATATTTAAAGCTGTTTTTAAAAAGTTTAAGCGTTTTTAAATATTTACTTTTGCTAACCTTTGTACGAATAACTAACTTTTAATATATTATAAATATGTTAAATTAATTATTGTATAAACTTTTGTATAGTTCGTATAATAATAGTTAGAAGGTAGCACAATTATACGCTATTAATTAAATTTCCGTGCAAAGGTTAAACTAAAGCACGTATAAACAATCGATCTTTTTGTCCTTTTAACATCCGTTAAAAGAACTAAAGTATAATATAAAATACGCGGTCCTTTTAATTAAATAAAGATTCTGTCTTTACTTTTACTAATTTATATTCTTTAGCTAAAAACATTAATTAGTATTAAATAGCTAAGGGGTATAATATTATACATAAGTAAGTAGTTAAAATAAATAGCTATATATATTAATCTATTTATATAAACTATTTGTACGAAGGTGAGACCTTCGTACGTAGAATTTTATAGTACAAGAATTTTGCCTGCGTATACTGCTTACGTAATCGGGTTAGCACCTGATTATTAACAGCGTACGAATAAACTTATACGCAGTTAACAGTAGCTTTATACGCAGTTAGCTGCAGCCTCGTACATAATTAATATTAATAATATAACAATATATGCTAATATAATTTAATAATAAAATAAACTAAAATAAAAGGGTTATATAGCTTTAATTATTAAATAATGCTTTAATAAATAATAGTATAAGTTAAACTATATAAATAATAAAAAGTTTAAAGCTATAAAACTACTGCTATTATTTATAGTTAAAAAAGCTGCTTTAAAATAATAACAACGTTATTATTATTATTTTAATGGGTTATTTAACATTAATTATAATATTAACGGCCTTTTAACCTTATAATACTATTTATTTTATTATAAAATAAAAGCTAAAGCCCTTTATTATTAAAATAACCTTATAAGTAAATTTTTTAATTAGCTATATATATTAACTTATTTAAGTAATACTTATTAATAATATTATATATAATAAGTTAATTATTATATTTATAAATATTATAATTATAATATTTAAAGCATTTTAAGGGCTAAAAATCTTTACGTTAAATTAAAAGTTTATTTTTATAACCTTTAAACTAATGGTTTATAATTATATAAAACTATTATAATATTTATTAATATAAAAAAAAGTAGATTTAAAGCTGCTTAAAAAAAGTAAGTTAATTATATACTTATTAAATGTTAAACTTTAATATTTATTAATAAAGCAGTTAAACTAACAATTAATTAGTACGCTTTAAAATAAGCTTATAATTAATATATAGCTATAAAAAAAGCTTTTATTTTAAAAACATATTTATTATGTTATACTAATATTTTTAGTTATTAATAAGGTATACTTTACTGTTACGCTTTTTATAAGCATATATATACTATTATAAAAGCTAATAATATATGTTATATTTACGTACATTAAGGTTAAGCTTTAAAAGTTAACAATTTTAATAAATATTAATAGCTTTAAGTAAACTTAAAGGATTTAAACCTTTTATTATTAATTAATAACTTTAAATAAAAGTAAAAAACATTAAAAATGTTTTAATAACTATATAATTAATCTGTTAACGTTATATTACATTAAATTTAAACCTTTAATGTTACTTTAAGCTATTAAGTTCTTTTTAATAATAATAATATCTTTAGTTAATATAAAACCATATTATAAAAAGGTGTTATTAACTTTAATAAGCAATAAAAACTACTTTTATTATTAGCTTAATTAAATTTAATAAATAAAAAGTAGTATTATAAACTTTAATATTATTAATAACTTTTATTAATGCTTTTAACATTAATATAACTAACTTTACTATTTTTTTAACCACTTTTTATAGTATTAATAATGTTTATATGTAAATATAAGTAAGTAAAAATGCTTTTATTGTTAACGTAAGTGTTATTAACACTTTTATTAGCATTTATAATAGCTTTATAAGCGTATTAAGTAATAAGGAGTGGTATTAAGGGCTATAACATGCTTTTAAGCATGTATAAGCTATATTACACCCTTAAACCTTTTAATAGCTGCTATTTTAAGTAATAAAGGTAACATAAACAATGTTTTTAAGCTTTATAAAGCTAAAATAAACTAGCAAGTTATTCTTTTTAATTAAGGTAATAAACCTTAAAAATAAGACTTTTTACTTTTAACGCTTTTATATGTAATTTATATAATAATGTATTATATATAAGACTTTTAAACACGTTAAATTAGCTAACTTAACAGTTTTTTAACTAAGTAACTTATATAATTATCTTAATTATATTACGTATAAAATTGTTAGTTTATATAACGTTGTTAAAAAGCGTTAATTTAAACATATAAGTTATTAAAAGCATTAAAAAGCGTTAATTTATATAACGTTATTAAAAGCGTTAACTTAAACGTATAAATTATTAAAAGCATTAAAAAGCATTGTTTTATATAACGTTGTTAAAAGCGTT
This sequence comes from Xylaria flabelliformis, assembly GCA_007182795.1. Taxonomy (NCBI): domain Eukaryota; kingdom Fungi; phylum Ascomycota; class Sordariomycetes; order Xylariales; family Xylariaceae; genus Xylaria; species Xylaria flabelliformis. Next base: position 726,019 of record VFLP01000006.1, on the reverse strand, counting down.
GTTTTATACGTATAAATTGCTAAAAACGTTAAAAAGCATTGTTTTATATAACGTTATTAAAAGCGTTGTTTTATACGTACAGGTCATTAAAAGCGTTAATTTGTATGTATAAGTCATTAAAAGCACTTATTTTAAACAGATCGTTAAAAGCGTTAAAAAGCGTTAATTTATATGTACAGGTCATTAAAAGCACTTATTTTAAACAGATCGCTAAAAGCGTTAAAAAGCGTTGTTTTGTACGTACAGGTCACCAAAAGCACTTATTTTAAACAGATCACCTTTAATTGCGACCGCCCGATCAAGCCAGACCGTCTGTTTTTTGAGCCCCCTGCTACTACATGGGTCCTGCTGCCAGTCCTATACAAATTAGGTATGGATTGAAGCAGTGGGGATGTGGTGGTGGGGAGCTGCCGAACAAGGTTTAGTTTCAAGTCGAATGATCAGTTCTTCAAGTCGCAAAAACTGACCCCTCTGGGCAGAAGTGCTAAATGCTGTTAGCAGATCAGTACCTACAGGGAGGTACCTACCCAAAGCTACAAGGGTGGTGGGGAGTCTCTATCACGTACCGAAACACGTTACTAGGGAGCTAAGGTACCTCTCCAGAACATGCCTTATGTAGACATCCCAGTCCTGCACAACGCAAACCTCTACCATTACGCAAAAGGCTATCAGTTGCGACCTACTCACTTCTCAAAGCATTAACTTTCCTCTCCCAACCCCATTTTCTTCTTTTTCACTAGATCCGCCTGCGCCCTATCATTGATCACGTTATCTCTGAGCCTCACAAGCTGGCGAAACTCACCTCGACAGCTTCGTTTTTTTACCGGACTCCTGCGAACTTGGCACTGACGGCACAGCGGTCTGCACCCGCCTGGTCCATCAGCCATCTCCAGCGAAGCCGTGTCTGAAGCGACGTACAACACCCTTCAACCTCGTACCTTTTGCCCAGTCCTCTCCACCTTCCGCCATCCGCCATTCGCATTGTGAATTACCATAGACGCCCGCCCACGCTATCGCTACGTTCCCCTCTTTATTTCCGACACAACCCCGCGAACTGTGAGCACCAGCAACAGCAAGCTTAGGCGATCTTTTCTCACGGACACCCCACAATACGACAGTTACGAGGCTGAGCTTTGGCGACGAGGCCCAACTATCTCGACAACTTTGGGCAGCTTGCGGCACCGTTTCTTGTGCATCAGGATACAGAACAACCGTACTGCCGAGGGGGGGCCGTCCAAACCACTTTGGACGCTCCAGGGCGCCACGTCAAGTTGTTGTTCTCTAGTGTCCTATTCGTGGTAGTGGAGGGGGCGAATTGATGATACTCTCTTAGCGGCTTAGCCGCCTCTACCTTCACCATGGGAAAGATAACGAAGGCTATCCAGACTAAGCACAAGGAGACCTTGGTAAGGCCCCGGAGGAGGACATGTGCCTGGTTTTGCGCTTACTGACATCTTCCCAGACTCCTTGGCTGCAAGATTTTGTCGATACGGCAACGTCAAAACCGTTACCTCTCTTACCCCAGGTTCTTGCAACATTCCCTTCACGATGGCCCTTTCCGCGTGGCGATCTGTATCATTGGATACCTCTTCTCAACCGATTTGATGAGCTCTTGGAGTCGTTCAATGCAACTTACAAACTAAACGAGGGCCCCCAGAGTCGTGATTTCGGCCTTGAAGTACTTATGAAGAATAGCCATGGGCTTGAAGGGACCGAGCTATCTGAAACCCTCTTAGAGCTCAACTATAAGCAGGATGGAGATGTGTATCTCATTGAATCGATCCTCAAGTTTACTCAAATGCTCCTCGATCATTGTGGTAACCGCAGCATATACGCCAGCAGTGCCCACTTGAACGATCTGCTAAATAGCACAGACTACAGAATTTTATGTGCTGCACTTAAAGTTGGTGTTGAGCTCGCTCAACGTTACCAAGCTTCGGTGAAACGTATCCATGGGATGGCTACTCGGCAGGTACATACCACTTTATTGTCGAATCATTACAACATAGACCTTGATCGCGTGCAGCAAATCGCCCAGCCTTTTGTCAAAACGCCCATTGTTAAACCCGATTCTGGCCCACTCTCCACACCAAGCAGCGCCAGCAAGAGCAAAGAGAAATCATCAGGTGGAAGCTCAAAAAACGTGGCTACAATGTTCGCCAATGATCTATGTGCCATCGCAAACCCAGAATCTAACGAGACACAAGATGCCCGAACGCGCTGGAACGGATGGGCTGACGTGAAATTAACATATTACCCGTCTTCTAGTACGGCTCCTCATGAGCACGCGCAGCCGTCCGTGCCGGATCGCGGCTTACAAAATGTCCCATCAACTCCCACTCCTCTACGACGCAGCAATTCTGCGAACGCTTCACATGTCACCCCCCGCACAAATCGTCAAGTCCAGGGATTGTCAGAAGACTCTCCGGGCTCACCATCTCGATCTCCCGCACTAGGTCGCGATGAAAGCATTTCTCCTGGCCAGAAATCCCTAGAGGTGCCTCAATCCACAGTTATTGACTCCTGCCCATATCAAATACTCGGCAAGCTACCAAAAGACTTACCTAAAGAGACTAGATACGAATTCCTCAATCGCCTACGAGTAGCTAAAGCCTTGACAGGGTCTACAGAGTCTAGGCAACAAGCTCTCAAAGCACGCTTATTGGCTATTCAAAACCTAGCGTATATTCACGTCGAATCGACTTTTGTCGAAAAGGTTCTTAGGCAAGACAGTGATGAGCCACGTCGGTTTCAGTTGGTTTACCAGCTGGCTGAGCTGATCCATCCTGGCGCGGACGGTACAACACAGGTTCCTTTAGATCTTCAGTCTATCGCGCTCTCTCTTTTAGAGGCAATTTCGTCGTTCCATACTAAAGTTCCCGACGTATTCTCTGCACTGAATGCAACGGTCAATCATGGTGTGTTGCTCTATGTCATCAGAAAAGCTGTTGCTGAGATGAAGGAGGATGATGAGGGTGAGCAGCTGACCTTGAAGGATGAATGGCGGGATAATCTATTTTCCCTGGCACTCCACATCACCATGGCGATGGCAAATACTTCTATGCGCAACATCCCAGAGATCATTTCGGCTGGCCTGTTGGAAATACTTGTCGAAATTCTGAACCTCAGATCGAACGTTGCTGAGCGAACGCATGGTACACTGGTCGGGTTCTTGGATAGTCTCATGTACAATGTGCAAACGTCGTTCCCGTCGCTGGCGGCAGCTGATGGCCTAGAAGCGATTACGAATCTCATTACGCATGAGGTCAATCTCGCCAGACAGCTAGTTTCTGATGGACAAGGAACACCTTCCAGCCATCGATCACAAGTGGTAGACTATGAGATTCCTTTCTACCAGCAGCAAAATCTCAAGTTTCTCTTGAAGTTCATCCATCATATGATGACAAATGCATTCGCCTTTGGTGGGAACACTGATCGACTGCTTCGAAATCTCGTGGATAAGTCTGATCTCCTCCACAGTATCCGTGAGATCATTGAAAATGTGACACAGTTTGGAGCGCTGGTCTGGACAAATGCTGTCACCATTTTAGGCGATTTTCTTAATAATGACCCAACTAGTTTCTCGGCGGTTCTTGAAGCTGGACTTATTCATAGCTATCTCAAGGCCTTGACAGGTCGTACTGTCACCGCTGCACAACGCGAGGACGCAGAGACCGCGACGCCTGAGCATCCAAACGCAGACGATCGAGAGTCTTCGGATGGTTCTCCTGTTTCGGACATTCTCGAACAGGATACTCGGCCCCATCCCCCCCTTCAGGACGTCCTTGAACAGCCCCGGGATCACCCGCTCGCTGGCGGGATCCTTGCATCCGCAGACCCTATCTCAACAGTACCTGTCGTTTTGAATGCTATCTGTCTGAATAATCTTGGAATGAAAATGGTTGTTTCTTCGCAAGCATTTGATAGCTTCTTTGAGATATTTGAGAGTCCAGACCACGTCCGAGTGATGGCCGCTGACGAAGGTCTCTCCAATGCCGTTGGAAGCAGCTTCGACGAACTTGCGCGTCACCACCCGTCTCTTCGGCCTGCCATTGCGAATGCAGTCTTAGATATGATAGCTCGAGTTACGTACCTTGCTCAGGCTAAGGCTCGAGATTGTAATTGGGGGGCTAAGCTGGTGTTGAGGGATTCTGAGCAACGGGAATTAGTTGCTGACGAATCCCTTGGGGGTTGCGCTCCAGGGTCGTCAGAACAAGAGAAAGGTAGCAGTGCTGTTGGTGACTCAGATGTCCATATGATGGATGTTGACATTCAAGATGCCGATGACCAAGAGAAATCACCTGGCACACTGTCAGTTCATACGTCTATTTGCCCATATATTGATGTTGTCGCTGGGTTCCTATCCCAGTACATTGGTAACCAACAACTGAAGACGAGCTTGGTTGCGAATGGTGGAATCGAGCGGCTTCTAGACCTTTACACGTCCCCAAGCTTACCGTACACCTCCCGGGGGACTTTTGCGGCCAGAGGTCTCCAAAACGTCTTGTCGTCGTTGATCGAATCATCACCAATAGTTGGTCTTCCATCATTGCTTAAGCGCACGCAGGACGCAATTGATGTGCTCGATGTCGTTGTCAAGTCCGAAACCGCAGCTTCCTACTTCAAACCCTTCCTTACGCAGGATGCAATTTTAACTAGCGATACCACTCATGATCTAATGAAACATTTAACAACTGGAACTTCAGTTGTCAAAGCATTACTAAATGCCCAGTCTTTGATGAGGGTTCTTTACCACTCTTTCCCCTTCTCGTCACGAACTCAGACTGTCACACTTCATGCAATCAATATCTTTGACTATCACAGTCAATTGGTCAGATCGCTAGGTCCTCTCATCCGCGCTGTGGTTCTTGAAGAGATATCCATATCGACCATTGTTCCACAACAGTGGTATGGCAAAGAAAGCGAGACCCAGAACCAGCAAGATACCGCGGCCATCACTCCGCCTAAAAATGATTCTGAGTCTGGCCCCGAATTCGAAGATCCAAACTTCTCTGGTACTTATTCATCTGCTGCAATCTGGCATTGGGCTATGGGAAAGAAAAAAATAACTTCAGGGCCCGAGCCCCTAAGAAATATGCAATCAAGTCCACAGTATCGGAACTTTCAGACCATCAAAACCTTGTGTGAAGCACTCTTGCCTACCGCTCTCCCTCTTTTACAGACTTACGGAAAATCACTACTGCAGAGGCGTGAGCGTGACCCATACATTAGATCCCGTCATGTTCAGCTCGCAGAGGATATCAGTCTCGCTATCCTTCAGCAGTTACGTGTCCCTGATCATGAAGGTACGGCTCGAGATTTACAGTATTGGTACATCATGCTTCATACTACTCATGAGCTATTGGTGAACCCAACCGCAGAAGGTAAGTAGCATTCATCTTGTTCTTCGAATGCCAACCTGCTAACCCGTCCAGGACGTTCCGATCGAGGATTGCATGCTCAGAACATTATACCTGTGCTTTTGGCTTTCAAAAAACATGGTGGTTTGAAGCTACTTAATTCAAAGTTGATTGAATTCAAGAATGAAATCTGTAAAAAACACGAGAGCGATGATGAGGTGGCTAGATCAAGACTCGCTTTTCTCTGCCTTAAAAAGATATTAGATATCTACGCCATGTTTGCTAATGGAAAGCTCATCAGTGACGCGGTTAGTGGGGTAAACGTTCTGCCTCAAAGAGCTACCAGTGGCGATCGAAGAGGTGAGACGGTTGCACCAAATCTTATTGTTGAGCTTAGGGCTACAATGTTACCTGTCATTCAGGAACTATGGGAGTCACCTCTCATTGAGAAAGGTTCAGCTATGGCTGTCGCTAAGATTATTGAAATCTTGAAATTCATATCCTTAGCAGAGGCGGAGGTCAATGCGTACAAGCGCTCAGATAAGGTTAGTAATTGCATCACTCGCTCCCGTCCAAACCGCTGGGGCTAACTTGCGTTAGAATCTGCCACCTGCATACCTCGAACCAAACAATGTCAAGTTCCCATGGTCGATACATGTACAAGAAGTGAAACCGCTTACTGAGAAAGGCTTCTCTGAAGGTCTTGCACAGGAGGCGATTTATCGCAGCTTCGGTAATCGCCAAATGGCTTCGGAATATAGTACCATGCACCAAAAGCACATTGCAGGCACACGCAATCCTATTCCTGAAAATGACGCGCCGACCGAGATGGAAACTGGATCTCCGGCTGAACGTAATGCTCCAAACGATGACGAAGCCATGGTCTTGGACTTACCTGCAGACATTCCACCAGGTATCCTTGATGAGGAGCTCATTGGTGAACTCCGTGATGAACTACGAGATGCCGCTGCGTTATCAAGTGGTACTGATCAAGACACACCTATTCTCTCGACAATGCATCAAGAATCAAACGACCATGGATCAGCTTCAACAAGCCCAGCGCAGGGTTCCGCAGCTAAAGCAGAACCAGAGAGAGAGACAAAGCCATCGCATGTGGCGAAGGAGGATTTAGACGAAGAACGAGCCAAGCTTCGTTCTAACCTGATTGACAGGTGTTTGGATGTCATAGGAGCACACCCAGACACTACTCATGAGGTATCTGAATTGATTGCTTCTGTCGTCGGAAAAGATGATCAGTCTATCAGACAAGAAATTGGCGAAACACTCGTCAACGCGTTGATGTCCTTCGCGATGGATGACGATTTGAAATCTAACGGACGAAGCATTGCCGCCTATGCTCATCTCCTGTCTTTACTCCTACAGGAGGAACAGTTCCTAAAGGCTACTGTAAATATCCTGAAGGAAAACGTAAGCGAATTTCTCCGGTTTCTTGAAGTTCCAGGATCCTCCTCTACTGATGAGCTGTCTCCTTGGATCCCGTACGTGCTTCTTGTGTTTGAGATCCTACTTAGCGACGACGAGCAGCCAGGAGAGATCAGCTGGAAGGTACCTGAATTGGAAAGTGATACTATTCGGCCTCTAGAGTGGATTTCCAAAGATCTTAATGTCAAGGACAACGATCGACGGATCCTTTTAAGCTCAATTCTCGATATTCTCCCACGTATTGGCAAAGAGGAGTCGCTCGCAATCTCGGTCCTCAGGATTTTGGTGATTCTGACAAGAGATCGTGCCGTCGCTCGGCAGGTCGGTGACAAAAAGAATCTACAGCGCCTATTCGTTACTGCGAAGCAACTTTCTGGCGCCGGAGCCATCCGTCTTAGTGAGACGCGAATATCTTCGTATGTTTTGACCATCCTCCGCCATGTAATAGAAGACGAAGAAGTTATAAAACAGATCATGCGAAGTGAGATTCGTACCCATTTGGATGGAGGGCGCAACAATCGATCTTTGGACCCAACAGGTTTCTTAAAGCACTTCTCAAGCCTTGTTCTTCGCGACCCTAAACTATTCGTCGAGGTCTGCAACGAAATTCTAAAACTGAATCGATGGGGCCCTCGCGATGGTGGCTCTTCGCGACCTCAAATCGTTCTTCTCAGGGAGCCGCAAGCAGAAACGACCAAGGACGAAGTCGCCCCAGCCGTCCGAGCCACCGAAGATCTATCGATCCAAGACATTAAACCCTCCACAGAGAGTGGAGACAAGCAAGTGGAAGACATCTCCAAAACAGCTGCACACGATCTGAAGCGTCCGGTCGTTGAAACCCCAGATGGTGTGATACATTTTCTTCTGTGTGAACTGCTGAACTACAAAGAAGTGGATGATAAAGATGTGCTTCAGCTTAGTAAAGAGGGTGCGCAGACCGGTGAACAGAGCTCTTCTTCCTCTGATACACCTAATGAAAGTGATACTCGTGCTGCTGATAGCAAAGAGAAAAAAGGGAAATTGGCATTCAAGGCGGATGAACATCCAATCTTTATCTACCGCTGCTTCCTTCTCCACTGCTTAACAGAACTTCTTCAAAGCTACAACCGCACTAAGATTGAATTCATTAACTTCAAGAGGAATGCACTGCTCTTCGCCAACACGCCGGTCAAGCCACGATCCAGTGTTCTAAACTACCTACTCACAGATCTACTCTATCCAAGTAATATGGATGGTCCATCAGATACTATCGTCTACAAGAAGAAGGTCGCTACGACAATGCAAACGCAAAACTTACTAGTGGCTCTTGTTAGCAGAACTGGCGAAAAGCCTGTTGATCGTGGCCGAGACAAGTACGATTATGAGGATGAACCTGATCTTCTCTTTGTGCGGAAATTTGTTCTGGATACCATCTTGAAATCTTACAAGGATGCCACGACATCCAATGATCCATTTGACTCCAGATATGCCAGGATGCTTGGTCTCGCAGAGGTTATGCATCTTATGATGGGCGATAAAGAAAAAGACTCCACCGCTTCACGAAATAACCCCGACCCTCTTGAACGATCACACGCACAGCTACGGCGACTGATGTACGAAAAGGGATATCTCGCCGCTTTAACTGCCTCCATCGCTGACATTGATCTCGCTTTCCCGCCCGTGAAGAGAACCATCAAATACATTCTCCGTGTGTTCCGAGTGCTAACAAGCACTGCCATCAATCTAAGCCACTCCAACATCATATCCTCGGTCCCAACGAACGACAACGTTGAAGATGAACTTATTTCCACAAGCTCTCTTTCAGATATCGAAGATGATAGAGAAGAAACACCGGATCTTTATCGAAATTCGGCTCTGGGCATGCATGAACCGGGTAGAGATATGGATGATGACTATTCGGAGGACTCAGAAGATGGTGAGGTTCCCTTCAACAATTCCACCCAAGTCAGTTTACTAAGACATGCAGATGATGACGAAGAAATGTATGATGACGAGTACGATGATGAAATGGCATACGAGTCTGAGGATCGCGAAGAGGATGTCAGTGACAGAGAAGACGAGGACCTAGGAGGCATGGGACCGATTGAAGGATTGTCTGGCGAGCCCGGCGTCATTGAGGTTACAATGGAGGACGACGACGATGTCGATGAGATGGACGAGGATGACGAAGAGGATGAAAGTGACGAAGAAGAAGATTCTGATGAGATGGATGATGTGGAAGACCGCATCGAAATTGTCGACGATGAAGGCAATCATATTGACGACGACGGAGCCTCAGACTGGGAAAGCGAGCCAGACGACGGAGCTGACGAAGAAGCAGAAGTAGACTACGAGGGCGAAGCCCAGGATCTTCAAGAAGCTGACATACACGATCTAGATGATGTCGACGGGCTGAATCGATTTGGAAACATTATGCGTGCCATCGGAGATGGAGGCTTTGAGCCCATCGTTGAAGATTTAAATCACCTCAACGATAATTATTTGGAAGGGGAAGAAGATGATGGTAAGTCGCCTCCGGTTTCTTTCGAATTGCTAAACTAATTGACCATGTAGAAGAAGATGAAGATGAGGACGATCTTGATGATGAGTATGCGTACGAAGAGGAGTATCCAAGTAAGTTCATCTATAGATGCCTTTCGGATACCTCACTAATATGGCTAGATGATCCACCACCACGAGAGATTGCGGCTCCAAGTTTAGGCTGGGACACGCTTGTCGTAGATCATGGAGGCATGTTCGGTGGACGCCGTCGTCACCCTCCTATTGACCGTCAGCCTGTGTCACTCCCATTTATGATGGGACAGCGTGATCTGAATACTATTGCTGGTATGTTTGAAGTTCTAGTAATGTACCCAAGGCTCATGCAGTCTCATTATCATTCCTTGGCCATTACTGCGGAGAGTTCCATAGGACTAACATCTATGCAGATTCCCGAATGCGCGGTTCTCGTGATGCTCGTACATCCACTAACGAGGACGGTATTAATCCTCTGTTACGCAGAGCCAACGAGAATAGTCGGGATGGGTCACCACGCCCTGTGAATTTTGCAGGTGGCAGTCTTGTCAGATTGGGACTACCAGGTAGCTTTTTTACAGGTGGTGGACATGATAACCCTATGTCATTTATCAATGATTTGGTCGCGTCGCTTCCAGTTCATTTGGGTCGCCATGGCCATGCCCTTCATTTCTCAATTGGGAGTGGACCCCGAGGCCACGTTGGTGATTTCCCCTTTCCTTTCAGTATTCCCTCGCGCGAAACAAGGTCCGATAGCCGCCGTGATCCGTTTCAGGAGCCCGTCCAGTCTACTTCATTCACCGCCGAGTCGACAATATCCCGTTGGGCCGAAGAAATGAAGATGATATTCGGCGCACAGCACCACGAGAAGGCGCACAAACTGCTTCCTGCAATTCTATTCTATCTTGTTCCCCCTGCTATTGAAGAGGAAAGGAAATTACAAGCAGAACGACAACGCATTGAAGATGCGCAGCGGAAGAAGCGTGAAGAGGAAGAGCGGAAAGCTAAAGAAGCCAAGGAAGCTGAAGAGAAAGCGGCTCGCGAACAAAAAGAAGCAGAGGAACGCGAGCGTGCTGCAGAGGCCGCCGCTGCCGCCGCTGCTGCCGCTGCAGAAGCACAGGCGAGCTCCAGTAGCGAGGGTGCTCATGATAATCGCATTGAACCAGATGCTATGGAAGGCGTTGAGCCATCTAGCGAGACTACTGGTGGCGAACAAGAAGATACAGCAACAGCTAACCAGCCGCGTTCATTCACTACGATTAGAGGAGAACAAGTCGACATTACAGAGCTCGGTATCGATCCTGATTACTTAGAGGCCCTCCCCGAAGAATTCCGAGAAGAGGTTATAGCTCAAACAGTCAGCTCCCGGAGAGCCGAAGCCCGTGAGGCACCAAGGGGCGCCGGTGAGCAGACGGGTGAAATATTCCAAGAGTTCTTGGACGCTCTTCCAGAGGACATCCGTGATGAAATTGTAAGACAAGAAAGTGCAGAGCGACGCCGACGAGACCGCGAAGAAGCTAGGCGCCAAGCCTCAGCGGCTGGCCAAGCGCCTGAAGCACAGGATATGGACCCTGCGAGCATTCTAATGACATTCCCTCCTGCTCTCCGAGATCAGGTGTTGATGGAACAAGGTTCTGAGATATTAGATTCCTTGCCTCCTGACTTAGCGGCTCAGGCAAGACGTGTGCTTCGCACCACGCACCCCATTGTCGAAGATCGGGCCCCTTCCGGAGTCAACCGTGGACGTGATGCTACCCAGACAAGCGGACCAACAAACGAAGATAACAAGCCCCAACGAAGGGCAGTCGTTCAGATGCTGGACAAAGCAGGAGTCGCTACTTTACTTCGACTCATGTTCATTAATGTGAAGGGAGGCTCCATCGAAAACTCGCTCAAAAATGTGTTCAAGGACGTTTGTGAGAATCGTCAGAATCGCTTAGAAGTCATCAGCACCGTGCTACAAATCTTACAGGATGGCTCTACTGATGTGGATGCTGTGGAGCGAAGCTTTACACACCTTTCTATCAAGGCTAAGCAGCCTAAGGATAAAGAAGCGAAGACGCAAACCCAAACCCCCCAGGGGCTTAAGCGCGCATCCACTAATATTAGCAGTCACAACTCACTACAGGCGACTTCGGAATCATCACCCCTTCTCATTGTCCAGCAATGCTTGGATTTACTATGTTACCTCGCAGACCAAAATGTTCATGTACCTTCACTCTTCTTAACCGAACATGACGTAGCTACGAGCACTCCAAAGCGCAGCTTGAGCCGGAAGGGAAAGGGCAAAGACAACAGAGCTCAGAAATATGCTATCAACTCTCTATTGTCATTGCTTGACCGCGACCTTGTCATGGAAAGCTCAGCAATAATGGATAGCCTCTCCCAGCTCCTAAGCCGCGTCACATTTCCTCTATTGACGCTCGATCGAAAGCAAAAAGAAGCAGCGGAAGCTATTAAGTTATTGGCGGCGGAAACCCCGAAGGTAGAGGACGAGTCGGTAGCAGCAGCCGGCCACGAAACAACGACTGTCGATTTATCAGAAAGTGCTGGTCAAAGTGTATTGGGGGTACAGCCCTCAGATCAAGTGCCTACTGCAGTGGAAAACGCGGAGTCTTCTACTCCTCCCAGTCCATCCAAGGTGGAACCAAAGGTGCCGACAGCCCTGGAAAAGCAACAGGCTGCACTCAGAAAAAGCAAGCAGCTACATCCACCCGTTATTCCCGATGCAAATTTGACGCTCATCATCAAAATATTTGTCGCTCGAGAGTGTAGTTCCAAAACGTTCAAGGAGACCCTATCCACGATCAAGAACCTTTCGGTAATTCCTGGGGCAATGCTTGTCTTCGGTCATGAGCTTGCTCGCCAGGCTCAGGTGCTAAGCGAGAAGATCGTTGTTCACCTTGATGAGCTATTACCACACATCCAAAGTGCCGATACCGGCACAGAGATCCAAGGCGTTGCACTTTCAAAGTTCTCGCCGGGTGCCTCTGATCAAAATAAGTTGCTTCGTGTGCTTACAGCTCTTGACCATCTATTTGCGCAAAAGAAGCCGGACGCGACTGGAGCAGCCAGCGACGAAGAAACCAAGAAACAAGATCTGCTAAGCACACTGTATCGCAATCCCACATTCAATGCCCTCTGGGAAAAGCTTAGCGCATGTCTGAGCGCAATTCGCCAACGGGAGAGTCTATTGAATGTGGCTACCATTCTCTTGCCTCTCATTGAAGCCTTAATGGTGGTCTGCAAAGACAGCGCTCAAGCTGAGACCGGCTCGTCCACAAGTCAAGCATCCAAGGACATGGTGCTATCAAGCCCGCAGCCCGAATCTCGCATAGCAGGACTATTCTTCACATTCACAGAAGACCACAGGCGAATTCTCAACGAGCTCGTGCGCAACAACCCTTCGCTCATGAAAGGCACTTTTTCGCACTTGGTCAAGAATCCAAAGGTCCTCGAGTTTGACAACAAGCGGAATTGGTTTAATCGTAGCGTGCACAATAAGCAGCAAGCTAACCATAGGCCATTTCCTACTCTCCAACTTCAAGTCCGCCGCGAGCATGTCTTCCACGACTCTTTCAAATCTCTTTACTTCAAGAGTGGTGATGAAATGAAGTTCAGCAAACTTAATATTCGATTCCATGGTGAAGAGGGTGTTGATGCAGGTGGCGTTACGAGGGAGTGGTTCCAAGTGCTCGCCAGACAAATGTTTGATGCCAACTATGCTTTGTTCGTACCTGTTTCCAGTGACAGAACAACGTTTCATCCAAACAAATTAAGTGGTATTAACGATGAACATCTCTTGTTCTTCAAATTCATTGGCCGCATCATAGGCAAAGCGCTGTACGAAGGACGCCTGCTTGACTGCTACTTTAGCCGTGCGGTCTATAAGCGAATCCTGGGTAAACCCGTCTCGGTGAAGGACATGGAATCATTTGATCCAGAATACTACAAGTCTCTTTCCTGGATGCTGAGCAACGACATCACCGATATTATCACGGAGACGTTCTCAGTAGAGGATGATGAGTTTGGCGTTACCAAGGTCTCGGACCTGTGTGAAAATGGCCGCAATATACCGGTGACCGAAGAAAATAAGCACGATTACGTTCGTTTAGTGGTCGAACACAAGCTTTTGTCTTCCGTCAAAGACCAGATGGAGCACTTCCTGAAAGGCAAGTCATTAGTAACCGAATTGTTTTTGGCAATCCATTGCTAACATTCTCACAGGCTTCCATGATATTATCCCCGCCGAGCTAATCTCAATCTTCAATGAGCAAGAATTGGAGTTGTTGATATCCGGGTTGCCAGATGTTGATATCGATGACTGGAAGAGTAACACGGAGTACCATAACTACACTCCATCATCCCCACAAATTCAATGGTTTTGGCGAGCACTGCGATCATTTGACAAGGAAGAAGTTGCCAAGCTTCTGCAATTCGTCACGGGAACGAGCAAGGTCCCTCTTAACGGTTTCAAAGAGCTAGAGGGTATGAACGGGATTAATAGATTCAATATCCATCGCGATTATGGTAACAAGGACCGTCTCCCAAGTTCCCATACATGCTTTAACCGTAAGTTTCCTTATCTCCCACTGTTCACGGCTAGTTAAATAACTAAATCAATGCAGAACTTGATCTGCCCGAGTACGAGAATTATGAGACGCTACGTCGCCAGCTCCTTAAAGCTATCACCACTGGTAGCGATTACTTTGGCTTTGCCTAAACGATGGAGAACCGCGATCAACGGCGTGAGTTACCGATAAAACTTCGTCGTTTGGAGTCAACCTCATGTGTATTGTTTGTACATAATATAATCATCAGCAAGTCGGGTAATTCGGGTAGAGTCACGGGATACCCATGCCTGTTTGACGGTTCGCATTGAACTGACCATGCTGGCGGAGTGCAGACCGCCAACTATTTAGTTCAAGGAGGAGCGAATGCCGGATTGTCTACTACTCAGAGACACGTAGCTATTACTCAATAGACAGCAAGCCTACACATGACTCGATTATATCAAGTAGTTGAGTGAAAATCTTTAAAATTCTTTAATTTTCTCTGTCGCGATTACTGGTCGTTTTCGCTCAGAGGCACGTGCTTCCATAGCCTCGAGATGTGCTGGTACAGCTAAGGCTGCGATTTCCTAGCAGATGACTTGCCAAGTGCCCATTTCATATAAAAAGGATATTCGGCTCCTGTTATTCCCCGTATTGACATCGTCGATCTTACTACTACTAGGTTAGGCTTCCAGTAGATGATGAGCTGGTCCATATCAGTATAGTATTAACCAGTCACTATGAATCACTGCCATTTCACCGCATGGTTTAAAGTAAGCGCGAAGGGCAGCACAGCACTTGTCCGGAGGGGTACAATATGTGCATTTTGTTATGGATCGGCTATTTACAGAAGGGGCAGTCAATTTCTTGGCAGATGTGTGAATGCGTATTCCTTATTTTTCAGGGGGCGATTTAGGCCCCGCTATCTCGCAATACATGCAGTTTTGGTCTACACAAGGTCTAGATGTATTGTGTCAGCGATGGTAGCACGCCCGTGTAAGCCACACCCGATGGTGGCTCCATGCCATAGATGTAGTTTCCCCACCACTAGACGCCACAGTTAGCTTAGTCGCTAATCGCGAAGAGAAAGGCGGAAAAGAGTAGATGTGATAACAAGTAAAGAGGGTTGCACTTACGGGACCAGCTCCCCACCACAACCAGCCCGTCCACACGTCAGAGTTGGATTGCATGTAGCCCAGCATGCCCTGGAGGGCGGCGATGCACTGCGAGTTGGAGCCACCGGCCGTCTCGCCGATGATGCCCTTCTTGCCGTTCGCCTTCAGCCAGGCTGTCGCGGCCTGGAGTCGCTCCATGCCGATTGTGGAAGACACGCAGGCCGTGGACGTGCCTGATCCGTCGGAGTCGAGGTATTGGTGCATCTCGTAGACGATCTTGTTGGAGGGATCGGTGAGCTTGCCCATGCCGTCGGCTGTGCCGCTGGATACCTATATTGCTGCCCGTCAGCCAGTGAAACTAGCGCTTGATTCGCCGGAATAAGTTTATTCAAGCGGATGGATTTAGGATCGTTCCTTACCCAATGCCAAGCACCCGTCCATGAATTGCCCTCGACGAAGATGTACTGCGAAGTAGCGCCGGCAGCTCGGATGGAGTTGATGGCCTTTTGGTTCAGGTTCGCGACAAGAGTGTTGTCCTCGTCGTGGAACTCGTTGTTCGTGTCGAACTACTCGGAATTAGTCATTGCTTTTCAAAGCGTGGTCCATGAGGGTTTCAGAAGCGGTCTTGGCCCGGAAAAGTAATCTTCACCCTTTGAAATCCACGACGCTGGAAAGAAAACCACCCGGGGAATCACTCACGATAACCTTGCTGTTCGACGCGTATCGCTTCGCCATTGTCGTCCACCAAGCGCCAAAGCCGTTCACATCCGAGATGACGTTGCCGTAGTATCGTCCGAAGTTATGCGGATCGATGATGGCGTAAGCGCCCCTTCCGGTGATGTACTTGACAATGGTGTCAAGTCCACTAGCATACGTCTCATTCACGGTGCCCGTCAACTGGTTCGGGATGAAGCGCTCCCTATTTCCGATTTAGCACTATACACGATTTTGATACCTCGCACTGCGGCTACTGACATCTGAATAGGAACCCTGAAGGTATTCATTCCCTTGCCAATCAAAGTCTAGGTCGATCAAGTCAGCGGCGCTGTCTCCAATGATGAAAACAAACAGGAAGAAACACACATTGATGGCATTCTGGTCGGGCCATGTATAGTCCTTTCCTAGCTGACCAGGCAAGTTCTGGTTCCCGAACTCAGCACCAGACTCATTGGCACCGACGAACTGGAACTTGGTCGCTCGCTTCTTCGAGGGTGCGGCGGCTACACCGGCGATGGCGGCGGCCGTAACGAGGATCTCGGTGAACTTCATGATGTCTGCCTAAGCGTTGGGCAAATGCAACATGTCACTTCACTGCACGAAGAGCGAGGCCATCGTGTTCTAAGCTGGGACGGACTTCAGCTGAGTTTAAATGTCTAAGAAGTCGACCACTTAGATGATAGGAGTGCTCGTGGCGGAAGCCATAGCTCCGTGTCACGTAAGGACAAGGAAGTCTATAGTCATGACGGGAATGGCTGTGCCCAGAAACAATCGACGCGAGCCTCATCTCATGTGGAGAACCCACGACCCTCGCGATAGTTCGGGAGCATCTAGACCTCGAATGTGGAGGGTTGTGACGACATCCACCAATCGAGTTGTATGGCGGGTGCTGCTATTCCAGAGAGGTCACGGAGGAATCTTCATGTTTACGATTCACGATGCTACGCCGGAGTCCCTATTAGCAATTAGCAGACCCTGGCCCCCTCACACGCTAGGCGAACCGGGCGTTTGGCATTACGGGATGACCACACCGAACTTCATGTTTTGAAACGCCCACGAGGTCAAGGGCTGGAAAAGAAGTAGACTAGATGCGCACTTAAGTGGCCTGCCTAACTGCAAAAGTTCAATTACCAACGTCCTGGAGTACGTAGGACATTTGCTCCATCGAGGGACGCGGGAGTAGGCGCTCCGCATGGTAGCGCAATGCCACGAGATGCAGTCCTCATCTTGTTCTCATGTAGTTTAGGGGCGATTTTCCTGGGAAACAGACAAGGCAAATAGAGAAAGCCATGAGGGGATAAACGGCAAATCAGGTGTAGTGTACGAGCTGCAATGGACCGCATTCCGAATGCTTTCTGATACTAACTAGACCACATCTGGATCTGCACACTCTCGTTGCAGCAGAGTATGGGGCCGTCCCGGATCTGGGCCCCGGTTGTGGGGTTCCAGCTCGACCCTGTGATAATAACTTGGTGCAAGTAAATGCGGGCCGATGGACTTCTGTCGGTCCGTCAGACCAGTTAGTGAAATGCACTTATCGCGATAACATGGAAATATGCATGCGACTCCATTACATACCTACATGGTGAAGCATCGAACGAACACAGCTACAACCCCCACGACTACCGCTGTCGCATATCCCAGCAAGATGCAGCCCACGAGGTATCTGCTGAAGGGCCGATCCGTGTGGAAAGGTAAGTCGTCCTTCCGATCTTTAGTCGCATGATCTATCTATAACTAACCATATTCAACAACCAAACAAACAGGTCCGCATATCGTCCCGTAAGACAATCCAATCCAATCCCTCTCTCTCTTCCTTTCCGAATAGAACAAAGCAGCAGCCGTACCGACCGAGGGAGGAAAGAAAGAAAGAAAGCGATTTATTTTCTAACCCGAATTGCGTGTCTACCCTCCAGTCTTCCCATCACACGTCCCAAGCCAGGCGAGAGGATAAAGCCGATCCGGACACAGGCGCGCGCCGCCACCATCCTGCCCAACTTCGTCGGCCTCAAGTTCCAGGTCTACAACGGCAAGGTGTACAACGACGTGACCATCACCGAGGACATGGTCGGGCACAAGCTGGGCGAGTTCTCACCGTGCGTAACTCCTCTATCTGTTTCTCTTGCTGTTGTTACATTTATATGGATTAAGTTAGGTGCACTACTAAAGCTAACTATCCATCTGTTGTTTCTTTAATTCAGGACAAGAAAACCCTTCGTCTGGTCTCGGAAGTAAAACCAGGGGTAGCTTGCGTAGGGATGCACTTTCATGACTACTGATATACGAGGAGAGAGACGAGGAGAGAGACGATGGCGGAAGAGAGCCGTACGGCATATCTAATGGCGTTTCATAGGCACTAGAAGCGATGACAACGACGTGTTGGTTGACCTGTGTGTAATCGCTCGTCCGATGTACACTACAAAAGACTAAAAATGTAAAACATGAAGCATTAAAGAGCACGGAGTCAACGAGAATTTGATGATTATTTCGTACGCGTGGACTTTATCACTGCAAGTGAGAAAGGAATTGTAACTATATGAAAATTGATAAATTGGGCCTTCCCTAACTTCGTTGTAGGTCTCGACCATGCTGCTAGTCACCCTGCGTGAACTGTAATGCTTCGTGTAATCCCTGAACGCCATGCGCCTCTCTAAACCATGATCTGAATATGCCTTGGTGATAACCGTATCATGAACCTCATCTCAATATCGTGTTTCTTCCCAGATGATCTACCCCAAAATGTAGTCGTGCTTCAATCGTGATCCGTCTATCGGTAAAATTCGCTGCGCTTCACGTTGACGCCGTACTCGCCAACCGCCATTCCGAGGTCTTCCATTGTGAGGACGGTGCGGTTCTGGCTGCCGCCCTGTCCGCCGCCGCCGTAGCCGGCTCGCTGGATGCCCAATGGCGCTCCTCGTCCCTGATCCTTGCCACCGGCAGGGGCCTGTCCAGGCACAGCGATACCGGCAGCAGCGCCTAGATTTCCCATTGGGTTGTTTGCGCTCGTATTCGAGGCCCGAATCCGACTATACTGGTAGGCGTCGGCCGCAACGTCTGCGACGAACTTTTGTACGGCGAGCGCAATCAGGCGCGCAAGGCGGGGGTCTGTGTGTGGTGGTGGGGGAAGGCCGGCCTTCGTCATGTAATAGTTTGTGACGGCATCTGGGATCTGTGGGCAGGTACGGTGGTTAGATCACATGCACCAAGAATAGGGGCCGTGGTTAAGGCGGTTGAGAAAGGCTTGGAAGGGAGAACGTGAGATAGCTTACGATGGGTGCGTAGTCATCCATCTTGGTTAGGAATTCCTTCAGCGAGGTATCCTTCTTGTTGGGTAACTTAGCGTCTGCCGGAATCGGATGATGGTCGCCTTCGCTCTGAGGCGCGGTGCCTGATGGAACTTGCTCGTTCCCGGTCGGTGCGCTCGACATGATGATGCGAGGTGCGCGTATAGATATAATATTCGGGAAGAAATATGCAGTGGAGTAATACAATCTGTAGCTGATTTTTGCGAGTATTATCCGTCGATATCCTGAATTGGGTCCTGGTTGGCAGGCTTGTTGAGAAGGTGCGGATTCTCGAGACGCAAAGTCGCGATGTACTTGGGTGTTGCTAAGCAGAAGCGGAAGGACTCGCAAAAAGTCGCGGTCGTTCTAATGGTAGTTAAGCGCACATATGTATCGCCAATCTCAAGATGCGACTGAAGCTGATCGTTTCGCGGCGCCCGGATGAAGACGAATTGTGAGAAGCGAATGTGGTTGATGATGGGAAGATGGAAGTTTAAGGTGACTAGAGATGGATGATGGTTGGCTGATTAGGTAATGATTTGGGGGAAGTGTGGAGGTGGCTTGGCAGGGGTGGTCCTATTTAGGGAGTGGTCTGTGCATCATTCGAGATCCAGGGGCACAGATACTAAATTTCTATTGGACGTAACCGGCATCTTCAACTTTATTTCATTGCCAAATCATGTTATATTCTGGATGAAGTATTTCGAACGCGGCAACTTGCACGGCCAGTTCGGCAACCTCTAAGAAGCTTTAGAATTATAAGAAAGGTACTATACCATGAAAAGCTGTGTAATCATGTTGCAAACTTGTATATCTATACGAAAAATCAAAATTAACAACCTCAAACATATCTCTGAGACATAACACGTGGTTGTGGCTCCATCTGAGATGCTGTCTTTGGAGCTGACGCTGCTGCTTGCTACTTCGGGAACTGATCCGGATGCCGGCAGCAAAGCCGGAAGCCATGGATCCAGCCAAGACAACGCAGCCCCCGGCACACAACTCACCGCTAATGTAGAATACCTACCACCAGCCCCATTCACATCGTGTAGAGTCACAGATTCCACAATAACGAGTCACGATCTCGAAGACAAGGACCGGATCCGGTTCCACGGTTTGGTGGTCTAGTGGTATGATTCTCGCTTAGGGCTCACCCTATAGCACTGCTTGCGAGAGGTCCCGGGTTCAATCCCCGGCCAAACCCGTCTTCTTGCCGTGCCTCGGCTTTCCTTTTGCCTATGCTGATATCGTGATCATCATAGTGAGTCTTGATTCCGCTAATCCAAGTTTAACTCCTGGTAAGGTCTCAGAATGTCCATTTGAGACCTTGCCTGGCGGAGGAGTCTTTTGCACCAACAACTTTTTAGCACTACACAGGTGGCTAATATGAGTGGGAGGACAGCGGCGAACACAGCAGCCGTAAAGCCCGGCCGGCCGGCCGGTTGTGGAATGATGTAGGTAACATGACACCAGGGAGGCGCATTCGTAGCACTTAGACAGAAAATGCAGAAATTCCCCGATAGTAACACACGATATTGCTCAGGTGAGGTTCAAAGACACAGCCCCCAGCTCAAACTCATATGTACGGAACAATGAAATCCTCATTCTGGTATGGCAACTCCAAGGAAGTTCTCCAAATGTGGGTTGTGAAAGATAATTTGGCAATTCTGGACATCCTATAATTGTGTAATTAGTAGCTGGCAGCTTATAACCATCAAAGATTGATAACTAGATTCGAAGTCCCTGAAGGTAGAAATTTTGCCTCGGGGATGTCCGAGAGGGCTGCCATATCGTATTTTGGTATATTGATACGTTGCAAATTGGTACTATTTCAACGTGGATGTGGGAAATTTCGAATGAGCATATACCCGTTGTGTTACATATGACGAAGCCAAGGATATGACGGTGGTGCCATTGTGGTTTGCTTGCCAGGCACAAGCTCAAGACATTGATTTAAACTCGGATGCCTATGCTGATGTGTCTCAAAATCCCACGTAACACGTATTGTGTAGTCGGGTTCAATTTGCTAGAAATTGTTCAATACCGGAAACAGCACCGGCTGAGATCATTCTGTATCTAATCCAGCAATACGGATGTATGTTTTTTCGGCTTTAGTAGGTAGTATGAATTTTAGGTCATCATTTTATCATGTAACAGTCATGGGACTTACAAGCTTAGCTGATGTTAGGAATATTGTTGGAAGAAATATATGTGCAGAAGAATAACTAGATAGAACGTGCTGTGTGATTCCATGTGTCTTTCTAGCTGGATGTGACTCTCTTGGCAGTAATGAATTACCACCTGGTTTTCACATGCACAGGTTAAAAGTTCCCCACACTTTCGACGGTAGATACCTACAGTACTTACCATGTATAGGAGTACCCACTATACTACATACAGCTCAATGAGACTTGAGCCTAGCTCTGTTATACATCTAGGTTAGTTCTTAATAAAAACCTAAAATTTTGAACTTCTTTGCTATGAGTGATTATAGCGTGTCCCAATCTCCGAGCTGAAACTTCCCTTGCTTGCTTCATCCGTTGTGCTGTACCAAACAACCTCAGTAACTGCCGCCACAGTCCCTGAGCCCTCCCTCGTTAGCGTCCGGCCATAGCGTCGCAGCACCGTCAAAAGACACCCCGCGATTCACCACCGATTAGAGCCGATTGGGCTGTGTCTTGCCGTGAGACAAGCTCAATTTTTCACTCGCTCGCCTCTCCCTTCCTCTAACCAACAAGGTTCCAGCAAGCAGTTGTCTTTGCTTCTGCTGAGGGTTGCGCTTTGTGCTTGCGCCGAACTGCAATTGGTCTTATATAAAAACAGCATTGATACCCATTTGTCTTTCGCAGTTCCCTTTCTTCTTTTTCAGTCACGATGGGAGACATGGCGAACGAGATCAAGCTGCTCTCGGGAAACAGTCACCCGGTGCTCGCTAAGCTGGTCGCTGACCGGTAAGTGAACAAGCTTTCGATTATATGTGTGATTAATGATTATCCTGCCATCCTGCGCCGATTTAAGCAAACCTGTGTGACGCTATGCGCGGCTATTGATGGCTTTTGGCCCGACTTTCTCAACATGCGCAACCTTCCACAAGTCGAAATGATCAAATGCGCTAACTAGACTCCTGCGAATAGGCTGGGCATTGACATCGCAAAGACCCTCAGTCTCAACTACTCCAATCAAGAGACGAGTGTTACAATAGGTGAATCTGTTCGTGACGAAGATGGTACAGCATCCCCTCCGACCGCCAAAATCGGTCACACTCTAGGAATCACCCACTCTGACGAAAACATGCTATCTAGTTTTCATTCTCCAATCCACTGCTCCAGGTGATATCAACGATGGCCTGATGGAACTTCTTATAATGATACATGCATGCCGAACTGCCTCTGCGAGACGAATTACCGCAGTTATTCCTAATTTCCCGTATGCGAGGCAAGATAAAAAGGACAAGAGTCGTGCACCCATCTCAGCCAAGCTCATCGCAAACATGCTGCAGACTGCCGGCTGCAACCACGTCATCACCATGGACCTGCATGCTTCCCAGATTCAGGGCTTCTTCAACGTTCCCGTGGATAATCTCTACGCGGAGCCAAGTGTACTGCGCTGGATTCGTGAGCACCGGGGCACCGAGGATGTCGTCATCGTCAGTCCAGACGCCGGTGGCGCCAAGCGGTGAGTGAACTCCACAACAGGAGTGAACGATCCCAGAGGCCGTAGAGCTAACACCGTGATTTATAGAGCTACTGCTATCGCCGACCGCATGGACCGAGGCTTTGCTCTCATCCACAAGGAGCGACCCCGACCTAACGTCGTCGGACGCATGGTGCTCGTCGGAGACGTTCAGGACAAGGTTGCCATCCTCGTCGACGACATGGCAGACACCTGCGGAACCCTGGCCAAGGCTGCCCAGACAGTGAAGGACCACGGCGCCGCCGAGGTCATCGCCATTGTCACCCACGGAATTCTCAGTGGTGATGCCATCAAAACCCTCAACGACAGCTGTCTGAGCCAGGTCGTCGTCACCAACACTGTGCCCCTCGGCGACAAGGTTGAGCGCTGCAGCAAGCTGCGCGTTATCGATATCAGCCCCACGCTGGCCGAGGCTATCCGACGAACTCACAATGGAGAGAGTGTCAGGTACGTGATTATCACCCCCCCCTGGCTCACTGATATCTAGCTAACGAAACTGCAGTTTCTTGTTTAACCATGCCCCCGCCTAATGGAGTTGGGTGATGTTTGAATGGTTGGGTTGGAGACGAAAAGGGATGTTAAAATTGATGTGCAAGAGAGATGTCTGTGGTAGAGATCGCATTTGGCCACATTCTCTAGGTTCTATTTGGCGTTAATGGTTAAAGGATATTCCTGCGCCAGATGTTACAGCGGCGTAATTTGCATACAGAATATCCTCAAACATCCAGGTATAGAGGATGTCATAAATTGTCTAGCATGGAGATCTGATACTACGGATGGTTCAATGTTGGAGTTGTGTTGCATCAGTATCAATTGCATAGGCTGGCGGTTTGATTTAATTTGGTAGATGATGGCGTTCGATTGGTCAAGACACTCGAGGAAAAGTTGAACAATGAAATGATGAATGTGTCACATGATACCTAATACATTTGCAGATTACCGAACAAGTGATGGTGTTTTTGTTGGGAATCTTAATCTCGTTTCGTTTTCATTTTTGGTGGCCTCCGGGGAATACACTAAAGCCATCGGCCTATCTAAAGCCGCTCATGACCATCCCGCAATGCCTGCCATAACCATGACTATCATGCCGAAATGCAACAACCAGAAGACACCGACCGAACGCCTGGAAGCATCTACTTGCGCATAGAGCTTGCCCTTCTCTTACGGGCATCAGCCTTGGAGGAACGGGCCTCGGCGACACGCTTGGCAAGGAGCTGAGCGTATTCGTTCTATAGTAGATCTGTTAGTGGAACGGTTGTGGAACTGAGCAAACTTGCAAGGTTTGGGAACGTACGGCCTCATCCTTGACCTTCTCGGCCTGGCGGCGCTTAAGCGCAATGCGGTGGCGCTTGTGCTGGAGACGCTGGGGAGTGACCAGTCTCTGGATACGGGGAGCCTTGGTGTAAGGCTGCTTGCCCTCGCCCTTGGGCTGGACTTCACGTCGGATAACGTATTTGCGGACCTATTCGGTAGAGAGGGAAACCCCAATATATTAGCCATCCCGTGCTTCCATATTTCATGTGTTTTTTCTCTCAGACTCTACATCGGTGGTTACACTGCTAAGGATTCTTCTCTCTCATCCCGCAGAAGCAACGACCGAGTAGGTGATGACGAGTATCGTAGTTCTACTTACATCGTCACCCTTGCTGAGGCCGAAGAAGCGGCGGATCTTGGTGGCACGCTTGGGACCGAGGCGCTTGGGGTGGACGACGTCGGTCAGGCCGGGGATCTCGCTCTCGCCCTGCTTGACAATGGAGAGAGCCATGACAGCCAGGTCCATGCCGACGATGCAGCCGCGGACGGATTTCCTCTTGCGCTCACCAGTGCGGCGGGGTCGGTAGCACGAGTGGCCTTCGGAGAGGAGGAGTCGGACACGGGTAGGGTGCAGGACACCCTGCTTCATAGGGAAACCCTGCTTGTCGTTTCCACCGGTGATGCGGAAGATGTAGCCCTTGAACTCATCGCCGAGGTTGTCACCGGGGACTTCCTGGCCCATCTGGTAGCACCACCACGTTAGCAATCCAGTTCAGACCCATATCGACAACGTAGCGCGTTATTCCCAAATTCGAGATGGGTGGTCGTGCAAGTTTTCACTGGCGAGCGACCCGGGGATTGTGTGGGGGACCGTGTTCATCTCGGCATCGTGGAATTTCTCGTTGCTGTCTGGCATCGGGGGAGACGACGGGTGGGACCGGTCACATACTCGCTTCTCCATGAAGTCGCGGAGCTTGCGCTCATCTTCGATCTCGATCAACTTCTGGCTGCCATTGGCAGGGTAAGAGATGTTCAGCTTCATCTCGGCGGTGTTGGCGATCGACTTGGGTTGACGTGGGTTAAGAGAGGAAGTCAATCGTAGCCGAAAAGTGCCAGAGATAATCGAGGGTTGGTTGTGATTTTGCTGGTCTCGCTAATCCTAATTTTTCACTGGGTCCGGCACAAAAAAGGTGGGCTAGCGCTAGGGCAAGCGAAGACGCACGGACCAGTCCATAAGCTTCTTATCCCTTATCGCAACCTATCTAGGATATTACCTATATAGGTATCGTTGGTAGTGCTCTCGGCCTACGGACTACAAATCTATTTACTATTTGTTTGTTTGATGAGCTACAATGTAATTAGAAACCCTCACCGTCTCTGTATCTTCAAGCAAAGTTGATTGCTACTTCTAAATTGGGACAAGATGACTTCTTCCGTTACTCTCCATTTAAAAACTGCCGTTGCCGAAGCTCCCCCAAGCAATCCTTTACCTGAGCTTATACAGACACCATCCGGCCTAGCCATTCTTGAGCTACAAGGGACTATTAACCTCCCTCAGGTGAACGACAGTGGTAGCGAAGTCAGCGATCACGAGTTTGAAATAGGACGTATTTTATTCCCGGATTATCATCCAGAAACACAGGATCCCTCGAGCACTGCGTGGATGAAGCGAGTTCACTTATACGTGGGACAGCACCAGAGGCTTACTGGAGAATTGAAGAAGCTACCCAGAGCTATTGCCGTTATTCGGAAGAGACCTGGTTCCGGGCCTGATGTTGAAATGGCCGATTCAGTCTCTCGGAGTACGAAAGAGGACCTAGAGCTTGTCGAGATTGTCAAGTACAAGTTGATGTTCTCACATCGGCCTGAACCTGTCGGAACCGTCTAAAAGAAGCCACCACTTTCCGCAAGATGGTGCGGCACACGCTGCAACACTCAGCGTCGCTTGGTACTTGCAGGTGCTATCGTTTGCGATGCTGTATCTTGCACTATGCTAAGCACAGATATTTAAGGGCAACTCAACAACGGGCCTCACTTAGTTCTATGAAATGACCAAGAACCGGAGGTGTTAGAGAGTTTCCGACATTTTTTTTTACGTATCTTTAAGATTGTAAGCGTTGGGGCTGTCAAATTCATCCAAGGCGATGCCTCTCGTCTGCCCCGAAGACACCAACAAACGAATCGCAAGGCAATTCGACAACATTCCCGCAGAAAAGCTGCGGCTTCTTATAATACCTTATTTCAGAGCCATTTACCTGATTGAGGGACCAGTCGCTCGACTCAATTTAGAGTTGCCCTGCTTCACAACAGTGAATTCGACCATGATTCCGTCAATTTGTATCAAGGCCGCCTATCGATTTAATTACGAACCTGCCAGTGAACCCACTCATTGTCAGGACTCGCACTACTATTGAACTTTGATTTCGGTCAGTAGCAGTTGTACTCACGGTGTTTTCAACCGGTGTTAGATCAACTTCAGGGCTCCGGGGAAATTATGGGTCACGGAGATCATAGTCGAGATCCAAGTGTTTCGAAATGCGAATCTCCCAATGCGGTAAATCATCACTACGTTACAGGCCTATTCTGGTGGTTAAAACCCGGCTGCTTGGGAGACAAATCCGGGGTAGCTTGCTAGGGCGGCGACCGCAGCATTGTTAATCAGTTAACGTCCTGCTTGAAACCTACAGTATTGAAGGTATAGAAAGAAATCAGATGATGCTCGACGAATTGCGATGCTCGTTTCAATGATTACACCATTATTGGTGTAAGAGATTTTGCACAACCCCGCAATTGGTTCATCCAGGTGCTGATGAGTTGTCCCCCACATGGCGATGCCCTGTTTGATATTCAGGTGATCCTTGAGCCTGCTTCAACCCAAGTCGCAGATGTTGAGCTGCCACCCCAACTAAGCTAGGTTTGTTCATCCCTATGAACCAGGTTTACGTGATCCCCGCCCCTTTATCGAGCAAACATCATGGACCACTGACTACTTTTAGACGGGTCGATACTACCTTCACCATCAAAAGTCGTGTGGCGAGCTACGTTCCCCTTGTCTCTGAAGAGTTTGAGGACTTGAGATATCAATATACATGAGAAATTCGAGAGATCGGACGATGTTACCATACCCTTCGCTACCGCGTGTGGCTAATTTGCCTCGGCTATCTAGCAGCTGATGGTGTACCAAACATCGGGAGCATATCTATATGGTTGCCATGATCTAAAAACTGTATACTAGCATCTTGATCCTATCTTATGAAAACCACTTTTCGGCTCTAATCGTACGCCCGCCTCGTCGATTTTGCATTTCCCAATTGCTTATCTATAGCTTACCCCATAGCAAATCAACCCAAGATTCCTAGATGATAAAGGTGTCAGCTCGAATGGTCTGTAATCAGGTGACATTCGATGGGACGCTTCTTATTTTCAGCCGTCCGCTAGCCTTTAGCTAGGACACACATTGGTAATTCGAGCATGACGTCGTGATGATTACAGCTCAGAATGATAATAATCGATGTTCTGGTTTTACTGCCCTTGGTGGTAATACCTATCTCCGGTTTTACTATCAAGCTTGACGGCCTTGACCCTTTCCGAGATTTTGATCTCATAACGCATGCTACTACTCGCGACATCGACGCGTATGATAAAATAGAAGAGGTCAACGAAAAGAGCCTTACTGAAAAGGAGGAGCGTTTGGTGGGAGATTCAGACCCCTTGACTCTATCAACCTCATCATCAAATCGCCTTCGACACGAACGAAGTCCCAAGTCTAAGGAGGAAGATGCCTGTGGTTTGCATCCTCTATCTGATCGTTGCAACGATCTCATCTCTTCCCGTGTATCATCCAGCGTGTCTTCCAGCGTATCGTCAGCGGTTTCGAGCAGTGTTTCAAACAACGATGCATCGATCCTCACGTCATCTTTGTCAGCTGCACGTGATGAAGGTTTTCGAGATGGGCAGAGCAGAGTTAGTGAAAGCGCCCAGAGTGCGATCGATTCTGCCAAGGCCAGTGCTTCTTCCGCGGTGGAAAGTCTTTTCTCTGTCGTGCGAAGTACTCCGTCTGCAGGGGAAACTGTTCCGTCCGTTGCTGTGAGTTCGCTTAATCCTTCTTGACAATCAATGATCTGATCTGATAAACTGAAGGATGGTTCGAATAGAGCGTCTCATGGTCTAAACATCAATGCACGCCAATTAGCAGGTATTGTAGTAGGGGTCTTCTTCGCATCGTCTATCTTGTCCGTCTTAACTACGTTACTCTTTCTGTGGTATAGGAGACGAAAAACTGCTATTATGCAGAATAGACGTCGCTTTCCTGTTGAAGAAAAAAAGAAGATGCTTTGGCCGACGCTAGGAAAGCTCCGTGGTAATCTCTTCTATCCTTCGTCTCCCGCGAGTGGAGCAGCTGGTCGCCGCGACCTCTCTAAGATATTAACTCCTAGGTTGAAGCGTGGGAGACGGTCTCAAAGCCAACATAGAATGCCCTTCGCCAATCCAATTCCCTTCACTTCACCTCTCAGTCCTGGCTTGAACAGCGATCAAATGTTTCCGGTATCTCCAATGTCAAACCAGCCACCTGGTAGCTCTGAGAGAGACAGCTCGCCCAGCTTGGGAATTGGGCTGTATGGGAACAGAACACAAACCTCTTCTAAGTCCGAGACCAGCGATGTACCACCTAGAGGATTCTTAGCTATAAGAAATCTAACTCAACCTGAAACTCCAATTATCCGCATAGGGGGTCAGGAAACTAACCCACGCCTACTTTCGAACGTGCAGACAGCGCATGCATTTCCATTAAATGAGAGGCCAGCTGCTTTTGCAGATTTTCGTGAAGGACCCGACATGCGAGATGCTACCGACAGAATGGAGAGAGGAATGGTGACCCTCACGCCGATAGTACGCAGGAGCGCCCTCTCACCCCCTATTATTCCATTGCGATTCAGCAGTCTCAATGCGCAAAGAGGCCCTCCTCCAATGCAGAGCTCAGCGGGCCTCCATGATAACGATGGAACCTTTCTTCTCTCGACGGATGAGGAATCTGGAGATCGCGACCTCGAATTCTCGCAGAACCAATCCGGACTTCAATCTCCTTCTCCTTCGCATTCGAGCATAATATCACAGGATCTCACACAGTTCGACCCCGGCGGTCCAGGCCCACAGCCGATATCCAGGTTTTCGGTATCATCCGCGCCACTCTCTTTGGGCTACTCGGCTTCATCATCCTCACCTACGCCCCAGGAACATCAGCAACATGAGCGCTCAGTAATAAGTCCATTGCGACCAGCGCCGCCAAGTCCCTCGCAGCTACACTCGCCAGTGCCCAGACGGCTCAACGCTGCTGTAAGTCTGGCTTCGCTGGAACCACCTATCAACCGGAATTCACAGGGAGAAGCGAATAGGCATACTGCTTCCGAGGACGAAGAAGCGGGAACTAGTGGCGGGTAGGGTTTAGCATCACTATGCTATGCTATCGAGAAGCATTACTGCAAATAGGTGCATACGAACATGTTTACTGGAAGCTGGAGAGATCTAACAAGTTAACACATTAGCTTCTCATGGACCTGCATTCCTTCTTTTGTCTGGAAATTCATGTTTTGGTCTTTTATTCCGAGATTCAACAGCGTTCCTCTGACCGTAGGTATATACATGATACCTACCCATCTAATCAAACATCGTTATTTCTAAATCATTACGGTTTTCAGCGCTTTGTTCGGTCCATAATGCCGGATACGGTCCGAACGTCAGCGAACTCTGAATTAATTTCAGTGCGCGGGAGTTCGAGCATCTTCTTCCGAGGAGGCCCAGCGATCGAGGCGAGAAACAATCTTGGAGCTTGATTGACCTTTAGTGAGAACAAACCTACGACACAAGTAACATCGTGCGATTCTTCAGGTCGAAAATAGGGGGTGGAAATCGAGCCTACAGCATAGGGCTAGAGCTCTTCTATTCTCGCGATGAGTCTCACTCAAAACCAGGGAACTTCCTCACTCAAGTTCCAACGCGCTATTATCAAATCGGTCTCAAAAAGCTTCCTTCTACTTCATGTCCGAATAATGGACCTCGACGGGGCCCTCAATCCTTTTCAGATCGGGTGCCATACGTTCGTGGGGTTCCGTGTCAGTCATACAATGAGCCAGCCGGACTGATCATTCAAGGTATATAGCTGGCAAGGAGTTAAATGGACATGGAAATGTGAAGCTGATATCCAAGTTGTTACTGAGGGCCACCAAGAATATGTGCAATTTAATTCGAAATAAAACAGAAACACCTCTCTGTCAGATCTATTTAATAAGAATCATTTTACTAGTACTTTCACAAGCACATATGCATTTCACCCTAAAAGTAAGGCGTGCATTAATTGGTCTTTTGACAATGCTTATGTCTAAATGGTTTGTTGCCACAGACTCAAGCACGACTTCGCGAAGATTTCCTAGCTTTAAGATGTAGGAAGCCTCAGACATCATAGGCTCCCGGTTGCGTATATTCGGCTACGCTAACAATGAAGGCAATGTTACCGACGAAGAAAACAACTAATCACAACCCTTTTCGAACTCTAACACCTGGCCCCGGGCAATCTTGAGGGCCCTTTCCGCACCATTATAGCGCGTACGCGTGGAAGCTTCGTGTGTGCTTCCAAATCGATCGCTATACGATAATACATACAACGTTGAGAGAGGACATCTACCAAAATAGTTGTCTATATCTACTATTTTCTTTTGATTCAAGTATATTGCTAGAATGAAGGAGCGGTAGAAGAATCAGTTGGCAGGAGTTTAATGGATCTATCCGAACACATAGACTTTATCAAATTTCGTGGAATTTCTTCTCGTCGTAGCAAGGTATTACAAAGACCCTGCGTACCCCAGCTAATTTGGTAGTTTCCGAGTCCCTGGTGTGTGGGGTGTTAGGGATAAGGGCGCACATGGGTTACCCCAGATTCGTGCTCCGTGCAATGTTTATAATTATACGACTTGAGGCGAACGAAGATTTTATTAGACGAGAATACATCTTATATGTACAAAATTACAGTGTCTAGGGTAAAATCGTAACCGTGGTCGCCCGGCTTGCCCAGTTCCCTCCAATTCCACCTTCCGTTACCCCTTTGATGATGAGCACACTTTCCCCCTTTTCTTTCTTACAAGACCAACTCCAATTTGCACCGCCAAAACGCCAGTCATGTCCTTTGGAGAAGCCGTGACTTTGACAGAAACTAATAATCGATCAATTACACGTTGAAATGCACTTTATGCGTACACAAACGTTGTAAATCGATGGTATGCCGACTGGGCCCTGGAAGTTCCAGGTGTGTGAGCCTAGACGCTAAATGTGTCTTGTGCTCATACGGACTCGAACTACATTTCTTTCTAAGAGTAGTTGAAGCTAGGTTCCTCTCCTTTATACCGGGAGCTTGAACTTCTTGCCCTTCATGACCTTGGTATAGTAGATCCAGAAGAAGTCCGAGTACAGAATAGTCTGGATGATACCGGCAACAATTGCAATCCAATCAGCCTTGTGGTTCGGCTCGGTCAAGTAGCGGTAGATCCAGTTGGGGATGTAAAGTCCACGGTAGATGCCCAGAGCGAATAGGTAATGCGTCGTGATGGTCTCGGCCTCGCCTGTGCGCTGCAACATAAACAGCTGCGGCAGGATCGCCACCGATTCCAGCCAGATCGAGAAAGCCCATAGAATCTCAGACAACGAGTACCGGTAGGGTATCAGAACGGCCAACACCGCGGCGCCGCCCAGCAAATATTGCACGCGGAAGGTGTCGAGATTTGGGTCGTGTGTTGGCTTGTACTTGGTCGTCATCAGGTACACGATGTATCCTTGTGCGCTGATAAAGAGAATCTTAAAGACTATGTTATAGATGCTTTCGGTGCTGAATAGGTCTATTTGTCGTCATGCCTGGTTAGTCTGCCAATGCCCACCTTGAACCAACTAGAACGGGAACATCGTAAGGGAGACGTACCGAGATACCGAGTGACGTATACTACCAGATACAGAGCTTGCGATTTGAATGATATACCAGTGCAGCCCTAAGTTGTTGTTAGTTGCTGCGCCTTGCCGCATTCCTCGCGGGATAGAAGACATACATTAAGCTCAGTCATCTTATGCAGTAGGATTAAAATCGACGCCAGATGGGAGAAGTCCCCTGAGAACAAAAAGCAATTAGTTGTAACATTGATTACATAGGAAGCAGAATGAATACACACCCAGGACTCGAAACAAGTTGAGCGACATGGTGTGGTGCTATTTGGGGAGCTTAGCTCCTGGAAGCAGCTATTTCGACACGATGCGCTCTAACGCAGTTTTCGAAGACTAGGGATGTTTGAAGACGGAGCAAGAAGAACGGACGGCCCGTCGCGATATCGTGGTTGGCGCCAAATCTGCCGTATGAATAGTGTGTGTATGTATGGTTAGGTGTTGGAAAAGCTGGACGAGGAAACGATTCAGGTACTAGAAATAGAAATGCTCCCCCAGTTGAAAGGACACAATGCACTACGTACTGTACTGACAACGCGATGGACCTGTGATTGGATCCCTGGCACAAGCCCTGGCTATGTTGCAGCAATAGCTCCAGCTTTGTGTCTCGTTTTGGGATCGGACTTGGAGCCATCTTGAAATAGTGGGCCGGTTATCATTAAGTGCATATTTGGTCTACTCGGATTCGGGCACGCTAAGAAGTCAGTCTGATGATGTCAGGTAGCCCGAGACTGAGCGTCGGTGATAATGATAAGGAGACTTACTGGTGTCGAGGCGCTTTCACTTTACGTATTACAAAGCTGCCTACGCCAGCAAATAGCACATAAAGCCTGCATACCAATATATTGTAGAACCTTCGACCAAGCTTCGAGGCTGAAAAGGTAGGATTATCGACTTGTTCTAATAAATTCACATTTGCTACGGATTATTATCCTCTCCAACATAGTCTTGATCTACAATTCTATATTGTCTTCAACTGAGTCAGCCAGGTCCGGCTTTACAGTTACAATTGAGGACAAGGTGATCTTGTAAACCAACATTCCAAATGATTCCCATTACTTTCATTCATCGTGGGAACACCCACACATTTGACATGCAACCGGACGCAACGGTGACCGACCTCGTCGACCAGATCCAAAGTGTTCTACACATCCCGGTCGAGAACCAGAAACTCATGGTGCCCAAGATGGCACTACTAAAGGCGCCCTTCGGCGACCGTCCCATCACCGACCTACAACACAAAAAGATCACCCTCCTAGGCACCACGAGCGCCGAGATCGCCGGCCTAACAGCAGCCTCCGAGAAGGCCACAGCCCGCGAAGCCCACCTCGCCTCGGCGCGCCGGAACCTGCCCACAGCCTTCTCGCGGCGCGATCCGCTGCGCGCACAGGAAGAGAGCCAGTACACATTCATGACGCTGCGGCCACTGCCCAATCTTCCACGGCCCGAGCGCTCGCTCGCCTTCCTCGAGAGGCTCAAGGCCGACCCGGGGATCCGCGCCGCCATGCGCAAGCACAAGTTCAGCGTCGGACTGCTGACGGAGATGGATCCGATATCGTACACGGAGTCCAACCACGAGGGCACGACGCGGATCTTGGGCCTCAATCGGAATAAGGGGGAGGTGATTGAGCTTCGCTTGCGCACCGATGCGTACGATGGGTACAGGGATTACAAGACGATCCGCAATACGCTGTGCCACGAGCTCGCGCACAATGTGCATGGACCACACGATAGACAGTTCTGGGACCTCTGTCATCAGATCGAGCGCGAGGTCGCTAAGGCTGATTGGAAGAGTGGGGGAAGTAGCGTGGGTGGAGGCGAGTTCTATGAGCCTAGCGAGGAGATCGCGTATGATCATGGAGGCTGGACAGGTGGCGAGTTCGTGCTTGGTGGTGGTGGTGGTCCGTCGAGTCAGAGTGCGGACGCTGCGGCTGGCACGACGCTGAGTAGGCGCGAGATCATCGCGAAAGCAGCCGAGGAACGACTGAAGAAGCAGAAGGAGAAGCAGCCCGATCCATAGTCGACCTGTGGCCTTGTTGGTTTGTTTTTGTACTGTGCATTAGCATTTGCAGCGTATATATATACCCATTTTTCCCTGTATATCATAAGACCCGAGAATGTATATAGGAGGACATTGTAGACACGGAGCATCTATGTACACTTGTTCTTACCCGCAATATTTTTACACGATATATTGACTCTCAAATCACATTCTCAGAAACGACGTGGCTGTACATTATGATTACTAGTATTCTCTAGGGTATCTTAAAAACACAAAGCGCCGATGGGCCAAGAGTCCTGTTACGAGTAGACCGTAAAACAAATGCAGCCGTCGTCGAAACTTCATCAAGTCATAATCGGACATCACCTCCCCTCTAATAAGCATATAGATGCATCACTTCGCGGCAGGAGGCGGCCGTCTTCTCGTAGGCGTATCATGATTAAAAGAATTCTCCTTATTCCTCGCTCTCCTCTGTTTTAGGGCCGACCACTCCTTTTTCCATACGTCGATGCTTTCGCTGAGCTCTCGGTCCGCATCCTTGGGCACGTAGCTGAGGCATTGTACCTCGATGGCTTTTAGCTGGATGCGCAGGTTTAGCAGCTCCGTCTCGCTTTCCTTCCGCTGAATTTCGCTTTTCCGGTAGAGTTAGTATAAATGTGCTAGAAAGCAGTCCAAATGGGAAAGGGATATTCATTAAAGGCCGCACTAACAGGTCTTGAAGCTGCTCCTCTAGCTCAATGATGCGTTGTGCTGCGCGCTCCAGCCGTGTGATGAGAAGGGCGTGGATGTGCTAATAACTGTTAGCAAAATCCGTGATAAAGTTGAAAGGGGTGAGAGTGGAGCGTGTAAGCTTGCCTCGGTCTCTTCTTGTCGATCGCGAAGGTTGGAGATTACGACTTCCAGGCTCTTATGTAAATCCTGTGCTTCAGCAAGTACTTGCTCAGCCTGTGCCACGGTCAATTTAGAGGCACGAGATTTCGCCTTTCTTTGGGCTTGGTGGTCTATTCCAGTCTTGGGTGATGGAGATGCCGGTTTGGGTAGAGTGAGACTGAACGCATCAGACGGCAGCGGACTGCCTGGGTCAGGCGGCTCCCAAGTATGGTTACTCCCGTCTTGGTTATCATCGTCTAGACTTAGAGGCGGCGGCCTAGGAGGCCGAGTCTCTCTCTTGGAAGATTTGTGAGGAGTATGCAGGACATTCTCTAACTCATCCACCTTGGCGTGTAGAACGTCAATATCCTCGTTCCTGACATGGTGCTGCTGACTCAGCCTGGCAGCAAGATCATTTAGGCGCTGTACTAATCCATCTCTGCTATCTTGGGTGGCATCCTCGGGGTCCCCGTGACCAAGATTCAAACGATCCGGATCTGGTTGGGGAAATAACGGCGAGAGTGGAGACATCCTCAAGGAGTAGAGGCTCATGGATGGAGAGGCCGGCGGGGACAAATGAGTTGGAGACGCGGCATTGCTATCATCTCTGCGATGAGGATGGTGTGGCTCCGGACGCACTCGCCGTTGCGGCGGCGGCGGGCTACCGTGCTCGTCATCGGAGTCCCTGTCGGCCATGAATAATAATATGGAGGAAACCCCCGGAATCACATGAAAGCGGGATGGTAGGCGGCCAAGACTTGTGGATCTTGTAGAAAACCCGAGGTGTTTAACTGGGTGACCGGAGTGTACTACTGTAAGTATGGAACGGCTTGTGGCTTTAGATTCTTTTTCCTGGTAAGCTTGAGTGCCAGTTAAGTTTTAGAAATTGCCCCATTTGGAATAAGGGTTTTCTTAAGCGTGCCTAACGAGTTGAAATATTGGAAGCGGCGTTAGAGCCAATGCTGCCCTGCCTAGTAGACAAGCTGCATTGACCACGTTCTGGGCATTCAATATCCGCCTGGGCAAGCATCTATCCAAGCATTTCTTCTCACTTCTGTATAATCAACTCCTGTAAGCATTCTCACGGTCTGCAGAACCTATAGGTTGTCTATTTGCTTTCGTTACCTACTTAACCGTTGCCATCAAGTTTCATAAGGGTTCCCTCATTAGTAAGTAATTTTGCACATCAAACAAAGAGAGTTAGGTATACGTGACACCATCCTCAAAACCTCAACACTGCATACTGATGCTGTATTGCACCGTACTGTGCTCTCAAGCAATCTGCCAAGGACGGACAGGCAAACTTGGCAGCGGTACTGCTATGCTTGGCTGCTGACGGTCTTCTATCATACAGAAACGGTTTACATAGCGCATGCGTACCAAGGAAGCCCAAGAAGCCACACCAATACGAGTGCATCCTGAACAGCCAATTTGATTGATTGCGTGCTACTTCGCTGCCTATGTGTTGTTTATAACGCACTTATGAGGTATTATTTGATTCACCCTTTGCCCAGCCATTCACAAAATAACGCAGTCGGTCACGCAGGCCTCGTCCTACCGACGCCATGGGCAACAACCATGGGGAGCGCGGTAAGTAGACGTCAGATGACCGTCTGGCTATGTGATTTGCTAACCAGGCCCTGGTAATAAAAGTCGAGAATTCAAGGGTCCAGATGTAGAAGAAGCCCCAACTGTACGCAGTACCTCAGATACTGACCTAGGTAGGGTAAGTACCTTACTGATTAATCCCAAGACATCTGCAGCAACTGTGGCTGGTGGGGTATAGGTAGTTATGCGGGGCAGCTTTCAGGTGACGTCCCAAGTTCTTCCGGTGGTCCAGTGGCGTCGTTGTGCCAATTCAGATGGTCCTCGGCTATGATGGCACGCATTCGGCAAGTCCAGGCCAGTGGGCATTGTCGCAAGCAAATGCAATCCGGGGCAATAAGCTTGCTCAACTGATGTGATGTCCCGCTGAAAACCGTACCTAGGTACAGTAGTGTGCTGTCTCATGCTACTAATAGAGAACGAGCTAACGCTGACCGTCCCAGAGCTAACGAGCCAATCCCGGCCGCGCAGAATTAACTTTGGCATCTGCCTCGAGTCTATTCGTAGAGGTACCGAGCAGGTCGATCCGACCGCCGACGCTGGTCCCCGTCACACGATCGCGAGTCATCCCCGAACCCTTTCACCTCTACTTTATGTTGGCGGCCAATCTGAGCTTTCCTCCAAGTTGAATTGATATCACTTGTGTTTCCATTGCCCCGGTCTTGTCCTCCCGCCGCTTTTGTTGTGCTTCCTGTTGTCCCCCCCGCTACTTGTACTATACCTCCTCCTCCGCCGCCGAGCTACGTCGTGCTTGTAGCTCCAGCGTCATCGCCTCTATCGCGGGGTTCCGCTTTCGTGGATAACCAACACCGCCCATTCACGTTCACCATTTCAACTCCATGGCCTGTAGAGCTCCTTGCCGAAGCCGTTAAGACCCGCCACTGCCCGGCAGCCGGGAGCAGCAATTTGCTCTTATTGCTGGTCGTGCGACACGCTGCCTATCATGTCGTGGAAGGCCTCTGAAAGGCTGATGGACACCATCCGCCACTATGCTAACTTCCCGGCCACGGGTGTTAGTTTAAGACAGATGGTGCAGTTTGGTGAAAGACCATCAGTCGGTATGATTGATTCCTCAGCTCTGATATCGTGATCTTCGAGGCGCGGTCTGACCGTCTCCTTCTCACCAACAGGGACCTTATTCCGCGCCTCCCAATTCCTCGCTGAAGAGCTACCCATTCGCCTTGCGCATCGTGTAGAAGAGCTCACCAACTTACCCGATGGGCTTAATGAGATGCCATCCGTCAAGAAGGTCCAGGACTGGTATGCACAGTCGTTTGAGGTTCGTAGCATGGCTGCTCCAAAGTATTTATTGCCTCTGACTCACACTGACTTGGTGGGTCACAGGAGATCACCGGCTTACCACGGCCAAACCTTGGACGAGATGTACGAGACCGACTACTGAATCCTGGGAAACTTAACAATGGTAGAGGAGCAATGCTCTCGGAAGCGATACCAAACCCCAGTATTCGCGAAGGGCAATACGCTTCCTCGCCAGTAGGAGGAATGACCAACGGCAATAAGAAGCATCAGGGTGCCCGGAGATACTTCGCCATGGTCGACGACGTCGGGGACTGGCCTCCCGAACTTCAAGCCTACAACTCTAAATTTGCCCAGTGCTTACATAAAATAAAAAGGAGGCACGATGGCGTGGTTACGACCATGGCGCAGGGTATCTTAGAGTACAAGCGCAGACGGCAGCGCATGCAAATTGACAATAACATCCAGTCATTCCTTGATCGTTTCTATATGTCACGAATCGGCATTCGCATGCTTATAGGGCAGCATATTGCTCTAACAGATCAGAGTCATCATCGAGATCCTACATATGTCGGTATTATCTGCACCAAGACTAATGTCCGAGACCTCGCCCAAGAAGCCATTGAGAACGCTCGATTCGTTTGTGAGGATCACTATGGGCTCTTTGAAGCGCCCAAGATTCAATTAGTCTGCAACCCGGATTTGAACTTTATGTATGTCCCGGGGCATCTATCACATATGTTATTCGAAACCTTGAAGAATTCATTAAGAGCAGTGGTCGAGACGCATGGACAAGACAAACAGGAATTTCCAGTCACAAAGGTCATCGTTGCAGAAGGCCGAGAAGATATTACGATTAAAATCTCCGATGAGGGTGGTGGTATCCCTCGGAGCGCTATACCGCTTGTATGGACGTATATGTACACTACTGTGGATCGGACGCCGAACCTGGATCCAGACTTCGATAAGAGCGATTTTAAAGCCCCCATGGCGGGCTTTGGGTACGGTTTACCTATATCGAGACTTTATGCTCGGTATTTTGGCGGTGACTTGAAACTTATCAGTATGGAAGGGTGAGTCCGTTTACTCTGGCTCTTTACATCCTTTAGGCCAAGATCACTAACACCTCTCCCCCTCATCATTAGATATGGTACAGATGTTTATCTTCACCTAAACCGTCTATCGAGTTCCTCGGAACCTTTGCAATAGCAATCAGCAGTCATGAGGGACGGATCATCCCAAGGATTGGCGATACCTATGAGAATGATGCATAAGCGGCTCAAGCCTTTCGAGGTATCGGAACGCAAGCAGGTCGGCGATGCCGAGTCCATGATCTCCCAGGAGCGTGGCCGACTTATGTGGGATGAAACAGGCGGCGAGCTGTGAAAGATAAAAAGTATAATAAAACACTGAACACGGGACCCGACGATTTACCCCGTGGGGATATCTAAATCAGGCACTGCTTATACGCACTTCGATCGAAGGGGGAAGAGCGGGTTCGCAGGCGATAAGCGGGCCATGAGGAGGAACCTACCTAGGTATGTATGAAAAGACCTGCAAAAATAACCAACATACTGTATTTGGCACAATAGTCTTCTGAGGAAGAGTGCCGAGGGCGGCATGTTGTCCCATCTATCTCTCTGCTGCATGAGGGACATAGTATTCTTCTCGGCGCAAGAGTCGCAACTATCTACTAGGAGGGAGAAAGGGATGCGAACGGGACCTTGATCACCCATCAATCATCAGTATCTAGCATCAGTCGGTATATTAAGATACGGACTTGACTTGTAACTATGAGTTGACAGTAATTGACTAACTTGTTGATTGGAAGTTGATTTTTTCTTTTGACAGTACGTAGTGTACCAATGTGTATAATACAATATTTTCGACAAGTTATTTGACGAATCTTGTTAGAGTCCAGTAGTCCCCCAAACGTAAGTAACATGAGCATATCATATAAGTGTACGCGAGATGGGTATGCATACATGTACATGAATAGGGTGAGCAGGCAGATAGTGGTAGATAAAATTAATGAATGAACGGGACGGATAACGTTTTTTGTCCCCCCCCCTTCCAAAATATACGCATCTTACAGCAAAAACAACTTTTAACGCTATGCATCTCCCCAGCTCTTACAGCAATAATATTTATGTACTCCCTTCTTTCTTCAGGCTACGGGTATATTACGCCTTATACATGAGATCCAGAAACCCCGTGGCAAGATCGACGACGACAGCCTTATTAGGCAGGGATCCAGCAACACCATACAGCGCAGCCGTATCACCGGTAGCTTTCCCTTTAGGACCTTTACCCTCGACGGCGCGGGCGCGCTCCTTCTCGCGCTCGGCCTCGACGACGGCCTCGAGGTCGGCGACGAGGCGCTCCCAGACCTTGGTGATGGGCATGGTGACGGCGACGTGCATGGCGGGGGGGTTCTGGAGGGCGTTGAGGTGCCAGCCCTTGGCGGACATGCCGTCGGCGATGTCGTAGATGTTGAGGTTGCGGGCCGTGAAGGCGACGACGGAGACAAGGGGCCGGCCGATGATGTCGAGCTCCGCCGCCAGCGCGGGCGATTGCGCCACGTGCTCGGCGATCTTCTTGGCGCAGCCGACGATCTTGACGCACGCGTCCACGTAGCCTGCCTCGCCGACCCGCATCATGCTGGCCCAGCACCCCGCGATCAGGGCGCCCGGTCGCGAGCCCGCGATGCCTGGCGAGGCGTACACGCCGCCGGACCAGTCGGGTGATACGAAGTACTGATATGTGCGCAGCTCTTGTGTGCGATATAGAACAGTTGAGTTACCCTTAGGCGCGAAACCGTACTTGTGCGTGTCGCATGAGATAGATGTTACGCCTTTGAGACGGAAGTCGAACAGCTCGTTCTCGAATCCGGCCCGCTCAAGGAAGGGGACGAGGAAAGAGCCCAGACAGCAGTCTACGTGTAGTGGTAACCGGCGCTTGAGGGCCAGCTTAGATAGGGCTGAAATGTCATCCATAATACCATGAGGGAAGTTAGGCGCTGAGCCTACGAGTAGGATTGTGTTGGAGTTGATGAGTCGTGATACCCGGTGGACATCCACTTGGTATGTGGGTGCAGGGCACGGGACTAGATGAATCTTGATCTTGAAGTAATCGCCTGCCTTACGGAATGCTGTGTGTGCCGTTTCTGGTAGGATCCTGAATCAAGTATTAGTATGACTATGCCACGGTTGAAGAGGCAACTGGCGATGAAATCAACCTACATCTCCGGTTCTGTAACACCCCGCTCAACATAGGCCTTTTGCCGTGCGCTATAGCACGCCATGAGAATACTCTCAGTGCCACCACTCGTCGATACACCGGCGGCAGTGGATGGCGCATGGAACATGGATAAGACCATGGCAACAACCTCGGCCTCCATCTTGCGGACGCCGGGGAAGACGTCCGGATGAATTGGGTTTGCGACGGTGAACTTTCCGTACGCCTCAGTCTGCAGCTTCAGCAGGTCATCTTCGCCATGGTATACGGCACCCGAAACGAATCCGTCCTCCCACCTCGTGTGGTCCATGTTGGCGAGAGTCTCGAGCTCCTTCTGCAGCGCCTCTTCTGTCCACCCTTCCTTCGGCAGCGCCAGGTACCGCGATCCGGTAGTGGGAATCATCTTGGCATGAACCTTTGCCAGGGACTCGTTGACCTGCTTGCGCACCTTGGTCCGGATGCCCGGAGCGCGGAGGAAGTAGCCATAGAGTATGCGACGGGCATCTGTGTATAATTCGACAATGGTGCCAATGAGGCCGCGGCCCTTGAGCTTCCAGAAAGTGCGGCGGATTATACGGAGGACGAAGAAGAAGAAAACGATATTGCGGAACCTATGGTAGATTCCCGTCAGTGCCTGTCTTATTTCTCTCTAGCACATATCATCCTGCTTGGGACTCTTCCACATCCTGGATCCCGGCTCCCGGATCCAGCAGCGACACAAAGACCGTGAATTAGACTTCATACTCACAGGTCGAGATTGATGAATTGTAGCGACTGCAGCGTGTTCACCGGCCGTGCGCGCTTGACCATATTCAAGCTCTCACGCAGGCTAATGGGCATCCGTGAAGAGCCAGGCATGATGTCGAGTATGCCTCGGCGAATTCTAGACATGTGTCGTACCTCGGCCTTTACAGCAGCATATATGGCCGTCCGCCTGTCGTTCAGTAGCAACTTAGAAAAGCGAGAAAACCCGGAAACATTTGGCCTGACGTCCGCGGGACACTCGCTGTCTTTGTAGTGCAGATGTAATGCAGTGTCGTTCGTTGATGGAGCAAAGTTGTATGTAGGTAAGTGATTAATGGACGAATAGAATTCTGACTTACAGCCGGTGCAGACTTCAGAAAATGGAAGCTTCCCTGGTCAGCGCCGGGGGTTCACGAGCCCCGCAAAGGGAATCCGGCTGGGCCGCTTGCCTAGGTCCAGTAGGCGACGCCACTAACTAACTAACGCTAGCCGCAACTGCACCCCATCGTCACATGCAAAGTCTTAGTTGCAGGGGCTGGTGGCGCGCTAACGCACCTTTGTTCCCCGCTGCGAATGCGAGCTCAATTCCCTACTTATCTGATCCGAGATGCTGATGCGATGACAATCAGCTCGAATCTCACTGGTCGAATAGAGTGAATTTCCATGTAGACGGATGCGAAGGGTTTCAACACTATATAATCCCTACTAGGGTTTTGGTTCCCCGATCGCCGGAGCGGAAAGCTGTAAAGAAAGCACGTACTGTAGTTTCGTTACGTACCTAAGTGTTTAATTCCCTCATCGAAGCCGTACCTAGTCTAGTATTGAACATGATTCGGAGTGTTTTCTGCTTTCTTGACAGTAAACTTTTCTATGAGGTTGCGTAATTCACAAGCCATCTCGATTATACACACAGAAACACTACAATTAGGGAAAATATGATACAGTCCCCATAATACCCCAGCCTAGAAAGCAACACGGCCGCCGGTAAACAACGACGAAATAACAACAGGTACGCAAAACACCGGGTGTAAATGCCAGAGTCCTATCTATCTGGCCCAGCCGTCAACCAGAGGATGCCCTCATGTAATAATATCCATAAAACGCCAACTTCGTTAAGATGCCCAGTCTCTCCCTCTAGTTCCTCTTATGTCGCATAATGGCACATAGATCATCAGTTGTTAGGAAGCCGTGTCCGCCATCCCGCCTTTCGCACCTTCGCACTAATGGCCAGCTCCAAAGGCCGACCGCCAGTGTTGCGAATAACGTTCGGCCTCGGTGGCGCAACTCTTCGTTCCTGTGCCCGAGCATTGTGCAAAGACAATGGCAATGTCGCCTTCTTTGTATGGCGCGCCGTGGTCGGCTGTAGCATAGGCATTAATGGCACGTTGAGGGACGATCGCTAGCTTCGACAGGATGGTGGGATGCCACTGCACGATATGTTCCTTCGAACGGGTTAGTATAGGCACATTATGCGTATTCACGACCAAGAGGAAACATACTAATGCGTGTGTCTCGGCCTTCTGAAAGTTGTAGCTTCGGTACATGGGGTCAAACCATGTGTCAAGAAAAAATTTGGCCCACTCGCCATTTCTGAGGACCATGCTGCTTGTTGCAAGGCCGTCATTGTCCTGCGTGATGACGATGTCGATGTCACGAGCCTTGAGGTGGGAGAAGGTCTTTATGATGCTCTCCGGTGGTACGATCGGGTGATCTTTTAGCATCATGTCTTCAAGCTTCTGGGAACCCATCACATGCTCTTCTACTCTAGAGTGAGGATTCATTATAAGCGCGTGCTGGTCGAGGTACCATATGTATTTGCAGTCAGGAAACTTTGCGATCGCATGTCGCATAGCCACCACCTTAGACCAGGAAGAGGGTGCTCCTGATAGCTCGTAGTCGCTCGCCTTAGCAATGAATGTGCCATATCCTAGAATGTGTCAAGAGGGAAGTTGGCTCAAGAGTTGCGAGTGGCGATCTTACCATGCTTCTCGGCATATTGTATCCGATTATCCTGGATATGTTTTGAGTATGCGGTATTCTCGTACTTGTCATCAAAAACGGTGACTACGACTACGGGTGGCTTGCCCGTTATTGGGCGAGGGCCCTTATGTTTTGAGCCAGAAAACAGCCATATTAAGCCGATGATGGCCAGCCCGAATAATAGTATTGTCCTCAGATGACTTCTTCGTATCACCGGCAGACGCGATCTACGAGGTCGAAAGGGCGCAGGATGGGAATCTTTTCGCGGTGGATAGGCGTAGTGCATCGTGCCTCTTGGCTCGTCGCCCCGACGTAGGGAA
The DNA here is from genome assembly GCA_007182795.1 of Xylaria flabelliformis. Lineage (NCBI taxonomy): Eukaryota > Fungi > Ascomycota > Sordariomycetes > Xylariales > Xylariaceae > Xylaria > Xylaria flabelliformis. Next base: position 682,094 of record VFLP01000006.1, on the reverse strand, counting down.
AGAGGAAAGAGGACCAAGCAGGATAGTCGATGGAGGCAAGGTTCGCTTCGATATGCGACTCGTCGTATATACGCAGCAAGGGTTACACGATCTCAGCCCCGAAGGACTTCCGTGCGAGCACCGAAGCGAAGGGGAAGGCTTATCGGGAATGTGTTATCACTTGTCGAGTGAATCTTCGTCTTGGTACCCTGATAAAATCTGGTCGCGAAGCGCAAGCCGATGTATTAAAATATTTCAAACCGCAGACAGTGAGGATTGCGACAATTAAAAGTGGATTGGTCGTCGAGGTACAAGCGATAGACTGGTAAGATACACGCTTAGAAGCTCAACGGTCGTCGAAGGTAATTAATTGATAGACTCAGTAAATGTCCAGACATATAGATACAATACCAATCCGAAGAAATAGATACCGTATGTAGGTAGGCATTTTAATGAGATCGCGGGAAAACGCCAAATTGCAAGGAGTCTAGATTCAAGGGAGCTTAAGCGATCTGGCTCTATTAGGCATTTGATAGACCTGCAGGGGCTGCCACTGAAGATTGATTAAGGAAGGTTTCCACTAGAACTGGACTAGCGCTACCAGGTTCAGATGCAACTGCCGGAATTGACCTCGTATCGTTTATATCACTATCTACCGTTAATGGAAAGAAGATGTACCTACCCGGTACTTGCGGAGCGACTTCGGGATCGACCTCGGAAACATTGAACATCGAACGTTGAACGTCGTTGAGGACATTTACATATTCAATGCTTTTCATGAAATTGTAAACGTTTAAGAAAGCTATGAAATACCGGACGCCGAATAGACTTCGAGATCATTGAAATTAGAAAGTGTCATAGTCGTACTGAGATTAGGTACTAAAGCCATGTCAACCCGGCAACAACCCAATCCATATCTTGTAGCAATAGCTATTTAAAGATATTTTACTACCAATCGAGGAATCTTTATGGACTTTAAAATCTAAGGTATCAAATTCGTGGTACTTATATTCGACAGAGGACTCAGTTCGTTGATCGTGTTCCCGCCTTCCGACCCGCCTATACCAACGTACACCCCAACCCGCGTTACGCGGATGCGTCCAAGACTATTGCAAGGGCTCAGCATAGGCGCAGCCAATTTTTATCATATTTACACTACAAGAGCTTGCCTTTCTCCGACTCAATCAAACAGTGGGAGAAACCAGAACAACTATTTCTCAAACAACTCGACGCTAGCATTCAAGCGCGAGGATGACGTTCTGTCAAGAAAATATGTAGCGATCTATCTAGGAACGACAACTATGTTATTAAAGACAGTCTGGTAATCTTTTCAGACGCTACTTCTAACGCAATCATCGTCGACGTTTTGGGAGAGGACTGTGCTCCTTGTGGACTCGCGTTATGCGGCGCCTATAGATGATTCTTATCACCTTACGCTCCGGAATTGAAGGCGGAGGCAGAGGTAGAGAGTCAATGCCCATAGCCGCCTCATGACCAGCTGAATCAACGCGAGGCAGGTTACATCGCTATCCTTGGTCACCACCCCTATCATTAAGAGTGAAATAGGGCGAGAAGATGGTTACTACTGTCCGGGATGCCGGGCACGAGAAACGTGCGTCATGGCCGTGTGGTACCAGGCATGATTGAAGTGACAGAACAGTCCAGACATGGTCTAGAGCTGGCTGCGCTAGACAGCGACGCATACTAGGACGCACACGAAGATGTGGCTGTCTTTTACTGTGCTAGCATGCGGCGTCTGCCCCCGAGATGTCATTCCTTCCTTATTTGTAGTAGCTAGGTAGGTTAATGGGGCCCTACTTCTCGTCTTAGATACTCTTATTTCCTGTGACCATGTGCAACAAACACCTATCCACCTTGTTTAAGGGCAAGTATCAATTCTGGAGACAGGAAGAGAGATAAGTAACTCTAAGGCAGGAATAGGGGTAGCTGGAATATCTGGAGTTGCAGCCACGGAAACGAGACCGGTTAGAAAATCGAGAAACCCGGGCGACGAAAACGCTAAAGTAGAATCAGCCACAGGTTCGGGCGGATCAGGCGACTCGGGTACCTGGATGATGAGAGCAGGAGTAGAGATAGGGGTAAACATGACGGACCTGATCGGCGAAGTAGGGGGTGATATGACCGAAGAACAGACTTTGGCTGGGGACCCGCGACAGCTTGCCTGCCCGCCCTTGTCCGTCCCTACTTCGATCCTAGAACAGAAGTTGATTGGGTATTCAAATGAAAATCAACAAAGGTCCAGGGTTAGTGAGGTGGCTTAAAAGTAGAATAGCAGCGCTGCATAAACCGCTGGATATACCCGACTAAATAATAAACAATGCTCGGATAACACGATTATTCGGTGGGATAGAAACTTTGGAATACAAGGCTACACACACACACGTATGAAGATCAGGTATCACTTGACAGATAGTCCATCCTCTAATAACCGAAGAAGCAACGCTGAACGCGCCTTAGACACGGAAATCAAGGAAGCTAAGGAATAGGAAGAACATGATCGTGATCTTCGATGAGATCGTAATGAGAATGATGAGGCCGTAAAAGACCAGACGACGAAGAATCTAGTGAGGAAGAGGACGAAATCCGTCGCCGTGCTCCAGCAGACCAAGAGAATGACGAAGTTCAAGGATTAAATCTGCCTTGAAACCGATCGGAGGTCGTAATGTCCACATTGATAAGCAGGAGGAACAGGTACATACGCTTTATAAGCCCAAATACAAGCAGAAGTGGAATCTGGTGGTATGCGATAAGGCACTTGTTTACATAGGGTTGACACTGAATTTTCAAGCTCAAGTATTGTTAGTGCTTTATCAAACTGTCAAGAAAGCAAGAATATGAGGCTGGGAACGCCACCATTCAGCGCCGGAACTGAAAGACCAGTTGCAAGTGTATCATTTCTATTCATAACAGTCAACTAAAAGATAAAAAGGGTATGTTGGGCTATATTGTATCGAAAAATTATATTTAAAGGTACGGAGCTATCTAAAAATATGTCAAGCTCTTCCAAAGCACACCTCCACTCATATAGATGCCTGGAACGGCGAGGGCTAGCTATATCCGTTCGAACAGCCCCGAAAGACTGACGCAGATACTTGGTAGTATGCTTGACTTCCCTGATTTGCTATTTTGAAGCACAGACAAGACGTCCGTACTCTACAGCTGGATTCAGGGGATCAATCTCTGCACACAGACTAGTTGACAAGGCATGGAAGAGCAGCTTCTAGGCAACTTAAGAGTGTGCAACGGGGGTATCATAGTGTCATTGCGAAATGTTGGATCAAGGCAGTCGCAGAAGAGTCAAATACTTCCTGCTAGTTGTCGTTCTCATTCTTCATCATCACTATCTTCATCAGTAGTCTGAACATTAAGGATTCTCTGGCTAGCTCTGTCAAGCGTTTGCTGAGTGTATTTCCTAGTCGCCTTCCACACAGTCTGCGTCATTTGTTAGTCAATTAGCGTTAAGTAAGGGTGGTCAACTTACATAGAGAAAAGTCAGGACACCAATGATGACTAACGTCAAGTTGATATTTTCCATCCTCTGCCGTCCCGTGCCTGCTCTGCGGGCTCCTCCGTTTAAAATCCCACTTGTACGTAGATTCCACCATTGCCAAGGGCTCATGACAAAAAATGCCTTGACGAAGCCTAAAAGACCGAGTGAGAAAACACCTTTCGCTAAATGTTGAAACCACCCATCTTCTTCGCTAATGTCTTCATCTGCAAATCTACTGCCGGGAATGACAGTGTCTGTGATAGTCCCAACAGGGTCAATCCAAAGGCCAAGGATAGGATCAGCGACAAAACCAAGCAGAAAAACAGTGACGAGGAGAATGGCCAGTGTCATCATGAGAGAGATGAACGGACTTCGGAGTCGCTGGGCCCAGGACAGTCGCTCCATCTGATATTTGTACTTGCAAATATCACACTGGTATCCCTTTGAAGGGCTCTCGTTCATCCAGAGCTGCAAGCAGCCTTCGTGCATGTATTTGATAGAGCCTTTGCATAGGCATGGACTAATTAGCCGATCTCCATCTTCAGATATGTACTGTCTTCTCGGGCGTCGGTTGCGGATTCCGTCAAGTACTCCAGTATCTTCATATGTGGGAGGAACCCATTCTAGACATATCCGACATTTCCGACTGTTTTTGGGTTCACCATCGGCATTGGTTTTGGGAGGCGATGTGCGTCGCCTAGTATGTCCGTTCTCATGGGGAGTGTTGGCGCTCGTGTTCGTGGAAGTTTCCGGAGTAGATGGGATGTTTCCCCAGCCCCAGTTCGACGAGGCGGCTTGCATCCCGATGTAAGCTGTAGAGATTTCTGAAGACGGGTAGTTAAGGAAGAGTAATATTCAAAGCACTGGAGACAGCCGATCTGTATCAGGCTAGTATGCCAACGACGGCTGGGTTCGACTGTGGGGTTTGGAAGGCAAGGACATGCGACGTTCGAACACGTGCAGACTCGATACAACTATTGATAATGCAGGGCTGAAGTAGCCGAAGTACAAACCATTCTTTGCCTGAGCCGAGCTCAAGGACACGTGTAATCCAGATCAGCAGGCTCTAGGCAGTAATCAAAGACTTGGCAAAGCTCGAGAAACCTGGAGAGTTGTAAAATGACCAACAGAAAACTCACGAGGAGGTTTAACCTCCCTCTGGGCAATGAAGCACGCAGGCGAACACAGTTGCTCTCGAGGGGTTTCGAATAACGCTGCGCTGTCTCTGGCTCGCTTATTTTCTGGGACAATAAGCAATAATTGGGCAACAGAAGCTGTCCAATGAGAGAAATCAAGGTGACTGTCAGGTTGGACTCCTTGATTTGGGCATTTGATATGAAAGCCAGAGAACCTAAATGATCATTGCACAATAAATAAAAGTCACTGATGAGAGAACGAGTCCGAAAAATCACCCATCGCTAGAATGGTCGGCGCCGGCCCACTTTCTCGCTTATGTAACCGCAAGGTGGGAGGTCTGTAAGGGTACGTACCGCCTGCACGGACGGGGTGGTACCTGGGTACTTTGCTATGAGGTACAGGTATGGTAGCTGCACTGCGCTGGAGCTTTGACGCGCACTGGCGATGCCTGGAGGTAGAAGCTGGCAAAGCAAGACCAAACCAGCTCTATCAAGCAAGGCTTCATAGCCGCGTGCACCTCATTCTTCCACCAAACCACCCACTAAATCAAATCTTCGACTGCTCCCATACCCTCAAAAGCTTCCGATACTCTCCCGCATCTAGGTAGCCATGGCAGACCGCTACTCATTCTCCCTGACCACCTTTTCCCCCAGGTAGACTCTCCCGCCCTTCGCCGCACCCGGCCGTTTTCTCCAGCTCAGCTAATAATTATATGATAGTGGGAAGCTCGTGCAAATCGGTACGTCGTTCTTCAGCCGTGTCTTCGTTCCATGCACCTGATCTCCGTCGAGAAGTATCCGTCCCGCCATGTTCATGCTAACGGCGCGGGGAAATAATAGAGTATGCTCTCAACGCAGTCAACCAGGGTGTGACAGCCCTTGGCATCAAAGGTGAACCTACCTGCTGCTTCGCGCTGGCTCATATTCGTATTGACCATAGCAGCCACCAATGGTATCGTCTTAGCGACCGAAAAGAAGTCATCATCGCCGCTTACCGACCCCGCCTCCCTCTCTAAGATCAGCCTCATCACTCCAAACATCGGCATGGTATACGCTGGTATGGGCCCAGATTACCGAGTCTTGGTCGACAAGGCCCGCAAAGTCTCTCATACCAACTACAAGCGGGTCTACAACGAGTACCCTCCAACCCGGATATTAGTGCAGGACGTTGCGCGAGTTATGCAAGAAGCGACACAGTCTGGTGGTGTCCGACCCTACGGTGTTAGTCTCCTGATTGCCGGCTGGGACGAGGGTATCATGCCGGACGAGCAAGCCGCCGTGGAGGGCGAGACCGAGGGCGAGAAGAAGGCCACGGGCAAGACCGGCGGCATACTCAAGGGCGGCCCTATGCTTTACCAAGTCGACCCATCAGGAGCTTACTATCCCTGGAAAGCTACCGCCATCGGCAAGAGCGCTACTACGGCCAAGACTTTCCTGGAGAAGAGATATACTGAAGGGCTTGAGTTGGAAGATGCTGTGCACATTGCACTGCTAACACTGAAGGAGACTATCGAAGGAGAGATGAATGGAGAGACGATTGAAATCGGTGAGTTGCTTCGGACCTGTCAATTATAGCATTTACTGACAGGCGTTAGGTATTGTTGGTCCACCCGCGGATCATCTCCTCGGCGTTGAGGGCGTCAAAGGGGCAACAGGTCCTCGGTTCCGGAAGTTAACGCCACAAGAGATTGAGGATTACTTGACAAACCTGTGATCTTAGGCGCTTCAGACTCCTCGCAATGTCATGTATATCATAGAACAATATCATAGAGGGCTAAGACGGACTTGCTAAGTAAGACGAGAATTCTTTGTCACGATGAACGAGCTTCGCTGTCCTGCTTTGACACCTACAATGGCCTCTTCTCTAGGGGATAGGGGGACCTTTTTCCACTTAGGGATTCCTTCCGAGGGCACCCCAAGTTGGCCGTTAGTGTTTCCCCCGATAACATATACGTCGCCATTCGTAGTTAAAACAATCATGTGCGTTTCGCCCACCGAGCAGTCTTGGATGTCGTTTTCCTCCACATCTACCGGACTAGGACTGCCTGACAGCGTGTCGACCAATGGCTGACGCGCTGGATGGCCGCCCCAGCCATAGAGATCGTGACCCTCGGTCAGAGCGAGTGCTGTATAGCCTCCTGCTTCAATTCTCTTAATCTTGCCCGAAGGCAAGTTTTCCAAGTCCTCTACAAGGCCAGGCTTTTCTGCTGGGCTGCGATCTGTCAGCTGTTGCATCCTAGTACCACAATATCCAGTCTTTTTCACCTTGCTGGCGTAATTTCCCTTCCTAGAGTGGCACTATATCGTTCATCTCCCCAAGTCCAGACTTTGCTATCCCTCGAGAGAGCTACAAAGCCTGTTTCGTAGGCCACTAACTGGATGATGTCAGGCATGCCGGAGAACGTTTGGCTGCTCTCTATCCCGGCAGACTGTGGCAAGGCCGCGTACTGGACGATTGCATCGTGTCCATTGTATACTTCACTCTGGTCAGTAAGCGTGCTCGGTCTATAAGGATTGCGTAGAAACCGACTTGCGACAATTCCGTTCCCCGCAATGGCAGCCGTCGGAGACAGGAGCTTCCGTGTAAGCCCTGGCTGAATATCCTCATTGACATAACCAGCATATCGTAATCCGGCAGAAGTATTAACTTATCATAGTCAATTATTGGACGAGATTAGGCCATGGAGGCATTCCCACTCACCCACTGTATAAGTCAGGGATGCATAGTGAACCTCAATAAGCTCGTCCGAGAGTACTTTTCGAAAGGATACGATATCGTCTGGTTCCTCGGTCTGATTTTCGAGAGACAAGAATTCTAGTTGCCTCCAGGCATTGAAGCCAGCTGCATACAGATTCATGTTATCAGCTTGCCTGTGTTGGTGCTTTGTGCTATGGAGAGCGAGCTTATTCCGGCAACTTCCATGGCTGCAAGTGCACACGGTGTAGATACTGTCGGCTCCTTACTGTGCTGTATTACAGCCCAACTCTTAACGTCCTACGTGCAAATGTGCAACCTCGTTGCCTATTCATCATTCTGCTGACTCTCTTGCGGGAAAAAAAAAAAGGAGACAACCTCAAGGCACATTGTTATTGTTATTTACATGGGCTTCTGTTGTGATGCTTGTAGCCAGGAATACAAACAACTGGCATTTAGCAACCTTGGAAACTTGTGCCCCTCCGATCCTAGGCACTCCCTTGGCCTCCGTTATCGACAACCGACGTCCAAACGGTCGGAGACATACTCTCCCTCCCTGATTGTCTCACTACCTAATATTCTATATGAGCCCTTGTTTACGTTGTTTACGATCCTCATAAGCTATACAGCCCTTCTTCGTCGACTATATTCAGCAGAACACATCAGGCCGACCTTACAAAGGGACCTTAGCTGTGAATATGTATTCGCCTATGCAAGGTGTTGTTACGCCGATGGCCGAAAACGACAACTATTCAAGCGAAGAAGATTTCGAACTTACTCCTACTCCTATGAATGTGTCCGATCAGGTCTCTGGGGTTGACGATGGAGTACACGCCACTCGTGTTGATCCCCCTGTTGAGGCAGATTCTACTACCGACCTTGTAGATGACAATGTAGTTATACACGCTCGCGCATACCAGGTGGAGATGTTTGAAAAAAGTCTCAAACAGAACGTTATCGTTGCAGTATGTTAAGTTTTGGCTCGCTATTTGGCGCCTAGATCTCTAATGCGTGTCATAAGATGGATACAGGAAGCGGCAAGACACAGGTGTAAGTCGTTGTTGGGCATCTTACATGGACGCTATCATTACCTTGTCGCTCTATATCTCATGTGTCCGCGTACAGGCAGTCCAATAATCTTGATAATGTAGTGCGGTGCTCCGGATCCAGGCCGAACTCGAGAAATGTTCAGACAAGGTTGGCATATTAGCTCTTAAGGAGGTTTCCCACAAACTGATATATATGTCAAGTTAATCTGGTTCCTTGCACCGACTATCGCCTTGTGTCAGCAGCAATTCCGAGTCCTGAAGTCTCAAATTGGGGCGGCCCAAATCAAACTCCTTAGCGGCGACGATAACGTCGATACCTGGTCTGATACTCGCATTTGGGCTGATTACCTGAAGGATGTTAGGGTTGTAGTGTCAACATATCAGATTCTCTTTGATGCCATATCGCATGCTTTCGTACAATTCAATCGACTTTGTCTTATAGTCTTTGATGAAGGTAGGTATATCATTAAACATGACACATGATCTTTTGGATTAACAGGTACATAGCACATAACTGCGTCGGAAAACACCCCGGAAGCAAGATCATGGAACGATATCACATACACAAAAACAATGGCATGCCATGTCCAGCAATACTCGGTCTCACAGCTAGTCCTATCATGAGGTCGAACCTCGAGGGCATTGAGATAATAGAGAAAACTTTGGACGCCGTATGCAGAGCTCCTACCATCCACAGGGAGGAACTCCTGTCTGCAGTAAAGCGGCCGACCTTATCATCCGTAACTGTTCCGGATTGTGACGATCGTGCTCCGACGAAAAGTATGATTAGTCTAGCAAAAGCCTGCATGGATCTCGATATCTACCAGGACCCGTACGTATTACGACTTCGAAGTGAAGGAACCGAGAAGAGCTTATTTAAGCTTAAAAAAGTTCTAGAAAAAAGAAACACCTATACCATAAAGCAGATGCAGTCTTTGTATCACAAAAGCGCGGAAGTTCACCGGGAACTTGGCCCTTGGGCTTGCGACTATTTCATCTATACGGCTATAACCCATTTCCTGAACTCAATCGACCAACGCCTCACATGGTTCGAGACTTGGGATACAGCGGAAAAGCAGTATATTGCGAACATACTCCGACGAGTCGATATCAAACCGCCGCGACCATTTAAGGATACTACTGAGCTCGATCTGTCTAACAAATTCACTAGTCTTGTTCAAGAACTACAATCAGCACCAGACAATACCCGTTGTATCATCTTTGTCTTAGAAACTGTTACTGTAGCCGTGTTATCTCGTATGCTCTCTTCGACTCCATCTGTTTACAACCGCTTTGGGGTCGGTACCATGATCGGAACCAGTAACCATGGGGCGAAAAAACGAGACATTGGAGATCTAAACCACACGAAGAATTTTCTAGATCTAGAAGACTTCAGAACGGGGAAGCTGAATCTACTAGTCGCCACAAGCGTTGCGGAAGAGGGTATTGACGTTCCTGCCTGCAATTTAGTCATTTGCTTGAACGCACCAGCAAATGTGAAGTCTTTCATTCAAAGGCGAGGAAGGGCAAGGATGGAGAACTCCAGAATCGTCCTACTCTTAGAAGGTTCTCCCAATCAGCACGACGTATGGACGGAATTAGAGAGAATGATGAAGAAGTGCATCGAAGACGACACAAGGGTTGCTCGAGAATTAGCAGAGCTCGAAGCACTGGATACCGACCCAGGTATATCCCCCTTGATCATCTCTAGGACTGGAGCACAGCTCGATTTCGATCAAGCGAAATCGCATCTCGAACACTTTTGCTTGAAGATGACGTCTAGACAATACATTGACCACCGCCCCTTTTATATTTCAGAGGAGATTAAAGGTTCCGTCGGTAACCCTTCAAAATTCAGAGCGGTAGTACATCTACCGCCGTCAATGCCTCAATCTATTCGCCGTGTGAGAAGCCTGAGGGAATGGTCCTCAGAAAACAACGCTTTCAAGGACGCTGCGTTCCAGGCATTTAAAGCGGTCTACAAAGCTGGCCTAGTTAATGACAATCTAATGCCATTAATAGACGATATTTTGGAAGATGTTGAGACGCGAAGCTCAGAGATAAAGGTCAATGATCTCTGGAGACCATGGCCGAAAGTTGCTCGGCTATGGGGGCAATCTAACGAGCGAGTGCAGCGTGAGCTTCTCCTGAAAGACGGCGACAGAATAATAGCCAAGTTTCAAGCATCGCTTCCGTGTCCTTTCCCGAGGTTGCCACCCTTCAAAATTTATTGGGACACGGACAATACGTGGGTAGTCGAAACAAGCGAGCATGCCAACCTTGTCACGGCACGTGCCCTCCAAGACGACCAGAGCGCAGCCTTGATTGACTTAGCGTATGGTCATCGCTGGCCTGTCGAGGACTTGGCACATATCTTGCACCTCCAATCCACTGAACAAATCGCGTTTCGTCAACACGTGGGAACACAGACAGTTGAGAGAGACGCCGTTGATCCCGAATTTGTGGTTCGAAATAAAGACGGAAGAGCTTATCTGTTCATAGAATGGTTGCCATCCAAACCATCCCCGGAGTTGGTAGCGCATATTGGAAAGGATGCACAAGACGAGCCAGAAGACGTTCCATGGTTAGCGGTCAAAAGTTGGCCGCGGCGTCAAGACTTGCTTCATCCCGTTCTAGCTACTGCGCAACCAGGAAAACGATACCCCCGTGCACTCCCTGTTTCACATTGTACACTGGATACCATCGACCGTTCAAAAGCCTACTTCGGTAGCATCATCCCATCGATCATTCATGTACTTGAAATTTACCTTACCGCAGAGGAACTCTGCCGCACCATCCTGGAAAAAGTCGGGTTTTCTGATGTCTCCCTCGTCGTAACCGCTATCAGCTCGCGTGCGGCTGGGGAAGCAACAGACTACGAGAGACTTGAATTCTTGGGAGATTCGTTCTTGAAAATCCTAGCGACGTTGGCCGTTATGATCCAACGTGAGTAGCAGTTCACCTTTCGCGATCACTGTACTAATTGGCGTGACAGAGCCGAACTATCCAGAGGGATATCTCTCTGCAATGAAAGACCGAATCGTATCGAATTCACGGCTGTGTCGTGCCTCTGTTGAAAAGGGGCTGGATAGATTCATCTTAACGAAACATTTCACGGGTCTCAAATGGCGCCCTCTTTATATAAAGGACTTAATTACCTGTGAAGACGAGCCCTTGACCAAAAGGAAAATGTCTACCAAGACTCTCGCCGACGTTATTGAGTCGTTGATCGGGGCCGCGTTTGTAGATGGAGGCATGTCGAAAGTTCTAGCTTGCCTTCGCATCTTCATACCAGAAGTCAAATGGTACGACTTGACCGATGCACACACGATGATTTCTAGCGGAAGAGTTATCACAACGCATTTGCGTCCCGATTATGAGCCCCTGGAGGAACTAATTGGCTATCAATTCCAGAACAAAGCCTTGTTGATAGAAGCGCTAACGCATGCTTCCTGGGGTATTAGTTCATCTGCAGATGTATGTATGGAGCGACTTGAATTCCTCGGTGATTCGATCCTCGATAGCGTCATCGTCGCAGCGGTTTGGTCGCAAGATCGGAAGCTCCCGAATTTTCAGATGCATCTTCTACGAACGGCGTGCGTCAACGCTGACTTGCTCGGCTTTCTGGTGATGGAGTGGTGCACCACACAAGAGGCTACCGAGATCTCGCCAGATGACCTCACCACCATCGTGACTCAGAAGCCGGTGCCCTTCTGGAAGTACATGAGGCAGAGGTCTACCCACGTCATCGCCGCCCAGCAAGCCGTGGAGGAGCGACACAGAGCAGAGAGAGAGGCGATCCTAGACGCTATGGCGCACAGCACCGACTACCCCTGGGCCAAGCTCGCTCATCTAGACGTACCCAAATTCTTCTCCGACATGTTTGAGAGTCTTATCGGCGCCGTGTGGGTTGATTCAGGTTCTATGGACAAGTGTAAGGAGATTGTGGAACGCATAGGGATACTGCCCTACCTGCGACGCATCCTGTCCGATAATGTCAACGTCGTACACCCCAAGAACAAGCTCGGCGAGCTAGTTGGAAGAGAGAATAAAAGGGTCAGATATGAGACGGAGGTACGGATCGAAGATGGAGTTAAGGATCTTTTCTGTAAGATCTTTGTCCACGAGCAGTTGGTCGTCGAGGTAAATGGTGGGGTTAACCCTGAGGAGGTCGCCACAAAGGCTGCCGACGAAGCATATATGTTGCTTAGTCGGGTAAACAGTTTTTTGGATGGTATGATGGCCGAATGAATTTATGAATAGCAAAGATTTCAAATGTTTAGACATGTCGGTTCAAGAGCTTCGAGAGTGTCATATGCCAAGCATATTAATAGAATAGATGTCACTCCGCAATGCACTCTCTCGTCCATATTGTCAGCCTAGATATCACGTTATCACGTATTTCACAGCGACATAAATACTGACTCGGGCGTGTAGGAAATCAATTGAGAGTTTTATATATTGTTCTATGTGGGATACAAGAAGCTATGAGTTTAGACTATCTCCTTCCCGTTATCCGCCTTAAATCCCCCTCAGTAAATGCAAATCGCAAAGATAAACGCAACGAGATACCGATATGTGGTCTTCCCTCGAGATGTGCTGATCCCAAAATAAAATGAAGCAAATCCGGGCACCGAACCCAAGCAACCTGATACCCGGGTGTTCTGGTTCCGCTGAACCATGCGTGTGCGTTATGTGCCATAAAGCTCGTGGCGATGTTCCGTCCTATACCGTGCTACGCCATGCTGTCCATCCCGTTCACCGCAGCTATGATTGTTTCCGTGTTGTTTCTTCCGTTCCCCTTCCGCATCTATCTTGATTTTCTTCTTTTTGATTCTCCCCAAGTTGGATAGATTTACTACCCGGAAGAGACTATTCCTTTGAGCAGTTCATCCGAATCGAATAATTAGGTTGTCTTCGGGTCATCGCACATCTTGCGCTTTTTGGGTACACAAGGGCGACGTATCGAACGACCAGGCAGGGCATCAGCGATCTCGTTGGCCTTACGCTTCGCAGCCTTGGGCGCTATCTTCTTCTCCTTATTCAGGTGAGTTTCAGTTGCGGTCAAGAAGGTATCTGCTTCAGCTGGTTTCATGCCTGTTTGGTTTGCGGCAGCGTAGCCCAGTCTTGATTGGGAAACACGTAATGAGATCGTGGGTTTGGTGTATTTCAATGCCGAAGTACGATTATTCGTAGACAATGACGGAGGCGGCGGCGGTGGCGATAGAATGCTTCTGAGCAGACTAGTAGCACTGATAGTGCGTGCTGAAGGGGCGAAAGAGGTGGTCGGCATAGCGACATTGCTGGGACCGTCTCGACGATTATTAGACGGTTTGATGTGTACCTTTCGCTCTCGCAGCTTCTGTATCTTACGTTCCAGTTCCTCTTTTCTGAGCTTCGGTTTGCCAAGCTTGGTGGGCTTTCGATGCCCATCCTTCGTTTTAGGGAGTGACTTCAGGCTTCGGGCTGTAGGATTAGAAGCGCCGAGTCGATAATGAGGAACCTGGGTCACGTCCACGGTGCTAGGTCTAGGACTGAGGCTTTCGTTCTTGACGACGGTCGTATTGCCTGTGTGCTGAGCAATTGCAGTCTTGTCGCTCTTCGATTTGGAATTTTGCTCGGACTCGATCTTGACTTTGACAGCACTATCAACACCCTTGATGCTCGGTAAAGCGATGTTGTAGGAAGACAAGCCGGAGGATAAATCTTGTACTGCATCTTTGTCGTCATCCCTAGACTTATCTTGTGGAGCAGTATTGCCGAGGTCTCTTTTACCAAATGAAGGCGTTCTGTCGGTCATACTGTTGGCGTCCTGCTTCAACCACAGTTCACTATTCGTCTCTATCTTCAGTTGGGGCTTAGTGTCAGTTACGGGTCGGGTAGTATTATGCTGTGAGGCAGCAGCAGGGCGAGCTTGACTGTCGGCACGATTTTGTTTCTTCAAAATGTCCCTCTTGCGCGCAAGTTCCTTGCGTACGAGCTTACGATGGGGATCCTTGACCCTCAAACCAATGCTTTTCGACTCGGGAAACTTGTGCGTATTGACCGCATTCTGGATTCTAGAACGGGAGATTTTAATGACGCGAACTGAACGCTTTAGCTGAGGTGCTTCTACTTGCCCAGTGCTGTTATTGTGACCGGTGGTAAAACTTGTAGAAGATGGTATACCGTCGTCCTCTTTTTCCTTCTTGATCTTCGTTTTGGCTTTCTTGCTGTTACTGAGGGCATTTTGCAACTTGAAGCTTGGGTTAGTCGCCATATAGATCGATTTTGATTGTACGCCACTCACGTTGCCGCCAGAGCTACCTCGCTTGCCTTTGTCCTTGTCATCCGGGATCTCCACGAGCCAATGGAATGGTTGCTGAGGCTCAGGCGTGATACCTTCCAATATCAGGGCCTCTAGAAGTAAAAGTCGTCGTTAGATCAAGCCTAGCAAATCTTCCAACACAATTAGGAATATCCTACCTCGAGATCGATATTTAAATCGAAATATAGCAATGGGCCCATCGTCTTCTATAAGGCCCATGCATTTAATGTACTGGGGCTTCATTGCAGGCTGCGTACGAGTGAACCTGCCCCTTTGATTAATTTATGTTGTTACAAGAGGTTAATAGCTTGGCTAACTTAGTTCCATGGGTTTTGGTCTTTCCTTTTACTGCTTCTCGTGATATAATGAAGTCTTTGGGATGATTACCGCCAGGTACGAAGAATGAACCATGGTCTTGTACTACAGCGATATGCACCTTAACCTCGATTGTGCCGAGCCGCTCTATCGTGTCCATGTCGGACTTATGCTGTTCATCTGTGGCGTCATCGGCTATAATTGTTAGTAGTATTTATGCGCATAAATGATCGGTACTTACTTTTGATGATGCTTGAGAAGGCAAATTCTTGAAGAATGTAACGCATATAGTCATTAGGATTCTTCACTACACGGTAGCTAATCTCCCGCTCCCAATCTTCTTCCTTGGTATATTCCTGTCTGCATAGCTCACCTTTTGCCCAAACGCCGTCGATTACTGCCCCGAAGTTGAGGATGTGGTCTCTGAAGCCCCACGAGTACTCATCGGTTGCCTTGAGGCGGATCCTGAAGGGCTCATTGTCCTTGCATTCGATGTATTTCGTGACTACTCGTGGGCACTTATGAGCTGCGCCGGTTTCTGATGGAACGTTGTATTCCTTCGCAGTGCGGCCACCGGTGAAGATTGTGACCTCCAAGCCTGGCAACCCTCGAATAATCGCCATTGCCAGATCTCAACTTCAGAACAATGATGTGTCAGCTTAGGATTTAGGCGTATTCGGTAAATGCCAGTTACTGCCGATGCATGTGGATTTTGAGGTAGCTTCTAACGAATATGGTAGCAGTAACTTAGTGTTGAGAGTCGAGTAGCTGTAGTCCGGCAGTCTGGCAAGAGCGGTTAGTTGTACCTCAGAATTAAGAATGCAGATCTTGCAGGTGTGCGCTTTGATGTCTCGAGGCTAGCGGAGATACATTAAGTAAGAGGTGGTAAAGGGATTTTTCAAGGTGTGAGGATGTAGCAGGGCAGATTGTCACGCAGAGGGAAAGAAGATTTAGATGGCACTTTTGAGTTCGAGGCTGCAAAAGACCATAAGATAGCTCGTTGGAACAGCCGCTTGTTAAGTATGAAACATATATATCTCGAGATCGCCAAGCTGTTTTATATGATTTGACTGTGGCACTATGTAGTACCGGTTCATGCTGATAGCAATTAAGTGAAGCCACCTCGACACAAGCAAATATCGACAGATCTGATTCGGAAGGACTACGCTCAAACGTATTCTTTGTGACCATGCCGCTCTACGAGGTTCTCGAATAAAGCTGTAAATTATTTAGGAATAGGAATGCAACTTCAATTTTCATGTGAATGTGTGGTGTCGGAGGGAAGATATTAGCTTATGTTAAACGTTTGACTCGCAGAAGACATGCCCAATTTGACCCTTGACCCCATCGACGAAGTAGGCGCCTCTCTGCTTGGTCTAGTGATGATGGATTCGCATCGACGACCTTATAAAAAGGCAAAGTAACCAACTGGTAATTCGGTGTTTTCTCTCAAAAAGCTCGACGTGATGCTATAAGCCAGACATGCGTGCTAACATACGCACAAGCTTGGCATTATGTGCAAGCCAATCACCCGCCGAGATCAAATCACAAAGAAGTAACAGAAAAGACACGAACAGCTAAAAAGAATGAGGAAAAAATTGGGTTGCTACTCTCAGTTGAACTGGGAGGCATCAGGAATTGAGCCCGATGCGGGGGTCGAACCTGGCAAGGTTGTTAGTACAAGTCGAACACATTCGTGCAATGGAACATGGTAAACTAACCCGCAACCTTGAGATTAAGAGTCTCACGCTCTACCGATTGAGCTAACCGGGCGCTGATTTGACGGGCCCGAAGGGATGGTTATGATTCAGTCGGGATTGGCACGTGGGATTGGGAATTTCAGACGACGAAAGAATGGGGCAATTCGTTTAAGAAATTTTTACGGTTAATAATACACTACACCTGGTGGGAACGGGTAGCAACACTACCTAGCGCTGCGAAACCGGATACGATTTGTATACCTACTACAGAGGTAGTATAGTATAGCAAACGAAACAAACATGAACATGCCTGCTTATACTATTCGATTCTTGGGCTGGTTTAATTTTATAGACTAGATAGTAACGTCTGGTTTAATTGAATTGCATGGGAACCCTACGTCTTGAGGCTCGCGAAGCAGATTGTGACCCATTTCGTTTCCCGCTGGTGAAATTATAGCAAGAAATAAGATAACAAAGTCGTCCATAGTTATATGAAAGTCTTCATGGCTAAGCGACCATTCGAGACCCTAAAAGCCTGGTTAGATCTATTAGATACCTTGTCGAGCCCAGAGACTTATACTCGGTACCGCAGGCTCGTTACCAGCTGTGGATAAGTAGGATTCGTTAGTCTATTCACCACGCGAAGCGAAAGCATGGTATGGAAATGGAAGATCTGGGGCCACATGGCGGTCGATGGATTTCTACTCAGATAGGCCCATTTCCTGCAGAAAATTCTGCGCCAGACGAAACTTGTAGTATTCTTGTCAGGCTGCCCTTGTTTAAACCTATCGATACACAGACGATAGTATAGCGATAGGGACAATAAAGATAGATCTGAGGACTTGCACAGCTTTGAGGAGGCTCTTAAAGCTCCCTGGCGAGGTCCTGCGCACTTTAGTTGTCATATTACCCTTGGAACCTCTACGCTACAACAAAGCAGCTCTAAACATAAAATAATTATAAAAAATCTAAAACGATATTAACTTAGTTTGTTCTTTTTTATAAGCAAGTTTAATTCAATAGCTATAGTTTTTACTGCACAACCTTAGACTTTAAAGTATTATATTTGAGCTTTGAAAGCGATTGAATAAGTGGTATTAAGTGGTAGGTATGACAATTAAAGTGCGCAGGACCTCGCCTGGGCTGAATTCTTAGCGTGTCCAGCAGCTTATTGCGCCATACGTACAGTGCAGAGATGAGGCAGCCAAGGCATGCGTTACAGATTGATTAGAGTGCCCACTATGCTATCTGACTAATGCAGACAAGCCTTGGTCTGTG
Organism: Xylaria flabelliformis; assembly: GCA_007182795.1. Classification (NCBI taxonomy): domain Eukaryota; kingdom Fungi; phylum Ascomycota; class Sordariomycetes; order Xylariales; family Xylariaceae; genus Xylaria; species Xylaria flabelliformis. The sequence continues at coordinate 664,124 of VFLP01000006.1, read as the reverse complement.
AGGAGAACCCGCCGGATCTTACGGGAGTTCCCGATCTCATACTGTACCTAGTATAATACAAGTCTAGGGTAAGTGATAGTAAGGGTATTACCTCATATACCAAATACACGAAAGATCGATGACGCCAAGCCAGCTTTAGCCGCGGTTTCTGAGCCGACAGTAACAGTAGTTTGCGTACTTATCCTCTAAATTTGAAAAGCCATCTTGCCAGCTCCTCCAGCAGAGTTCCATCAGCTGAAAGAGGGTCGCACCACGTTCTAGTAATTCCCGGCCTCGCCTGCCGTCAGCCACACAGCAGGAACGAGTGGCCAGCCAGTAATAAACAATTCTTGCTGAAGGTGTGAAGCTTGAGCCGCAACGATGCGTAGCACCTATGCAACCACTTTCTGATTGATAAAATGTAGATTAGTTCGTGGCTAATGGTTCGTTTTGTGACTTTCAAGATGATGGCGTGCGGCCCCTTTATAGAGGCCCAAACGTTCTTTGACGTGGTGTTATTTTTGACTTCTGACTAGGGCCTTGGTAGCCTGCCTTGCTGACTGTTTTCCAGAAGCGTACCCTGTCGAAGGATCGCCTCAGGGGGGCAGCTAGTACTAATCATAGTAGCAATCTTGACAAATCATAGTGAACATGTGGTACTCGAATAGAATAAACTGAATATGAGTCCGTAATCCGCCAATACAAATTCTATTAAACTTGATAGTCTTGGTGTCAAAAGTGGATATTGGGGTGATTTGCCTGTTTGTATGTATCTTGTTTTCGCTGTGCTGTCGTGGTTGAAACATTTTCTACTCTCTTTGCGACTACAGTATACCGATCGCCATCGACTCAAGACTGTAGCAATGTGGCAGAATCCAAAGCAAATTGAGAACAAGATGGAGGTTAATTCACAGAGGCGCTTGCATCCAAATGGGATACCGACGGCGCGCCCTGTTAGTTGGAGCGCCATTCCGGTCGACGACCCGGCTGCGCACGAACAAATGATCAAGTTCGTCTCTGAGTCGATTGTGTGCGATATTCAAGGCAATATTAGCAGTGGGTTCATGAGACAAGTACAGGCTTCCAAGAAGAGTGGCATGTCCCCTCATGACAAGGCAGAACGGATGCGCATAATTCGCAATATGCGAACCACACTGGAGCGCCTCACGGAGGAGTTGGGTCAGAAGTTTTTCGAGGAATTCCGCCAGAGGCCGCCTGTTGGACGTTGGTACGACTCATGGTTGTCTAACGAGACACCGCAGTTTCTACGTTGGGAACAGGAATGGGCCCTCACGCCCGAGGAAAGTCTAGCCACCGTCGATGCGCGCAGCATGGGTGGCAGTATTGACGGGCGGGTATTTGGTTCTGAGACCACCCCTGAAGTTAGAGTGGAATTCGAAGAGGACCTCGAAGAGTTTGAAGATACCCAATCGTTGGCACCAATTCCCGAGTACAGGCCGGATGCGCCGGTAACTGAGGTAAGCCGAAAACAACCGTCTTTTGAGTCGGCGTGAGGCCCCATACACTTTGCCAAGCTACGGTCCAGCTAACGTAAAATATTAATAGAAGAAGACAGATGGCCCTGCACCATCTTCTACTGGCTGTCAGTGCGAAAATGGGCACGATGATGCTGAGCATGCTCATCTCTGCCAGACTTGTGCCTGCAGTAATCAGGGTTATGGCTGCATTGCTTCCTGTGGTTGTGATGAGACGTGCCAGAACAACTTCAATAACATCGCGCTCGACAAAATTATCGGCGCTGATGTTAAACTTGACCCTTGTTTCATCACCTACTTGCAAAAGCATAAACAAAACGAAAACGAAAACCTCACGCTTGATTACCTCTTTGACCACCTTCTGACAGGTCTAGACTACGTACCGGATGGTAACGACAAGGCCATTGACGCGTGGCGGGTGAAATGGGAAACGAGTTATAGTGGGCCGGATCCAGAAGCGCAAACGGAAAAGCTGCAACGCGAACTGATCCGTCTCGGCCTCGGCCTCGGCGATAAGAACGGGGAATGGTTCTTCTCGTTCTGTTACAGCAATAGTGAGCGACTCGGAAGCTGGCAGCAGGGCCATCAGATATGGCACTGCCGAGACTGCGGAACCTGCCGTGAACGGCAAGAGTGGCACTGCGGAAAATGCGGAAAATGCACGTATGGGACCGTGGTCCCCTGTAGTGGATGTGGAGGTGTCTCAGACTCGTACCATGAAGAACATAAGAAGAATATGGGCGGTAACTGGATTTAAGCTGCCATTGCCAAAGTTGTCCTGACTTCGCGAGTATTGACGAGGACCGAGAGCAACGATGGCCTAGGGACATGGATGTCAGAAATACATATGAGGGTGGGTAGGACGGTGGTTGATTGTCTGGGCAGACATAACGAACGCCGCCCGGGGATCCTGGACAATAAGACGACGGTATTGGGGCTGGATGCCCAGGAACGAGCGTATGGCCACGAGGTTTGTATATAAGATAGCATACGGCCCACACTCCTTGACACATTTTCCTTTAAGCGTCAATTATATGGATTTGAGGTGGGGGAACTCGGGAAGCCGAGTGTCTTTTTTGTTGTATAACCCAGGTGCATAGGGGAGGAGTCTTGTGTGTCAAATTATTTTTGTTTGAAGGATGGAAATGTAGATACTTAGCTATCGTTACTTGTCATATAAACAATTTTCTTTTCACAAATGTCTTCTTGCTTTCACTCTCTCGAGGAGAGTCAGGACCAAATTCAGGTAGATACACGTGCAGGCATGAGAAGCAGCTTCTACTACCCGATGGCGACATGAAAGCGTTATACGTTACGGATTGTCGAATCAATAAGATAAAGGGAGTAACTACCTTACTAACCTAGGTAGTTGTAAATTCAAGATGTTGACGACGTTATTCCCGATGGTTCAATTGACGGACCAGGATGAGTAGGGTATAGATCTAAGTAAGGTCGGCATGTGGGGTTGATGCCAGCTAATACATACATACTTCAGCACCAGGTAAGGTACCTTACCTCCCTCTAACTAGCGTTCGGCAGGCAGGTACTCGTTCCCGGATGGGCAACCATGATCGAATGGAGCTATGCTGCCACTCTCGGCCCACCTGCGTCTGCCACCCTTTTTGGCTGGGGATGCCACCAATTTCCCATCTATATAATTAACATACGCCACCTCAACCGTTTACAGTTAGATTTACGGCAAGGGCTATACCTTTGCGTGACTTAGGTGCTTGGGCATTTGGTTGCTTGTATGTAATAATCAATAAATCAACAGTATAGTTTCTTTATTATCTAATCAAGTTATTAGCATATTATAGTATGCTAAAAGTTAGTAGTTCAAAGGCTACCTATATAAGCACTAAATTATACACCTGGATTTTTAAACGCACACGTTTCTTACGTTGTATAACTTGATGCCACGGAATACAGAACTTAGGAAGGCACTTGGGCTGGCTGCTTCGACTGCTTAATTGTATGTAGTTATGTATGTATTTCATTGGTACAGGCGGGAAATTGGTGGCATCCCCAGCCAAAAAGGGTGGCAGACGCAGGTGGGCTGGCCACTCTGAACTCGTAAGCACCATACCACTTGGAGTATTACTACGTCGTCGATCTGAGCCTTGTGAATAGTCGCATTCGTCTCTTATGAATTGACATACACTCGCATCGCCATTTGAAAAGTTCTAATTGTGCATCCCCGAGCTAATAAATGAACTATTACATGCCTCTTAGTACAGGACGTCATCTTTAACAAGCATCGAATAGGAGGCGGCTATCCCGGCTCATTGCTCGAGTCCCCTCCGACCTTCGACCCACGACCAGCAACCTCGACCTAGGAGCTCTCCACGACTAAGCCATCACTAATATCCCCTCCATTTCCTCCTATCACGACTACGACCGCGCCTACATCCACGTTCCCGTCCCGCTGCGTGTTCTGGTTGAGCGCCATCGTGCTGCGAGCGCGATCCCCTACACCCCTAGTCTCCGTCATCGACGACAATGAGGTCGCGCTCATGATCCCTCTCCTTCGTCCGAAGGAGTGCCACCATGCCGCCCGAAGGACGCTCCACCAACATCCGCGTCTTTATAAAATGGGATGACCAAACCGTGTTTGCCGGCGAGGACATCAGGTGTCAGATCACCTTCAAGAATGTCGCCCCTGATTCCAGTCAGCTCACCTCGAACCCACGCCAACCCTCGTTGTCTTCCCCGAGATCCGATCGAACAAGACAACCTTCGCCATTGCTGAGTCCTCGAGCGGGTGTAACGTCTAGCAACGGCTTGGTACCGCCTGGGTCTGCTCGTAGCCACCGCTCAACCTTGTCTCTCAACGTACCCTCTCCGGGCTCACGCCTCAGGAACAGTATCCAGCAATGGCCTCCTACTCCCCAGCCGCCTCCGCCCACGCAGGCTTCCGGCCACGCCCACAAGCGGTCCCTCTCTATTGTGTCCATGGGCTCCAATGCTACCGTCGATGACCAAGTATATAGCAATGGCTCGCAAACGAGACCCCAGCGCCCCGGTCGCGGCCACGGCCGATCTGCTAGTCTTCAGATCATACCGCGACACATCACAACGACGAACGGACCTCAGTCGGCGGCGCTACCGCGTCGGTCGCCTTTTGGCTCTGATGCCTCTCCGGTTTTCAACCATTCATTCCCTCCCTCAAAGCTTGGATTTAGCCCGGGACTAGGAGTCGTGACGGCCCCTAATACTCCGGGTTTCAATAGATCGCCCACAAGGAGGAAGGCATCGGGCCCAATACCGGACTTCAAATTTCCCATGGCCCCAGCGTCGTTTGCCGGCGAAGCTGGCGATTCTCCTGATATGGATGACTTTGCTGCAACACCTACCGCGGAGATGATGCCCCAAGTCGCCCTACCTGTCCGCTCGAAAGAGCCCATACCGACCATTTCTGAGCATTCAGCACCGGTCGCGAGAGTTCTGTCCGCTGCAAGTATGGCCGGTGGTACTCCTAGAAGCAGCGGGGAGTTTTACTCCTTGAGCAACAACTCGTCAGAAACATTGGCGTCAGAATATGTTACCCATCCGTTCCTGGGTGGCCGGAGACCTCCTCATCTGCGTCGAAGCTCTGTCATGTCTGGTATCGGCTCGACGAAACTGCCGGAATCCTTGATGATGGGTTATGCCCAAGTGCAAGGCTCCTTTACGTTAGACGGATCACTTGTCAACTTGGGGCCATTTGAAGCTGTCAAAAGAAAAGCAGTTGTAGGTGGACAGGGTGGTGGTGTAATTGGAGTCGAGTCATCGAAACGATCGAGTGGTTTCTTGACTGGCTTTGGATGGGGCGGCATCAGCAATTCTATCGGTGAACTTCTAGGTGGGGGTGAATTCAGCAGTATTAAAGATATGCGAGGTGCGGCGAGCTCCAAGTCCGTTCCACTGCTATCGACTCCTCAATCGATATTGTTCGTGGATCTACAGTTAGGCCCGGGCGAGAGCAAAACCTACGAGTACTCATTTAAATTACCAAAAGGATTGCCTCCTACACACCGCGGTCGAGCAATAAAAATAACTTATAGCTTAGTTGTCGGCACGCAACGAGCTGGCGGCGCCAAGGAACAGCAAGTACGGTCCGTTGATATCCCTTTTCGAGTTCTTGGAAGCGTTAATAGCTATGGCGAAATCCTGGGCCATGACTTGCTGTCCCCTTATATCATACTTCGCGATCAAGCTAAGGTCCAGCCACACGAAAAGGGACCCAACCCATTAGCATTCAAGAAACGGACTAAGCCAGACACGCCAAATTCGTCTATAAATGACTTTCTGACCTACGTCGATGAATTGCTCGATCGCCCACGAGACGGCCTGGGTCTTCTCTCACCCACAGCCACAGCAGCGCCGTCTCGTCGCTCCTCCTTTATAGGAGATACAACTACCGCGAAGCAGGCAATCGACCTCGCCATTCTCCGCTCAAACATGACATCCGAATCGGGCCAGAGTAGCAACCGCTTCGTGATCGCACGTAACGGCCGACGCGTGGGCGTTGTCATGCTAGCACGTCCGGCTTATCGTCTCGGCGAAACCATTACTATGGCTATAGATTTCACAGACGCTGAGATCCCTTGCTATGCCGTGCATGCCGCCCTCGAGACCAGCGAGCGCGTCGATCCGTCTTTGGCCCTACGCAGCGAGGCGAGCGTGCATCGTGTCACGCGCAAGGTATATGCCAGTTCGTCTGAAGCGACGATGTTCGCCCGGCGCGTCGTCTTCACCCCCACCATTCCTGTATCCGCGACACCAGAGTTCATGACAAGCGGTCTAAATCTCGAGTGGAAGATCCGTGTCGAGTTCGTAGTTCCCTCTTCTGCGTCCACGAACTCCTCGTCGTCCGCGGACGATGCGAGCGACGATGAGAATGCGGCTAAGAGGGAGGTGACTCTCAAGGAAGGCCATCCCCTGCTGGAAGAGATATCCCATAACGACAAGAGCGGCCTCATCCTCGTCGCCGCCGAAAATCTCGAGTGCGAGAGCTTCGAGGTCGCTGTCCCCATACGCGTGTACGGCGCCTTGGGCACGGGACTCGAACGGCTTGAACGCGACGAGGCGCTCGAGGAGGGCCTCGTGGTATAGATAGACACTAATCCTTTCTGAAATGAAACAAGACGAAGCCAGTCAGAGTTTGGTGTACGTGTACATACATGTATGGTGTTTGACGCGGTTGACGAACAGGTCTCTAGCGTGAAGTCATTAAAAAAGCATGGACGGATGGACGGATGGATGGAATGGATAAAAGCGAAAAAGTATACATTTAGCGAAACGAGACCTAGTAGAGGAGAGGGAGAAGAGGAAAATCGTTTGCTTGCTTCACTAATTCTGGATAGAAAAGTGGCTATTAAGAATTCGAGTTTGAACTGCAAAAGAATCGATCAGGGTAGGAAAAGAGAGAGAGAGAGACATATCATGATCGTATCCATTAGCTGCAGCTATAGCGAGATGGACGGTTTTGTAGATAACTTGTGTCGTTGTATGTATGCATGTATGTAGTCTAGTAATGGGAGTGGAATGGAGCGGGAGTGCATCAACTTGGGACGAAAAGGTCCATAAAGATAACAGTATATTTGTTTATCTCCAATGTTAGTGTCCATGGCATAGAACAGTGAATCACCTTCATATGTGGCAGGATAAATAAATAGACGAAGTCTGAGTTTTTAGGATGTTTGACTAAGAAAACATCGAAGCGTGGCAGCTCATCTGACGAGACGAGAGCATCTGGTATTCTGTCTAATAGCAGATTATGGACGATAGCTCTAGCTAAAGGGGGACCAGAAACAAATATAAGAAGCACCTAAACCACCCATCTAGGTAGCCCAACCTACCCATACAACTCCAGTTTTTCCCTTGTGACCCCCCTGTTTGTGTCTGGTATCATAGTTAACGTGGTGGCTTGCGCCGGAGATAAATCACAACGCCGCCCCTTTCCGTCTGTGATTCTCAGACACATGCTCCAAATCATTAAAAGAAAGAAAGATGCTGAGTAGTCCAGACGCCTGTCCCGGTTTGGTAATAAGTAGCCGTGCGATAACCTTCACACCTATCCCATTTTCCCTCATCAAAACTCCCCCTTGGTTAGTTGTACAGTATTGTCCACAGCTCCTTCCCGAAAGGAGAAGACCGAAAACAAATGCAAAATTATAATGAATGTGTGGTTTATGTCGAGGTATTACTAGACCCGGTCCCCGACGAACCAGGACGTCTATCAGTAAAATCCGTCTCTTGATCGGATGACCGGCGATATTTGCCAAGGCGCAGTTTTTCATCGAGTAATGATACTAGTCGCTCTGAATACTGGTCCAGAAGGCCGCTGAGCACTGTGTCGTTCATCGCCCTGCTTCGTGTTGCTCGGTCTCCGAGAGCAATCGATGTAAGGCGAAGTTCTTGGTCTAGTTCAGCCAAAAGCTCCTGGCTAATGGGATCCGTGGAAGCGAGTTTCTTCCGATAAGCCCGCAGGGTTCGGCAAGTTTGTTCAGTAGACATGTTAAGTGACCCGAAAGACCTCAAGTTGTCGTTACTTTTCGTTTTCGCCGAATTCAGTCTCGACTTGGAAGGACGTTTCTTCAATTTAGATTTAGGGCTGACCGGAGGACTACCAGAGGGTGGGCCCCACGGTCGTCGCGATGGTGTATCCTCGCCAAGGATGGGAACTGGACTCAATGGCGGTGCAGGCGATTTTGTAGCAGAGGAGGATGAGAAGGAGCCCAAGTAGAGTGATCGCCTCTTGGACAATGGCCGTTGAGGCGATTTGCGGCCACTAGCCGCAGTTGAGGGGCGTTGAAACTCTGCGAGTTCAGTCTTGGATAGAACGCGTCGCAATGTCGGCTGATTCATGGGAGTAGTAGCTTCTTTGACAGGTGAGGATTCGCGACTAGCGGAGCCCCATCCCTGATTTTGAAAGTCTATCTCCCAGATCATGATGGTTCCATCAGACCCAACACTCACAACCTTTCGATTGGATTCGTCCTCCTCGATCAATGCTACACCTTGTATCGCCTCTGTATGTCCCCACTCCCGGGTGAGGAAATGACCTGTCTGAATATCATACATTCTTATCGATTTGTCCGTGTTGGAGAGACCGAGAAGAAATGCCGGTTCCTGTTCAGTGGCGGAATGAGTCGTGAGGCAATCCAGGATAACGGAATTAGCGCCTCCTTCGTCAGAGCACTTAAAAGAGCTCGAAAGTTTTCCGGTTTCTAGGTCGAACACATGAACAGACCGCTCACCCTGAGATACGAAAAGGGTTTTCCCGTCAGGGCCCACCGCCATAGATTGTGGGGAGGCTTTCAGAGAAAGTGTGCGAGAAGGGATGGCCGCAACGACATTAGGATCACCTTCTTTCGTCACCAAATCGTGTATTTGCACCGCCCTGTCCATTGAGCAGGTGATTATTTTTTCTGCCGATGGTATCAAAACCTGCGAGACTCTGGCAGCGAACTCAAGCGTCTGGAAATGCTCGAAGTCTCCATTAGTTAATCGATGAAAGAGTTGAGCAGTGCGATCACGACCGCACGATGCGATGAGAAAGTTAGATGTATCCTCGTATAAGGTAATGAATTGACAGTCTGAAGAGTGCGCTTTCATAGATGACACGCATTCCCCAGTAGCATAATCCACTACCTTCACAAACCCTAGTTTATCCCCAGCAACGAAGAACTTGCCATCCCTTGTTGCGCGGATTGTAACCATTTGGTTTACTAGATCAGGCTCCTCTTCGAAGTAGGCCTCGTCTAGAGGCACCTCGAAAGACGATTTGATTGTGCCGTCGACAGACCATAATATCACGTGGCCTGACTGTGACCACGTGTAGAATTGGGCACCGGTGACATTCGACTGAGATAGGCTTCCAACACCCATAACCGCATCTCCGTGCCCTAGTATGGGCATCGAAGTGGACTCGACTCTTGGTGCTCCAGGGATGTGATCCTGACTCCAGATGTCGATAGAGCGTTGAGTATCAACCGTAACCATCTTGTTTTCCAAGAATCCCAACGCAAGGATTCCTATACAAGAAGACGCTTCCGCAGTTGTCCGAACGCAGGTGGACGAGACCTTTAGAAAGGACTCTAAGTCAAGTGTTGTAAAGTTGCCTGACTTGCCGCCAATGTAGATGAGGCTGTCGCGGATAGCAACGCATGTTGTCACAAATCCACTTTCGAGGACATGTATTAACTTCGCCTGCTTCCCAACCTCGTCCAATAAACACACATCTCCCGTCTCAGAGCAGATGATGGCCTTGGTGTCGTCGATGGCGGCAGCGCACGAAAATGTGGCCTCAATCATATTGCCGAGCAGAACATTCCTGCCAGGCAATGTCTTTTGCCCTTGTATCGTAGGGGTTGTGTCACCAATGAATTTCTGCTTCACTGGAGAGGTTGCCTGGGTTTCGTCGATGCGCCAAACCTTGACATGACGTACGCCTAATGTGATAAGATTGTGACCTACCCAGATCATTCCTTTAATGAATGTCGTGCATCGGTTTTGCTGGAACAACTTCGCCGCGCCAGTTCTCGGGTCTATTCTCCACACGTAGAGGAAACCATCATTCGACGATCCGAGGGAGGCAAGGAACTTAGAATCGGGAGACCAGGCTACTGCTTTGACACCGTAGGCATGTTCGCTGATAGAGACAAGGGGGGTATCGGATGAGCAGTCCTCCAGGCTATAAATAAGGACTCGCGGGGCGTAACCTGTTTCGCCCACAGCTAGAAACTTCCCTTCCTTGCTCAAGGCAAGGCATGTTGCGGCCTTGATACGCTCGCGACTGGTCCATGTCTTGGAGTTGGGGGATTCTGCCCAGTCGTTCGGACTGAAGGCAGATTCTCGTACTGGGTTTCTATTTCGACTATCATTCGCTTTCGGAGTTGACGGTGATGACGTAGAGTAGGGAAGAGCCGAAGTGCTGTATATGGGGGTCGCTGTCGGGCGTGCTCTAAAAAATCGTTGTGTGTAGCTATCACCATTCACATCCACCACCACAACAGCCCCGCCGGCAATGTAGGCAAAAGAAGACTGAACAGCATCGAAGCCGGTAGGAGAAACACACGTAGTACCGATGACTCGTTTCAAAGAGAGTCGAGAATCATAGATTTGGAGAGCTCGGCCGCGTTGAGGGGACCGAGAAGGGCGCGGCAGGAAAGGCGAGTTTGCAGGTGTCAACCTCAGCCGATGGGAAGGTGTAGAGGCCATCTTAGTGCCATGGACAGGAAGAAGATTAGAGAAAGTCGGCACTGAGTTAGAGTCAAACGATACTGAGTATCCTAGAATAGTCTATAAAAATCGAGTCGATAGGCATGGGTATAGCAGAGCCCTTTGTTTCTGAGACCATACGGTAAGGAAAGGCGGAAGGGCGTAAACCTAAGCGGTGTAAAGAAGCTGGCAGGAACCGTATTGGTTGCTTCCTACTATTGCTACTTAAGCCTCAAAGTGGGAAGGTAAGTGGAAGGTAAGAAGGTATGTTTCAAACGCTGATGACTTGTCAATCGAACGACCCAAAACTCATAGCTCAAAGCTCAAAGTTGACTTACAATGACGTGAAAGAAATCTTTCGGAGAGTGGGAGGGCTAAGTGAGCATGGGTTATGCAGGGAGAGCAGAGACAACGCAGCCGGCAGAAGAATTGGTAAGTAAGTCAGTCTAAGACAACCGCGTGCGTTGCGGTGTGCTTGACGATACTCCCAGGGTTTGGGTTACCTGGGCAGTTCTTCCCTTCGAAATCACAAACTCGCCATTGAGAATTGACAGTTGGCGTCGAGGAGAGAGGAGGTGGGAGACGACAGAGGGGGCTTTGTTCCTCAACATCTATTCATGATGATCTATCGGGCTGCAGATATGGTGAGAGACAAGCTTAGGGTAGCCCCATGCTGCTGAGCCAGTCTCCATCACAGTATATTTTGTTTTTCTAGGATTGGTGTTGTGAAAGACAGGGGTGCTGACATGGGAAGCTGACGGGGAGCAAACCGAAGTCGCGTTCAGATTGGCTGGTACCTGAGCCATTGTGGGGATCTGAATGGTCAGCCACGACGCTTTAGGCAAAGCTAGATGCGACCGCCGGTCCGGGGCCCAATGATAGACAGACGCTTCCAGGACCAGCTTGGGTTCATCCATCCCGCTAGCTGCAGGTTGGTCTTGACTTATCACATCGCACCAAGCATCCAGTAGATTTAGAGTAGGATTACTTATCAATAGGTACTTCTGGAGTTAATGTTCACATATGTAGTGTATCATCTCGCATGCATCTCTAAATCTGAGGGAAATTAAAACGATATTCTGAACCGTTCATAGGCAAACCACTGGCGCTCTTGGGTTGGCTCCCATTTTTTTATCTTCGCATCCAAAGCCGGGTTCGGCAATGCATCACCCACTTAGTGTACGGACGCAAATTACGCTAATCTCTCCCTGGCCTGATCGCCCGCGATATCTGGGATAGGAAAAGAGAAACGACAAAATAGGTCATGCATTCACTCAACGCGATCATTAGACTCCAACATGCATGAGGCGAAGGGACAGGGGTTAATGCAATATTTGGTTTCTTAGAGATAGTCACCCGTGCCGTGCGAGCCCCGAGACGATTTCTGGGCACCAAACCTCCAATCAAGTAGGATTTCGAAAATTCACGTGGACGAAGATGTTCCTGATAGTATAGTGTAGATCAGAGAGACAGCAAGATAGTGTTGCTATTTACGGTTTATAGTTTCTTAAAATGTACAAGGCTTAGTCGCCTAATTATATATGAGTAGGTTACCTTGTCCCCTAAATACACGTAAGGCATCGGGTATCACAAAAGGCTACCCGATAACTTCCGCTGCGCACTCTCTACCGGGGCCCTCTCCTCAACCCGCTCACGGCGCGGCATGTAAGGGTACTCTGTACGAGGGCCCTTTTTCTTATTCCAGCGGGGCTCCCGGACAACACCTTCGCGACGCCATCGACGAGGAGGCTTCGTCCCAAGCGCCGCCATCTGGCTCCAGATATTCTTGCCGCGGTTGAACCAGCGCTCTTGCCGATCCGTCTCTTGCTCGGGACTCGGCGTCCACTTGGCCCTGAGAATGCGCCGGATCGCCTCGGGTGACACCTCGAAATGTTTTGCGAGCACCGCGGTCGTGTATTGCTCCGGGAACTGCGAGTGCAGCGCCCGAATGCCGTCCAACGCATCTGGTGACAGACGTTTGCGCGGCTGCCAGCCTTCCGGGAATTTCTCTTTCAGTGCTTGCTTCTGTATCTGCCAAGGTTCTCTCTCTACTGCATTTGTGTCCTCCGCGTCGAATTGTGGTTTGGCAGTCTCTTTAATGATCTTGCGTCTCTTGAGCTGGCTCGACATGACAGGTGGTTTCGACCACGGCCGCAATTCGGATTGTGCATGATAGTTGATATTACTGGGCTTATATTTGGTAGGTACTTTTGGAGGTACTGGGTGAATTATTGATGTTCGGTCCAGGGTTGCAACAAGCGTGTCGAGAGACTCGTCACTAAGGTCGAGAATAGCCCCATTTTGTTTCGCAGCATCCAAATCAATACTGGAGGCAAATGATGCCGGCGGTGACGACTCTTTGTCTATTGTATCGCCCGCCGTATAAAGGGATGCATGAGATAGTTCTTTCTCGACCTTGCTTGTCGACGAATCGTCAATGTTTTCCTGCCCTTCCTGCGCAGAAGTGTAGATAGCCGAAGTGGAACTGAATAACTTTGACTGATAATGGGCGGGCGTAGGGCGAAAGGTAACTGGCGAGGCGGCGAGACGGCAGAGTTGGACGGGTCTTGAGATAGCAGTATCAGCGACACGAAGTTCAGTGAGGCTCTGGACAAATATCCTGAGGGATTTCGTTCGACAAGCGCATATCATTTTCGTGGCTTCCAAAGCATAAAATAACTCGACTTTTCTTTCTGTCTTGCGACTTCGCTCAGATTTTTGCCTCTAGATTAAAACATACAGCTGTCCAGGGGTTGAAGGTGCATTTACAAGGGTTCTATGGCCCACTATGCCCATATCTTATCGGGAGGTCCACTTCACATGCGAGTGGCTACCATGTCACTGACTGACGTTCGCCTGTCAATGTGGGGGTTCATTACATCATTATAGGACCTCGGGACTTATCCTAGCTTCGTCCTTGAAGATCGACCCATTGTGTAACTTAGTAAAGTGATTCATTCTATCATGGTAAGTAGTAGTTTAGTCTAAGGGCGTTATACTCCTTATATCTTGTAACACGCCGGACATCTTTGTGAGTTGGTACCACTGTCAAGACTTTCGTGTAACAGCTCGCCCAAATTCCGATACCGAGAATCGTAAACCACAATAAAAACTAGGTACCTATCGTGGTAGTAAGTGAAAATGATATACTCGTCTAGCTACGACAAGCTCATCGAAGGGACGTGGCACGAACGTTTTGGGTTCCAATTCAAATGGACGTCCAAGCATACCACACCGCAACAACTAGAGTCATTAATCCACTCATACGACATAGTTGCAACGGAGGCTATAGAGAGATTAGACGAGTTGATTTCCCCTCCGCATGTTGAGTCATTGCCCAAAGAAGATGGGGAGAAGAAACGACGCCGGGACATGTATGAGTTGACGCAGGAGCACGCCTCAAAAGACGAGAAGATTGGAAAATTATGGACCGAAATTAACACTGTCCCGGAATGGGTGGACTGGGTTCAGATAGAAAGGGGTCAGAAGGTTTTCTTTCGTTACGGCGGACCGGCTATTACAACTGTAAGTGAATAACATGGACAAGGGTTTTGATTGCTAATGTTGTATACAGTTGACATTCGTCTCGTTACTAGGTGGCATGGGCAGTGCGAGGACAGTTGAGACACTCGATCGCACAGGGGGGTTTGACGTCAAGGTTGTTCGCCGCCGCCTTCTCGAGACTACGCAGCACACCATCAACGTCCACCGAGATCTGAAATCTATTAAACCAGGGGGGGATGGGTTTATAGACTCTGCGAGAGTCCGTCTGCTCCATGCCGCTGTCCGGCGGCGGATCATGCAAATGGCATCACAGCGGCCCGAATACTACGACATGGCCAAGTATGGTGTGCCAATTAACGACCTTGATAGTCTTGGCACAATTGGTATCTTCTCGACAGCCGTAATGTGGATTGGACTGCCTCGACAGGGTATTTACCCGCGACAACAGGAGATAGAGGATTATCTTGCCCTCTGGCGATACGTAGCCTACATTATGGGCGCACCTCACGACTGGATGGCGACGCCTGAGTCGGCGAAGAGCATGATGGAGTCGTTATTCATGTCGGAGATACGGCCTTCGCGAGCCTCGGCAAATCTTGCCAATAATATCTTAACAGGTCTCGAGGGCCATGCGCCCACTTATGCCTCGCGCGAGTTCTTGTGCGCCCAGATGTATTGGCTCAGTGGCAGGGACCTCTCTGAGAAGCTGGAGATCGATCGACCTAGCTTATACTACTTTTCCTTGGTTCTGGGACAGTGTCTTCTGTTTATGACGATTTGTTATGTAAACAGGAGCTTTACCTGGCTTGATGAACGCCAAATAAATGTAAGTCCCCCCCATTCTCTATCCGCACCTGCTCGGCGTGTTCTTCGATAGACTAATAGTGACTATGTCAGCTCGTTCGCAAAGTGTTTTATGCTGTATTTCTAGATAATAAAGCGAAGGGCGGCCTTGGTTACAAGAGCAGGTTCCTCTTCAAGCACATTCCGCAGTTCGACAAGATATCGACGGAGCGGGGCGCTATCACCGCCGGATCTGGTGTCAGGAAGCCTGGAATAGAACGCACTGCGTTGCTATCTCTTATTTCATTCTTAACACTCACAGTGGCTTGTATTTGGTATGGTTACAAGGTCTTAACTTGGGCATTACGATAGATGTTCGTTACAATACTAAGCATTCATTGGAGAGATTTTATAAGCGTTCCTATTCACGATAGTATTTCTACTAACAACCCAGAACCTTCTGCATCCTCATCTGGGATCATTAAATATATAAGCCCGGATCTTTATAACTTATTACTCGATTTACACTAAAGAGCGTCCCAGCTCCAAAACGGTGCCTCCATAATTTCGGAGTGTTCCGATTCCCTCTGCTTCTGGATTTTCTGGATGTGATCCAGTGATATTGTAAATGTGCTGCTTGCGTTACGTATAATTAATTGCGAATTCGAAGATGTGGTTGTGTTATGCGTTCTCAGTTGATGAGAAATAGAACTAATAGAATTTGGGCTGTTGCGAATGATTATTCTATCGATTAGTCACATATTGCGGCCAAGTCTTTGGGTTTCCAAGCCATCATCATTCTAGCCACTAGCCACGGGAAGACACAAGGATTAACACAACATCTGACCTAACCTTACCACAACCAATTACAAACGGAAGCTTAGAATTACAGACCACACTACCATCATCATGCCTGAAATTACTACTTTCCGCGCTGGATACTGCAAGTTTCTCCAGACTCTATTTACTAAAGCCAAGGGTAAAACCGCCGGAGAAAATACTGCCGTCGCTGCCGGAGACATCATCGATCAACTGCCTAATGAACAACAGAGATCTTGCTTAGGGTTCGTCGACTGGATTATTACAGTCAAGGGAGTGCAGAATACCACCCTAGTCGACCAAAAGAGAGCCATTGACCTCATGACCTTCCAATACCTACTCTACGGTGACCCTCCAACACAACACTCACTAATCCGTGGCCTATGACTCACGGTTCTGGCAGCGCTGCTGTAGCTAGAAAAATAAATCATGGGTATCAAGATAACTCGTTGCGTGGGTTGTACTAAGGGCAAGCAAAGTGAGTTTACATAACTAGGTACAATTAAACAGAGTCTTGAAACGGCATGTTTAGTGAGTGCCTTTTGTACAAGAGGTTCGGCAAAAAGCTGGTTGAGCAGGCTGCATATGACAGGCTATACAATAAGTACGAGGAATAATATGCAAGAGTTGCAACAGCTGCTGATATTTCGGCATCCACGAATAATCTCGGCGACATGGCTTTAGCCACTATCCTCGAGCCAGATTTGAGTTCAACTTGATGGGGCAGGAGGCCAGGCTCCCAAACTGATGTGGTCACCTCTGGGATATTCGAGCTAGCTAAGGTATTAGGGGTTAGGTTGGCATCTTGACTACCTTGGTGGCATCATTAAATCAATGATAACTGACAATACTAACGAGTGACCTGCAGTAGAAACTGGCATTCTGGACCAACATATTGTGTGCCCTGACAAGTTCCCCAAGGCGGATAGCAGTTTATTCGTCAAGTAGGAGGGTATTCGCGCTGCAAACACTACTTGCGTACACTGTTAGCGAGGACTTAGTCACCCCAAAGAACGTCGAAGATGCTGGCCTAGGATAACCGAGACTTCCAGCTCCCCAGTGCCTCATCCCGCCAGAATATTGATTTCGATTTACGATTAACTATAATAGTAACAGAGTTCCCGGCGACACAGGTCCTGAGACAGACGCCAGTCCCGATACCGTTGCCGATGCTGACGTCGATACTCCTGTTGTCTCTCAACAGGGCGTTGATATTAACGGAAATAGTGATAAAACGGAGCCATCACATTCATCAGAGTTCAATACCTAATAGTCCCAACCAAGTCCCTGGGCTAACTTATTCAATATGGGCAAACGCTCAGCAGTGGCAGACGAACTTTACCTCGTCTAGGACAGGCATACCTGAGAATCAAAACTATAGGCTTGTAGGGCTCGATCTACGGTTCTTACTAAGACGTTGACTGGGATAGCTCCTCATAGACAGTAACAATTAAGCATACCACCCAGACACAGCGTTACCAAAATATGTATAAACGAGCAAGGAGGACGACCGTGACTGGAATACAGCCCCATGGAAGGGATACACCTCAGCTGCAAAGCTTAATGACATACTACTGCCCCTTTGTTCGAGTCATGCTAATCCGGCCGTTCCCCCTTTAGTTGGCAATGTCCCATCTCCATCTTCTGCATATCCCACGATTTGCACTGCCCCCCGGAATCCAGACCGGCCCATGCAGCCGTAGGTCGGCCTCGTAACTTTAACCTTCATTGGAAGCTTGTTTGATCTCTGCTGCTATTTTGAATTAACTGTGGAATGCAGAGAGGTTTGAGAGTTTAGGTTTACAGCGATCGATCTGAGTCATTTGCTGTAGATGTGGTAGAGTAGTCCTGCATAGTAAACGTTTGCATCGCGGATAGGAGAAAGGGAGTTAGTTACGTTGTCTTGAGTCAAGTGATTGCTTCTCATTAAGTTCCTCTACTACATATTCTTGAATCTGTGTCCAAGCATGATTTGCTTCTCGATCCCAGTGTCAAGGAAACTTGACTGCTTCCCGTCCATACATTCCATCTCAGTCTCTGATCCAAAACATCTAAATGCTATGTACAACCCTGCCTTGCCCATCCATCTAATGCACGTTTATGAAATATGACGCCGTGCGATCAATCAGATGCGACTGATCGCGGCCAAAAGCAAGCTGCTGATGGGCAAAGATTTCTCCTTAACGCCGTGCTCGCCTGGTAGCAAAGGAAAACGATTAATATGGTAGAAATACACTTTTAGATGACGCCATCCCTCGGTTGCGTTCCCTCAGCAAGACACCTTATTCCATCAACTCCACAGGGGGTCGCGCTGTGTGTGCCATGATAGGCTTATCGCTACCCGGGCTTGCAGGCAGCGGCTCGTCTGTCATATCATCCACCGATATAGCAGGCAGATGAGGGCTGCCGCCGTGCTCTTGAGGCTGGTAGATCAAGGTGCTGCTTCTGCTGCGTGTTTGCCTGGGCGCAGCATCTGTGGGCGAGATGGGCGACATATCAGCCGCGGAAGGGCCGCGGTGATGGTGTAGCTTAGCCAGAGCCTCGGCTAGATCTTCCGCGTGAACCAGCTTGTTAGGCGCATCCTCTAGGCGCATTTCCCAGCCGTGAGGGGGCGAAGGGGGTGGGCTGATGAAAAACAGCTTGCCCGCATCAGGTAGGGGCAGATGATTGTTCTTGGCTAGATCTAAAGGCGTGTTCTGGCCAAAGTATACTCGACACCGATTACCCATGACAGCCTCTCCGTCCCATATCGCGCGAACCTTGATAGCGGCCTGTTCGTCGAGAAATGACACCACAATGCGGCGGAAAGACTTTAGTGGCGACCATGTATATATGGGCGCAGTAGATTCGATCAGCTCTCGAATGGTTTGCAGGTTGTCTGGGCGGAAAATGTCCAGATCATCCAAGTTCGTGATCAGAAGAGTGTTGGTGGGTGGTGTTGGTTGTGTGAGTGGCGGAATACTGGATAGGTCTAGACTAAGGGAAGATTTGGATGAGGTTCGGCGCTCCAACAGAGGGCGATTGGGCGACGATGGCGAGCCGGGAGATGTTGTGGGTGACAGAGTTCCCGCCATGATTGTTGTTGACGAGTATGTGTTATTTGTCTTATTGTCTTTGTCGTATGTGGTAAGTTTATCTGAGGTCGATTCCGTAGTACTGATAGAACTAAGGAGGCCGAGTGCAGTGGTGGGATTTCGTGATGTTGATGAATCTGGTGGTTGGGTGAGTTGTTTGTTGAGAGTCCTTGAGGAGTGGAAGATAGAAGAATTATACGTCGTAGAAAGATAAGTGACGGCAAATATGTATCTGGTATGGGAGTGGCTGCGCAGTCAAAAGAGGGACATGATACCTGTGCCGGGTCTCGGATGGAATAGAGTTTGGTTAAGCCGCTGTTCGATCCACTACGGCGCTAGTCAGGCATCTTGGCATGCTGCGCCTACAGGGTAGTTGGCGAGTTGGCAGGGAATACCTAAGCTGCTAGAAGCAGCTACGTCTGGCACTGTCTACTGGAGAGGCCCACTGAACTGGGGATCGGAGCATCAACAACCATCCAACCCGTTACCGCTGTCAACCAGATCGCCTGGTACGTATCAAATCACCTGTCGCTGGCCTGTGGTTTGATCCTCATTGGAACCCTTACCGCTCTGATACACGAAACAAACAGTCCAGATGACATTGAACATGATCTGTTATTCATTGTTCGTGTTCTCAGCTGATCCATCGACAAGACGAGTTTACAACACTTCTTGAATTTTACCTGCTCAGCCGGGTTAGGTTGATCCTGTCCCAGTGGTCAACAGCTGGGGTCACGAAACTCAAAAGCAACACGGATACGATTCAGTACGTAGGAACATTCCCATCCGGCATGTTCTGGAAGTGGGAGATTTGATGCGGGGGAAATTTGTTATCGTGGCGATGCAGGGCTGGTACGGTCGGTTGTCTGCGTCATGCCCACCAACTAACTGGAGGGCTATGTAGCTCGCCACCATGTCATGGCGCAGTGATACTTTTGATTACGAATTTTCGTTCAACCACCGCAAACTGTATCATAACCCGGCAGGCCCGCTAGAAGCCTGACCAAAACCAGCCTTCGTCGGCTTCGTGGTCATTTCTACTTACTCGTACGTCCTAGAATCGCCACGAACCAACTCTTCAGCGTGTAGGTATGTATCTATCATTGAGTGCACTATAACTGTCGATAAGATACTGCACTCTAATTCGCCTATTCATAGATCTATAGTTATCACCTAGATCCTGAAAGGGCCTGTGTTGCTGGGGATGAGATGAAATCATTATCATGCACTGACATTGGAAACAAGTTCCACGTGTAGAAACTTGATATTCCAACTAGTTCTGGAGGTTTGGTTTCACGACAAGGTGGTAAGCCGTTCCGGTAGGCGAAAGCTGGTCGCTTGTTCATCGGGCACGTGTACAGCCTCATTGGCCTCTTCGGGTTTGCGGGCGATTATTCCAGAGCTATCGAAGAATTTGAGTGACAAGCCGTGGGATCCTCGGCAAGTTTAGTTCGGGCAGCGGTGGTACCTTGCAGTTGTACCCCACACTATTCTCCTTACCTGACAGAGACTTATGTGGCCTGTGTCAACTGTTGAGAACTACTCAGAGTAGATAACGATTTCGTTCCTTCCATTACACAGCCTTCTTCTTTGCGTGGCTCTATACAGTAAACACTTCATCCGCCTGACAGTTCTCTTTCATTTAGTCTATGATCTTGCACAGCCAGGCTCATGATTGCGAGAGCGAAGATCTGACCACCAACACCTAGCACTAAGGCAAGGTGAAATTGCAAAGTAATGCAGCTACACTTACTAAGTCTATATCAATGCTTAGAGAGCATGATATGGGATTTACGGCCTTGGCTGTGTTGTTGGCTGGACATCACAGTATTGAAAGTCTAATGCCTTGCGCTATAACTAATCGAATAGGCCTCATTCCATTTCACGATAGCCACGTTGGCAATGCCGTATTTTCAATGTGCGAAACTCGGACTTTAGAAGCGAACGAGACCGCCTAAGTCCGTGCCACAGTATAACTACCTAGTCCACGAGCGACAACTCGCGGGATGTGAGTTGGAATTTGACGAGACAGGTAAGATGTCAGGTGCTTAATATCTCGCCCTAGAGGTATATTGTGTGTTCTTGCATCTGACATAAACACGCAATCCCTTACGCGAGCACTAACCGTGAAATTTCCGGTGTGCCGCGCTTCGACCTATTTAAGGGTAGGAGGTACGATGATGCCGTAAGCGATGACGAAAAACATGTTCTATTAACTAGAGGCTGTTCCGTCTTGGAGACCTGCTGCGGTGAAATTTGACAATTCGAAGGAGCGTGATGATGAGTGGTTGTGAACGTCACCATATCATACTTATAAATTTTACGACATATCTTACATCGTTTGTACATATCTAAGGTTATTGTTAGCGCCAGGTAACACTGAGCGCCAAATTTCTTGCCTAGATTTACAATAATAGTGATAACAAACATCGCGTGAACGGCTGTCAACTCGTACAAGCCTCTTCAGTTCAGCCGTAGACGCCCTAGTGAAGAGGCACAGTAGATAGCTCACTAAACGGATGCCTGGACTAGCGAGACCCATGATTTGGGGTATAGTATATCAAGCTGCCTCGCAAGATGGCGAAGCCGACCATCACACTTGTTAGATCGAGCCGTAACCTGTCGTCGAGTCGTCTTACCGGATTTCGACCCCAAGTTTCTTCACCAATGCCTTCTCGACTTCGTTATGAAGTATGTTAGCCTTGCGATTAGTGAGTGTACGCTCAAGACTACGGTAGTTGATGCGGTAACACATGCTCTTCCGTCCAGTCTTCGGATGCGTGAACTCGTCAAATAGCTTGACGTCCTCGACGACGTCGCCAGCCACGCTGCGCACAATCTCCATGACGTCGTTCTCGTGGAAGTCGTGCACGTTCGCTTTCGTATTGCCACCAGCCGCAGAGGTCGACTTGAGCCAGAAGGACACGTCTTTGTAGCAACCCGGGTACTTGGAGAAAGGCGCGAAGCGCTTTAACGAGTCCAGGTTGTCTGAGACACCCTTGAACTGGCTGAGGAACCGGTCGTCTTGAGACCAGAACAGCCGGATGTCGGGGATTTTGAACAATAGCATGGCGATGCGGTCGAGGCCTATGCCGAAGGCCCATCCGAGCTGGTTCGGCACACCCGCGTTGATATAGAGGTCCTGCTTCACCACGCCGGAACCCAAGACCTCGAGCCAATCACCGTCGTAATACACTTCAAGCTCCCATGATGGACTCGTAAAGGGGAAGTAAGCCTCCACCCAGCGAACCTGAAGCGGCTCGTCGACGAAGTTGGGGTCAGCCTTTCTGGCTGCTGCCTGGGCCCTCGTGAATATTTCCACTACCATAAGCTCTAGTGACCTCTTCAAATGGGCTGCGATAGCCTCGGCCTCGGCCGCGGAATGATGCCCCTCCTGTAATGGGTTCCGCTCGTGGTGGAACGGCGGATTGGGGTCCTGGACCTCGATGTTGTGTTTCGGTAGTTTTTCTATATCCGACCATATGGCGGCCGCGACGTCGCCATTGGGTACCTTGGTGCGGTCCCATGAGCGCGCCCCCTCCATTTGATGGAATATGGGGTAATGGCTGCGGTCGACTTCATCGCGCCGGTATACATCAGCGCTGATTAAGTATCCATCGCTCAGATTGGCATTGAACGTTTCAGCTTGGTGCGCGCTAGTATGCGTTCGCAGTAAAGTGTCGCAATTGACATAGTATGTGTCAGACTTCGCGCGACCGGGGTGATCTTTCGGGAAGCCTAATGAGTCGAAATTTTGGTGGGTGGTGACGACGGGGTTGAGGTCGTTGTGGTATTTGAAGGTGGGCGGTGGAAATACAGACTCGATGATCTGACGGGTAATATACACGGGATGGTCCTTTTGTAAATGTAACCGGCGTGGGACCTTGTCTATAACATTCGGCGGCGCATTGAACCATGCGTCTGTTTTATATTTCTTGCCATTGATCTCGGTGGAGGCCGATCCCGCTGGTTGTTGTGAGGCTGTTGTTGCTGCTACGGGCGACTTCGATTAGCCAAGCTGTGACTTGAGGTGCTCCATTTTTTCAATTTTCAGTTTTCAGGTCAATATACATACCCTCAGACAAGAATCTATGACCCGACCAGCAGGGCTTGCATGTCCCCAAAACAGGACCAGCTATCCTCCTAGTGCTTCTAAAAGCGATGTTGAGCCGGGACGGCCACATTGTGAGCAAGAACCCGGATAGGTAATGAGATTATCACAAACACAAGTCAATTGCTTGTCACCGCCAATCCGAAGATTTGGGTGACCCGCTCCGGCCTGTGCGTCTTCGGCTGCGTAAATGCCACTTCGGCCGCCTCGGTGCTAGAAAGACCGACTACTGCACAATGAGGTAACATGGACCCTATCTGCGACATGACCTGATTCTCGACTCTGCTCGGATACAGTCCCCAGTTTAATATTCCCGATCAGATGGGAAGCGCTTGAAAAACAATTACCGTCCGTTCGTTCGTTCTAATTCTACCCATCGTTCCCCCCAATCCTATCGTTGCAGCCGTTTGCGACCTCAATTCCTCATTAGCAGTGTCTGTTTATTTCCCAGTTGCCTTTTATTTAATGGCTAGACCTGGCTGTCACTTGTTGTTGCTGTTGAAATTCGGCTCGTTGCCCGTATACTGCTAATTTTTCATGCTGTCATACCGTCATACCGCCATACCGGAGATATCGGTTTTGTAGTCCCAACCAACACAGGTTAAGATATCAGAACGGCGCAACCAGTAGCAAGCGTCCTAATACACTTAATATAACGTTGCCATGTCACAAGCGACGATGCCGCCGACTACACCCAGCGATTCGGCGGTGGTCTCACCGCCGCTCCCAAAACCTGGTGTCAAACCGAAGTTCCAGAAGAAACAGATCACTCACAAACAGATCGCATATCCTTTCTGGTTCGGCGGCAGTGCGAGCAGTATGGCCGCCTGTGTGACGCACCCGCTTGATCTCGGTTCGTTGCGCTGGCCTAAGTTTGCTGCTTTAATTGGCTTGACTTTAACTAACTGGTTTTTCTTTTTCTTGTTGTAAAGTCAAGGTTCGACTACAACTACGCTCAGGCGATGCGCCGAAGAATATGAGTGGCACTTTTATGCACATTGTGCGAACATCTGGACCACGAGGCTTATATGACGGGCTCACGGCGTCGCTGCTACGGCAGATGACATACTCGACTGTGCGATTCGGTGTATACGAGGACCTGAAGCGTCGATTCACACCAGAAGGGCAGAAGCCGACACTACCCCTTCTCATTGGGCTGTCAGCATTCTCCGGTCTGCTCGGCGGTATCTCTGGAAATGCGGCAGATGTAGTAAACGTGCGGATGCAGCAGGAGGCGGTACAGCCGGCATCGCATAAGCGGCATTACAGAAACGGTCTGGATGGCATGTTCAAGATGGCGCGGACGGAGGGGTTGTCGAGCTGGTTCCGGGGCGTGTGGCCTAACTCAACGCGCGCCGCGCTCATGAACGCCAGCCAGCTTGCCAGCTACGACACCTTCAAGGTGATGCTGATGACGTACACGCCGCTGGGCGATACCACGATGACACACTTTGGCAGTTCTCTTCTCGCTGGCTTTGTCGCTACCACCATCTGCTCACCAGTTGATGTTATCAAGAGCCGCGTCATGAGTGCGCATACTAACAAGGGCCTCTTGACCCTCATCACCGAGATTTACGCCAAGGAGGGGGCCACTTGGATGTTTAAGGGTTGGGTACCGGCCTTCCTACGATTGGGACCGTAAGTTTTACCCCTGTCTCTCTTAATTCACATCATATCGCCTTTCTTGAGTCTCAATGAGTAGACATACGAGCGAGTTGCTAACGGCGTGTGACAGACAAACAATATGTACCTTTTTGTTCCTCGAGGCACACCGCAAAGCATATAGAAAAGTCAAGGATATCGATGAATGATGTCCCCCAAACCGCTAGACGACAACAGCGATCAACGATTCAATCAGATACCCTAGGTTTCCCTATGAATAGAACGCGACATAATGAATAGACAGAACCGCAATGAGTTGGCATACACATGCATATGTATATATACACCCGAAAGATTCGGAGGATAAAGGCGTTTAGAGTTGGCACTAGGTAGCATTCCAGGGCTGGCTGGTCTAGTGCGCAAACTTACATATTAAAGAATATTTTTTATTTATTTGGCTGGATACAGTACAGTGATCGAGACTACATTAATCAGCGCTTGATTCTCATTCGTGTTCTATTACCGGTCTGCTCATATTTGTTGGTATAATATGCGGTGTCGAGTAGCAATTGGCCATCTTTTGTGGCCAGTCTCGTAGAATGCAAATGCTCGTACCTCGTATTCAGTTTTTTTCAAACTCCCAACTCCGTGCGACGACGAGTTTTGCCTGGCAAACCCACAGACCAACATTCTTGTGTGTACATGAAGCGGCTCTTGGTATAGTACAGAGTGGCATGTAAAGACAGGGCCGCTCAGGTATCATCATCACCGTATGAAACTTCATTCCCGTGGCTGACCAGCCTCACCAGCCAGCTGTGCCCGAGTTACCATAGGGCGTAGTACCATATGCGGTAGCAGCTCCGCCCCATGCACTTGCATTGCCTGCACCAGCATATGGAGTGGTGTAACCCTGGTCTTGCCATGGTGTTGCTCCATCCATACCATCGGGGCTTCTCGGGCCATCATAATCACCGTTCATGTCGTCATTCTCGCCCAGACCATGAATGAGGCCAGCTAGTTTGCGTTGTAATTCCTTAATACCTTCCTGGATGATAGCGTCAGGCTCGATGTTTCCTACGCTCTCTACCTCGAAGTAGAATCGGCTGGGAACGGCGTCGTAGTCGAAGGGCTCGCCTTCTGCCGGTGGCTCCTCCCATTCTGCGTATTTACTCTTGGGCCTACGTTTTGCTGTTAGTATCGAGGACGGGGAAAGATAGATTATAGGAATCGAAACTCACCATTCCGTAGCCGCATCTGTCTCGTACCACAGGTCTAGATGATGTAGTTTGTTATGTGGATCATACTCAAAACCCACTGCAGAGGTTGGTGACCATTTTGCGTGCTCCTTCGCAATTCCCTTCTTCGCAATACAGGTAATCTTCAGCTCTTGACCCTTGCGTAGCTTCGCTATTAGGGAGCCTTGACCCTCGGGATCTGTGATGACGGGGTTCCCGATGTGGTTGTTGGGGCGATCGATACCAACGATGAGATCCCGTGCGTAAACTTTCATAACCTCTTCCGACGAGCACTTGGCATGGAGAGTGAGAGTGACAGTGCACTTTCCGCAGGACTGGTCGCAGTCGCAGTCACGAGTGTAGTTCAGCTGGTCGATTTCGCGCGAGTCGAGAGGGATAAGACCCAAGCGGTGGGCGATGAATTCGTCGGCTAGCACGGATGTGTTGACCTCGATTTCAACCAAATCGATGGCGATGGTAGGCACTTCGGCTTGTATGACTCGGCGCAGCGAATTTGCGAAAGAGAGATCTACGTTGCTCAGCTCGAAATCGACGTGGGTGTTATCAGCCTACAACCAGAATCGATCATTAACACGTCTCTGCAGAATGGAGTAAGCGCTACTGCTGTGCGCTGCTGTGCGAATCGCAGCAGTGGCTGCTACATCATCAACCTACAGCCGAAATCTTGACAGACGGTCCTAGGGACTCGCCGTCCATCATCATGGTATCGTACTCCATCGTCAGCGATGCGCGCTGATTAAAAGGCAAATTATTCAGAATATTAGAGTATCGGGCTTTCGATGGTATTAGAAATTAATGAGAAAGAGTGCCAAGCACGTGCGCAACCATGAAAATGGCAGGTAGAAGAGGTCAGGGTGGTTGGTAGTGATGGTGGAAAAGAAAGGGAATGCGGCTTCTTTCAAGGCTGAGGGACGCGAGAAAGTGTACCCCTGCTAAGGTATCTTCTACAGCGGCTGATGCAAGGCTACAGGCCCACAAAATAGTGCTAGAGAACTTTATCTACACCAGCCTTTCACCTTTGTTTTTATTTCCACTGCAGTGAAACCTTAAATAGGTAATCAGATCATCTAGATAGAAACCCAGAAGTCTTAATCTACCTAACTACTGATCAATAGGATGTGTAGCTACCAGTATACACAAAAGCCATGCTTTATTGATCTAAAGGCTAAAGTAATCCCCAAACCCTACCCCTGGCAGCAGGCATCCATTCTTCATATTCGTAGGCAATATTTAACAAATATCTACTCGCATAATCGTCTAGATCTGCCTATTTACTTCAAATTTCACATACACGGAGCAAAAGATGTCTTCTTCACAACGCTGGACTCGCCGAGCATAGCAATGAAAACAAGGTTCGCGTCGCCTGGAGGCAGTGTAATACCAGGGACACGGTGGAGGCGATCATGCGCAAGCACAGAGGATGCGCTTCCGGGGGTTAAAAATTAGAATAATCACGATTGAGTCCAGTAGGACTCTTTCAGAGATTAAACTGAAAAGAACAGATACTACACTTGATCTAAGCCAAAAGGCAAAGAGAGCTAAAGAAGAAAGGAAGAAACTGCCAAAGGGCGGGAGGAGAGCGAAGTTTATATACACTTCGTGGGGCGGTGTGTAGAGCGGTCAGAAATTCTGCCGTAAGTTTCTGCCTACATGTACTTGGGTGGGGCACGAGCTTGGATACTTAGGTACTTAGGTAGCTTCCGCCACATTTAACTAGCCACGGTCTACGGGCCGGTCATCATGGGCCTAAAAAATATTCGAACTTTACCCCGGTCTTAACCCAGGTATGAGCAAGAAAGCGACAAGCAGCTTATTCGCATTGACTTGCACACGCGACCCTCCTCTTGACTATTATATCTCCCGTTAATTTATATATACACCGCACATAACCAGCATAATCGATACTGTCACAATGTTCCGAAGAACGTTAATTGCATCTTCTAGAGCCATTTCCTCTAGCTCAAGGACAGTTGCGCAACGTCCTCTATTACGATCACAGCTTTCCCCTGCACCTTTAAATCTCGTATCCCCAGCGAGGACAAGATGGTACAGCGACCAGCCAGATGCTGCCACAAAGAAGGATAGCGAGGAAACAACACCAGAAGCCGAGACAAAAGAGAGCCAAGATGCCAATGCGCCGTCAAGTGTTGAGGCTGAGCTGAAGAAGAAGCTCGAGGCCAAAGAGAAAGAAGCAATTGACTGGAAGGTTCGTGTTCGCATTAACATACTGCGCTGCTGCCAAGAGACCTGAGACACTCGACTTACATTTGCCACCAACAGGATAAATACCTCCGGTCCGTGGCTGACTTCCGCAACCTCCAAGACCGTACTCAGCGGGAAGTGAAGGCTGCTCGCGACTTCGCCATCCAGCGATTTGCCAAGGACCTCGTCGAAAGCGTTGATAACCTAGACCGCGCCTTAACTATGGGCCAGGAAAAGATGAAGGTCGAGGAGGGCCAGGAGCCCAATGTAGACCTCAATAACTTCTACGAAGGTGTCAAGATGACAGAAGGCAGCATGCTCTCTACTCTGTCCAAGCATGGTCTTGATCGATTCAGTCCTGAGGGCGAGAAGTTCAACCCCAACGAGCACGAAGCTACCTTCATGACACCGATGCCGGGCAAGGAGGAAAACACAGTCTTCCACGTCCAGCAGAAGGGCTACAAGTTGAACGGAAGGGTACTTCGCGCCGCTAAGGTCGGCGTCGTCAAGAACCAATAAACTCATTACGTCATGTCGAAGAACCATGATATCCGGAGCATCAGGTGCTCCCTGTACAAAGACCAACCTGTATAACAAGCAACATGTTCAACGCTTAGATGACCTATATCCCGGGGCCTTGGCGTTGGGTATCACTGTAATGTGTATAAAAGATGCTCCTCTCACGAAAACAAAAATCCGGTCGGTAGATGTTTGATACACGACTTGAGCACGACATGGTTGACGAAGGCGATAAAGTAACGGCATGGACAGGACCTAGACGGGTACTGGGGGCGTTAGAGAGTATATGAACCTATGATCTATCTATAAGACTCGGAAGATAACGAACATACATACATAATATCAACCTGAGATGACAATTTGGGTTTGCATTAGTATAGTTGTACATAATGTTGCCTATCATATTGCTGTGAATACCCCATCCAGACTATTGCGTTGCGTAGGTGTATTGAGTGAGGCATTGTATCTGCAAGGGTGTTCATGTATTAAACAAGTAATTAGCTCCGTCAACCCAAAATGCTTTTCTATACCTACTCAGCGGTTTAGAATGTTAGCGCAATATATAGCCAGGGTATATTTGTAATTCTTATTGATTGTATTTACTTACTTAATTTGTATATAAAGATATATTTAAATAAAATTACTTTAATGGCCGCAAAATGTAATTATATTACACTAATAAATACTAAAATGGAGCTTATATAACTTATTATATTACGACTTATTATACTTTTTAATAGTTAAAGGCTATTTAATTTAATTAATACTATTAATTTAAAGGATTTAACAGTTTTTTTTTAACTAATATTATTAGTTAATAAAGCTATTTATAATGCCGCGGTTGTTAAAGCAGCTTATATTAAGCAAAAACGATTATTTAATTTTACTTATAATTAACGGCTTTAAATACGAACTTTTTATAATATAACTAAGTAGTTATATGCGGAGATCGCTTTAAAATTAAGCTGTATGCAGCGCTAAATTTAAATAGCTTATAATATACTGCTTATACTTAAAAAAACTAAAAAAAAAGGGCTAATTAATAAAAATACGCGTTAGCAAATAAAAGCTTAACTTAAAAGTAACTTTGTTAACTAATAAATACTGTAGTTTTAATACTTATTTTTAATTTTAAAAGTTAAAATATTTAGTTAATAAGTAATTAATATAGCTATATAATCCTTTAAATATAATTAAGTTATCCGCCGTTATATTATACGCTTTATAAAAAAGTATAAAAACAACCATATAATATAAGCTAAATAAGCTTTATTTAAGTAGCTTAACTTAAAGGATTAGTTATATAAAAACTACATAGTTTTTATAAACAAATATTAAAGCAAAAATAACTTTATATAAAAAACTTAAGTTATTTTATATAAAAATAAAAACTTAAAACTTATTATAGTTAAACAAAAGCAATAAGCAAAAGGCTAAATAATTTAAAGCCTTATTTACGCCGGTAAAAAAAGCCCTTAATATATTTAAAATAAAGGCTAAATTATTAACTTAAAATAATACGTTTATAAAATATTGCTTTTTATATATTAATATTATTAACGTTATTTAAATTTATTATTTTAATAAAACAAAGCGAAGCTATATACTGTTATGCTTATAAAATAAGCCTTTAAGCAGCTAAATATTTAAAAAGCATAAAAATAGCTTGCTTATAGCTCTAATATTTTGCTTATTAAAAATATATAGTTTTAAATAAAAAATTAAATAAAAATGAACTATAATATATAGTTATTTTATAGCAAAAGCTTTTATAAAGCTTTTTTTAAAGCTTAATTAATTATATTAAAAAAATTTATTAAGCTTATGCTTATAAATATGTTAGCAAAGCTACGCAAAATAATTAAACTTAGTAATAAAATAATAAAACGCGTTTAAATTTAGCTATATTTATAAATTAACTTTTTATATACGTAATATTAAATAGTATTAAGCGTAATATTAAGCGTAATATTAAATGTAATATTAAATATAATATTAAGCGTAGTGCTAAATTAAGGGGCTGTTTAAAGATTTTTTTAAATATATATTTTTTTATATAAATTATATATAAGTATACATACGTATAGAAATTAGGGGACCCTGGTAGAAACTTTGGCAAAAACCCTTGTTTTGTATTGCGCTAACATTTCAGACCGCTGAGTAGGTATATGTCGGTGGTCTTCAGGTAAATTAGCCTTTATTTCAATTGGCTTGATACTAACTAACTAATATGGCACGGTATCAATGCGCTCGAGACACGGCTTCTAATTACCTGTTGGACATGTGCCCTCTTTAAGGTTTATCATGTAAATCCGAATAAATCTCCGCCTCACCCATCACCTAGGCCTACTGATTGATTGATTGAGGGGTAGTTGGTAGACGCTCAGTGAGTGTTGTTTATGCACTGCATTCACTGAGGCTCGTTGCTTGCAGTTGGTTGGCTGCGAGTGTTTTTGAAGAAACCAACAACCCTAACCTGCATCGCATATCCCTTAACTTCTGTTCTTACGCGTATACGTAGGAGCAAGAGGACATTGTGCAACAAACAGCCTAGCACGCCTGCAATATTGCGTGTGGCTAAACTCACCAGATCTAAACAGCTCTTCATTTCCTTTACTTTACTTTCCTTGCCCAAAGACCATGTCTCTTGCTCCGGCCGTCTCAAAGGACGGCTTCTCCTTCGCGGGCGACCTTTACGTTGAGGCTAGTGGCCAGAACCGTCACCGTCGTGCCGCCATCTCGGAGCTCAAGGACCACTTCAAGTCGGGCTCTGACAAAGATCATCCAGCTCACTGGTTTGAGGCGCAGCTCATCCACTATGGTCTGCAGCCCTCCAAGACCAAATCAGTTGCGCGCATGCGCTTGTTCGATGCCGTCAACTCGGGCAAGCTCGCCGTGCCCTCGCATATCAAGAAGCTAGAGACGGATCTCAAGAAGGAGTGGACCAAGAATGAACGCGAGGCCAAGAAGGCCGTAAAGCCGGCGGGCTCGACTTCGACGGCTGCTGGCAAGAAGCGCAAAGCTGATGCCTCGAATGTCGATATGGTCATCAATGTCGGTGGTATTAACATTACCGTCTCCGCCAACAATGCATCGTCGAGCTCGTCGGCTGTCAAGAAGACGAAGACTACGACTGCGACTCCAGCTAAGGCCGCAAAAGATGACCCCAAGAAGAAAGCTTCGGCTAGTAAGGCGGTGAAAGATTCTCCCAACCCAAAGAAAACAGCTGCTTCCAAACCCGCCAAAGATGCCCCAAAGCCGAAGGCATCGACGGCGAGTAAGGCAAAGGCTACCGCATCTACACCATCAGCCTTTGCCGCACCTTCGTCATCCGCGACTACTTCTGCCACTCCTGTCAAGAAGCAGACAGCTCGTCGCGGCGGAATCTCCCAAGGACCTGGTCGAGGAAGCACTTCTTCGACCGGGCCGGCAACCGACAGACCTCCCCGCACCAAGCAAACCGCCCTACGAAGTGGTGCTTTTGTTGCCAGGGGCAGGATCCCTACTTCAAGTGCATCTGATATGAACTATGACTCTGATGAGCCTCCGCCGCCTTACAGCGAATATGATCGCGACGATGACTCCCTGGAACCTCTCGGTCTCCTAAACGGCCGCTACAACATCTCCTCCCACGAAGTCACCGGCCAATGGGGCCACGACGACCTTGATCTCGTCCTGACGCTCAGCGGGCGTGAGCTATGGGGAAAGTTCGATCTGGGTATCATCAGCGGGATCCTGCACTTTAACGAACGACCCTGGGAATCATCCCACGATCGAGTCCCCTTCACATGGCGTGGAGAAGAGACAGAGGGCCAGATCTGGTACGGCAATAACCATCATGGTTGGATCAAGTTTCTCGGCGATGGACGCATCGAGGGCGAGCTCGATTATATGAGTCTTGACTTTGGCGGCGACAGAGTCTCGGGTCAGAATACGCGGAGCGAGATTGATGCCCAAAGCATGCGACGTGAGTGGGATGGGTACAGCGAGGAGGAGTATGAGAGGCTCAATCGTGCTCGCTGGAGATAGGCTGGGATCAGTCTTCCCGTCTTCTCTGATTTGATGGTTTGGTATCTTTTGCCTTTGATGGTCTAAGGCATATTTGTGTAGAGGCGCTTGGGGACCTTCCTTTGTCTTAGATCTGTAACTGTATAATAGCTTGTCTACTTCACGAACTGAGCCGCGCGAGCCTCGTTCTTTTGTATAAGTCGGTTGGAGTACCCAATCTCAGTAATGGTGGAGGCATGTGTATTCATTGATGTATATCCTGTAAGGAGCTCTATGAATTAAGGATTGTCTACAGTGATAGAAACCTTTAAGCACCATTGGTCATCTTAAGAAGACCACTCTCCTTGACTATCTCGCTTACTCTAGCCGCACCCCTTGCGATCTGCTCGACGCTTGCCTGTCCAGTAATGTCAAAGATGGCAACGTCTGCTTGGAAGAGTTTCTTGAACCAGTTCCGCAACTCGACAGCAAGCAGCGAGTCAACCCCGTATGCGTGAAGCGGACGACTGCTGTCGATTTCTTCTGGTGCCACAGATGTGGCTTTGGCAAGCTTTTGAACTAAAGCTTCGACTAGAATGTGAGATGCCTCGTCCATCGTAGATGCCCGAACGAGCTCTCCTCTCCAGTCCCGTCCACCCGCGGCAGCGCCGCTGCCCTGCGAAGCGAGTTTCCCCGCGTCGCCGTCAGTATCATGTTGCTTCAATCCTTGCAGCAGCGGTCGTGTTAGCATCCAATCTGGAGGGTCGAATCCGGCAGCCTGAACCATGGCTGGTGTAAGCAAGCCGACAATGGGTTGAGCTTGTTGGGCCGTCTTGATGTTCGTCGCAGGGTTGCAATAACGGTCTAAGAGCGCAAGGAACTCGTCCTCGTGAACCTCTGCGATCTTCATCATCTCCTCCTTTCCACGGTCGAGCTTTGCGTTCGCGGCCCCGATGCCAATATTCCCCATCCAGCCGAGTGCGAGCGCAGTGGCAGCTTCGCCCTTGGCTATTCTGTGCGCTGCTAGAGCATCTTGGTACGTGTTCCCAGCTGCGTAATTCGATTGGCCCATAGACCCCATGATGCCCGAGACGGAAGACAGCATGATGAAGAACGTGAGGTCACGAGGGAGCTGTGCATGAAGATTCCAAGTAGTCCTCACTTTGGAGTTGATTGAAATAGACCACTGATCCCAAGACATGGTTTCAAATATGACATCCTGCCTAGAAGTTAGTTGCACTGAGTAGAAATGAAATATCCTTAAGTTGACCTACCTGAAGCACCATTGTAGCCTGTAGACAACCCTTTATCGGTGGCATGTCCGAACACTCATTCAATGCTGCCTCGAGAGACTCGGGGGAGGCAACGTCACACTTTGGCGTGCGTACATCTACGCCTGCTGTTCTCAGTTCCTCTAACAGACTCCGCGCTTCGTCTGTCCGTGGCCCAGAACGAGAAAGTAGGATGAAGTGCCTTGCCCCTTGCCGAGCCATCCATCGAGCCGCACATCGCCCTAGACCACCAAGTCCTCCAGCAATGAGATATGTTGCTGTCGGGTCAAACGAATAGGAATGCGTAGGCTTTAGCCAAGTCTGTACAAATTAGATTCTTACTTCAACATTACTGACATTGATGACGATTAAAGTACTCACAGGAACTTTATCATGGGGGTTCATTGTCAACACGGCCTTGCCGACATTCTTGCCGGACTGCATTGTTTTCAAGACCGTCTCGATGTCAGATATCGGAGATACCTGGAGCGGTGAGGCGACTTGTAGTTGGCCGCTCGTGGCCAAGTCTACAACAGACTGCAAGATGTTTCCAACCATGGATGGCCGCTGATCAGAAAGGGAGTCTACAGCAACCGCATAGAAGGTGACGTTCTTATCGAAGTGAAACATGGGCAGTTTCGAGTTGCCTTCAATGTCGGCTTTGCCCAGTTCGATAAACCGACCAAGAGGGGCGATGCAATTCCAGGATGCTTGGAGTAGGTCCCCAGCGAGCGAGTTGACAATTACGTCTACCCCTTTTCCGTTGGTTGCGTGAAAGATGTCTTGAGCGAATGCAGTATCTCTGCTGTGAAAAATATGCGTCTCGGGAATCCCGTACAAGTCTCTCATAAGTTGTCTTTTCTCCGGAGTTCCCACTGTTACATAGACTTCAGCTCCGACAGATTGTGCTATCTGTACGGCCATCTGGCCGGTTCCGCCCGCTGCAGAATGAATCAGGATAGAGTCTTCCTTTCGAAGTCGGGCAAGAGTATGGAGAGAATAGTATGCTGTTACTCCGGTAATGGGTAGAGAAGCTGCTTTTTCCACGGGAAAGTCGTCGGGGATTTTAACGGCTAGCTGATGGTGAAAGCGCATATGTGTTCTAGTGCAACCAAAGGCGACTGCGCAGACCCGATCTCCCACGTTGAGAGTATTGCAGTTTGCGCCGATCCTGGTCACTATTCCGGCGCACTCGGCGCCCACAGTATCACTACCGACCCGGCCGAGTATAACAAGCAGATCGCGGAAATTGATTCCTATAGCCTGTACTTGGATCTCGATCTCGTCTGCCCCTAGCCCGGTAGGGTATTTTGTGTCTTCCTCAAAACGAATCGATTCGAGAAGACCTGGATGAGGTACTGTCAGAGCTAGAGGCGGGCACTGGTCCAGGCACTCCTGTTTAAGTATGGTATGTATCTTCGAATGAATTTCGTGGTCCAATTGTCTCGAGTGGAATACTCTGCTAATCTCGAGCTCGCCCTCGTGTTCAACATATTCCAGCTCGCAGATATCAGATGGCCGAGTTACGGTCGCATAGATCACGTTCCATATATGCTGCACATAGACATCTGGTTTAGAATTGTGGTCGTCGAGGGTGAGCGTGATAAAAGCCGAATCAGGTTTTTCGGTCTGCAAAACTCGTGCAAGACCCCTAATCATTTGTAGCTCGGCGGATATCGCAGAACTCGTTTGAGAAGAAGTGGTCCAAATCATATTTCCAGCACGGCTCAGCAGTCCTTGTATCCTCTCAAAGGAAGATTTGTCCAAGGTAGCAAGGTATGGTTTAAGAATCTCAACTAGAAAGATTAAAGTAGAACCGGAGGTGACATCGCTCGGAATTATATCCTTAATTGACAGAGCTTGAGAGTTCAATCCCAAGTATTGCTGAAGACAACCACGAAGATCCTCTGCGACAGTTACTTGTACAGCATCTTGGGTGTCTAGAATAAGAAACACTGGAGGCAGTTGTTTGGTCGAAGTAAGAGGCGTTGTGGCTGTGGCAACCATAATACTGTGCTCGTTCGAGGCACCATCTTGATGACTTGGTGATATGGTTTCAATACCTCCGAAACCGTTAGCTTTTAAAACCGTTTCCATTTGGACTGAGGAAAAGCATGGGCCAATCTCCTCGTCTATCTCGGTCCTTATCCAGCATACGGGCATGGTGCCAAACCCAACTCCACTTCGCAATGTATCGGGATCCGCGGTATTCAACAGCAAAAGCTTCCCGAGAGGTTTCAACAGGTGTCGAATATTTCGAATCATAGTTTCGAGGTCACATGGTACGCGAATCACCGTATTCGCTACAATCAAATCATAGCTTTCAGGCTCATATCCCTGCTGAGCAATGTCTTTCCCAATGTCGAGCACTCTGTAATTAATTTTTCGGTCCAGACCAGTAGGTACTTGTCTAGCTCGCTCAAGCATTTCTTCAGAGAGATCTGTGTAATCGTAGCAGCCCAAGACTTCCTGCTTGGCACATAATGCGTCAAGAATATGGTGTACAAGCGGACCTGTACCGGACCCGACTTCGAGTATGTTAAGGTATGGGTGTTTGTGTGATAGCACGTCCAGGTAATTGATTAATTGTCCGTGACCCAGCACATTCTCATACACGATTTGGCAGTACTTCTCGGCAAGGCCATCTTGAAATGCAAGTTCCAGGGGGTCAACGAGTTCACGAATGATTGAATGCAAATTGCGTCCAATATGAATGAACAATTGACCTTCGGGATTGGCATTTTCTAGACGATTGATTAGCTGATCCATTTCGCTCGTGTCTTCAATGCGAATGACGTGGTCTCGCCGATCACATGATAGAGCCTCAGACTGGTATTCATGCACTTTACGTCTCAGCCAGGCAACATAGTTTTCCGTATGAGCATTTAGACTATGAGTAGCTGAGTCGCAAGAATCGAGATCAGCAAGAGCACGGGTGGCAAGATAGAAAAGAGCCAACTCCAAGTCTTCATAGAAAGCCGTGCGCTCGCTCCCCTTAGTGAGGTCGGCCTTTTCGAGACGAAAGAGCTTTCTCGGATCGATTATGTCGGGATCTGGCTTGTAGCTCATTTCGAAGCATAGCTGCCTCGGGTTGACAGAAAGTGACAGGTTCTCGGATCCTCCTATTGTGGTAGTTTCCACATTGGCCATCACTAATTTCAGGTTGCCAACCGCATCAAAGACGCATGTGGAAGAAGCTGTGCCTCGTAAACCCTTAAAACTTGTTTCACAAGCCGCAAAAAGGTCTTCAG
The DNA here is from genome assembly GCA_007182795.1 of Xylaria flabelliformis. Lineage (NCBI taxonomy): Eukaryota > Fungi > Ascomycota > Sordariomycetes > Xylariales > Xylariaceae > Xylaria > Xylaria flabelliformis. Next base: position 627,066 of record VFLP01000006.1, on the reverse strand, counting down.
ATTCCGGATAAGAAAGCCCAGAACTCGCGACCCAGGCACTCCGAATCCGTGTGACAGCGAATCCGTTGGCGAATACGTCCTGCGCCCCTCTTGTTAGGGCAACCCATGTGAGCTGTCCAGCAGCATCTCCCGTTACTGGGTGTGTCACATGCTCTTGACGCTTGTGCCGAGAATGATGTGGTGACCAGGTAAAGCATTGGATATTTCCCACAGCGCGATTCTTTCCGTCCCAAGCCAGGTTGTGAAGAGCTTGAAACGCTGGGCCATATGTAAGCCCATTTCCCTTGAAATTCTCGTACATATCTTCTTTTAACACCTTTTGAGTGCATGCCTTCACAGCAGCTTCATATTTTTGGCGATACATGAGCGTTTCTTTCTCCCGGACTGAGGCCTCGCGTTCACTATCATAGTTGATTTGAACACTCCCGTGGCAATTTTGGACCCAGTCTTTGTCTATATACGCATAAACGCGGAATTCGTAAGTATTGAGGTCTTTGCTGGTAAATGATTGGTCTCGCCGCATATGGAGTTGGACCTCAGTTCTGTCTCCTTCCCTGATCACTATAGGAGCAGAAAATACGGCATCGGTAAACCGGTATCCAGAGATAGATCGGCTCGTATCTGAAAGCTGCTTCAATGCTTCAACGACCATAACAAGCATACCGGTCGCAGGATAAATAACTATGCCATTGACTTTATGGTGTTCAATCCACGGCGTCTCAACAATGTTCAAAAACTTCCGCCAGCGGGGCTCAAGAGGATTCCAGTCTGGCACTGGAACTCCCAAAAGCTCCAGTTTAGGAGCTGTGCGAAGTCGACCATGCCGGCTCACGGGAGCTTCATGCCAATAGATCTTGGAATGATCAAATGGATAAGAGGGTAAGTCCACAAGCAGTTGGGATCTAATAGCAAGCGGGTGAACGATCTCGTTAGTTTTCTGAATGCTGACCGCGTGACCACGCGTGTAAAGGTTCCCAATCAACTTGAGAGTTGTATAACCCTCCGGGTTATTTCGAACTAGAATAGAGTCATATTGCACACTGGCTCCAGCCGCGTCGTGTCGCACACAGTCCATAACAATTCGACGCAGGGCAGAGTGCGGCCCAATTTCGACGACATCTCGTATGACCCCAATCTTAGGACCTCCGAGTTTGCGAGTTTGCTTTTTGCCCAGATACGGTGACAGCGTCAGCATAGCCTCCCGGAACTGCACCGGAGACACCATGTTAGCGACCCAGTAACTGCTTGTACGTAGGTTGTCAAGTTTTTGCATGTGAGTCCCTGTTAACGATGAAATCATATGAGGTCGAGAGCTTGTGTCGGTGCTGCCCTTGAGTTTACCAATTAACTGGGCGTATTCAGCGGCAATCTGTTCCATATGCGGCGAGTGATATGCAATTCCTGTGTTCAGTTTCCGTGTCCGAATGTTAAGGGAGTCCAGCAGAGACTTCATCGCGTCAATGGCGATTTCATCCCCCGAGATGGTGACATTGTAAGGGCTGTTGATACAAGCAACGCAAACCGCTCCCGCTCGATCTAATAGATTTTCATCGATGAGGTCTCTCATTTCATCTGCTGAGAGATCAACGGACATCATGGCTCCTGGCCTCTTTGTACATTGTTTCAAAACTCCCGCTGTTTTGCCCCTAAAATAGGAAACTCTGCAAGCAGAGGCCAAGTCTAGACCACCGGCGGCGTATGCTGCTGCTATTTCGCCCGAGGAGTGCCCAATAACGACTTCGGGTTTCACACCCGCATCAAGAAGCATATCGTATAAGGCAACTTGAAGAGCGGTAGTCATTGGTTGACTGAATTCCGGATCATCTATATTGACAATGGAATCCTTTTGGCAAAGTAGATTACCTACTGACCAAGTAGAACCGAGTTCGTGCAGTTGCTTATCAAAGCTATCGATTGAAGCTCTGAAGCGTGGATGTGCAAGCAGACGAAGCCCCATATTCCGATACTGTGCCCCCTGGCCCGTGAAAACGAAAGCAATGCTTGCCTCTTGGCCATCCGAGAGGATCGGCTTCGAAAGCAGGGAAGTCAAATTTTGTACTTCCTTCTCAGAACTGATCAAGGCAAATGACTTCCAAGGCATATTGCTCCTTCGAGCCAGAGTGTATGCAAAATCGTCGAGAGAAACTTTGCCCTTTTCCTCTTTTGAATTATCATGAAAATAAGATTGGTAGGCACTTGCTAATCTAGCTATGCCACCTTCATCTACCGCAGACAAGACAAGAAGTCTGCCAGCATATCCGATGTCAGAGTCCAGTCCTGACTTTAATGTCGGAGTAGTTGTTAGGCGTTCGAATCTCGAATCAGAGAGCGTTCCGTTTTCATTCGTCCGTAAACCTCTCAACTTCATATAGTTGACTGCATCATCTAGTATGGCGTGCGCGTTTGAACCTCCAAACCCGAAGGATGCAACAGACGCTCTGCGTAGCCCATCGGTCGGCCAAGGAAGGCATTGGGATGGGAACTAAGAACTTGTTAGTATTGGTAGCATTCTATTCATAACTTGAGATTTACCTTGATATTGAGGAAATCTGCGTCGATCTTCGGATTCAGACTCTTGAAATTGGCGTTTGGAGGAATGATGCCCTTTTCGAGCACCATGACGGTTTTGATAATACCAGCTATTCCGCTGCCACCTTCTAGATGCCCGATATTTGATTTCACCGCTCCTCTATAAAATGTCAGTTTCGGGATCTGCTAAAGTTTGTGGGGAAAAAATACATGTAGAGAGGATCATTCTTAGATCGGGCTGTCCGGAAGGTACGACCAATCGCGTCCGCTTCGATTGGATCTCCTATTGCTGTGCCGGTTCCTGATACGAGTTAGGCATAAAAGTTACTTCAATCGAGATGTACGGATACAAGTGTTTCGTCAACTGGACAAATCTTGGGGGCGAAGCGGTACTACTGTAACTTCACACACGCCGTGAAGAGGAAGTACGAAATAATCAATGTATACTTACCGTGAGCCTCAAAGTACCTTGTATGTGTGAAATTTAAACCAGCCTTCTCATATGTGTCTCGAATAAGCGCTGCTTGAGATTCCTTGCTCGGCTGGGTAACACCTGGTGTATGGCCGTCCTGGTTGGAACCAGTTGACCGTACGATAGCTCTGATGGGATTGCCTTGAACAATAGCATCCCGGAGGGGTTGAAGAAGAACTACACCAATCCCTTCGCCTCTCGCATATCCATTAGCGCGCTCGTCAAATGAGAAGCAACGCCCATGAGGCGACAGAAACCCCATGTTAATGAGAGTAAGAAATGGCTCAGCAGACGCCAATAATGTAGAGCCAGTTACTACTGCCTGCAAAGAATCTGATCAGGATCAAATACGTTTTCTTCAAAATATAATTCACTTACCATGGAGCAGTCCCCATTGCGTAACCCTTGACAAGCAATATCAAAGGCCATGAGACTGCTAGAGCAGGCTGAATCCAGAGTGATACTCGGTCCTAGCAAGTTATAGAACCAGCTTACGCGATTAGCAAGCATATTTGATGTGATGCCGGTAGCCGCATATTTGGGAAAATCTTCGAGGTCTCTCGTCGTGATGTCTTTGTAGTCATACGTCATACATCCGCTATAGACACCTGTCTGGGACCCAGAAACATTCTCAATAGTTAAGCCAGCTATAGATGTTAGATTCTGTGCGCTGGCAGGCGATATAGGAGCCTACCTTGTTCCAAGGCATGATAAGTAGCCTCAAGAATAATTCGTTGCTGAGGGTCCATCGCCTTTGCCTCAGTCGCACTGATCCCAAAAAAGGGAGCGTCAAATGCTCCGATATCTTCCTTGAGGAAATGTGCTCCCGGTACGGATGTCTACGTATCTTTATTAGAAGAGGGTCTGACGGTTTGCAAAGGCGCAGACTTCATATACCTGGCTGTCTTGCGCTTCGTCTTGTTCATAGAATGCATCGAGCCTCATTCGATGCTTTGGCCACTCGGTCATAACACATCTTCCTTCTTCCAAAACTTTCCAGAACCCTTCCGGTGAATCACCATCCTCAGGGTATTTCAGCGCAAAGCCGATGATGGCGATGGGCTCCAGAACATCTCCATTGACCTGCTTTCCCCGAGTACTATGTTGCTCGGCAGACGAATAGGTCATCTATTGTAGGGGATCAGCGATGAATCATCTTTGGTTGACAAGTTTCAGCCATACCTTCTCGGTTGGCGATTTTTTAGTTCTAGATGTTCTTTACTGCTAGAAAAGACGAGTATATACAGGGCTAGACGAAGTTATGGGAATTATTTCATTAAAGTGCACAGCACACGGATATAATCAGATAGAATGGACCAGCTACCTGTTATATAAGGTTGCCTAGGTAGACTCGAGCTTGATGAATACTATCAGTAACACCATATGCCATATGCATATAATAGAAGCAAACAGCTCGAAGGTAGGTAGGTAGTAGGTACTCAGGTATCATGTTGTGCTACATGAACCCAGCCCCAGTGGCCCCCACCTTCAGCGTCAATCGCCTCATCGGCATTCATGATGAAACCTATCTAAGTTCTTACAGATACCATTTCACCGGGACTCTGCCGCTGCTACATCATTGCTCTTCCTGCGATGTCGCGTTGCGAGACGTCTGACAGTCTTACAACAGTTCAGCTCGAAACACCATGACATGTTTGCATTTTGGAGTAAAAATAGGGGGAAAGGTGGTGTAACTGTGTGAATTGAGATAAGCCAAACAGTTACAATTGAAACATAGCTTTAACTCACGCGATCTATTGTTACCTATGACAGATCTTGAGATACCGATTCAGTTGCATTCACACTATTTTTTATGTTTCGCTATATAAACTTTTACTATACTTAGCAAGGTAATTACCACAGGCTTTAGCTAGGTATTAGAAAACGGTAGCGGTACTATGTCAGCCGGCAATTGTATGCAGGCTCTGGAGAGATAAACCGTCAGCACGTAGCTAAAGTAGAATGTGGGATTGGCTTTCCCGGGTGGTATACTCCTCGAAGCTAACCAGTGTAACCTTATACTGTATACACTGTGGTTTATAGTCTCAAGCAGGAAGCAATACGCACAAGCGAGGTTACACAAAGACCAGAAGGATTGCATCCACAACGGAACGATTGCTTGGCATTATAAGTGCCTAGCATACATGTATGCATTCGACTCCTTTGAAATGGTACCCAATGATGCGATGACAGCCCGTATAGTCTCCAATGGGTATCATCCCACACTAAGTACATGGTGTATGTGGCTTAAAGCAAGCTTTTCTACAACGCAACAGTGGGTAGGGCGAATACTTAGTGAGCCGATCAAGCCGGGGAGCGGGAAGGAAGCTTATCCCAGGTATTATAGACATCAATTTAAGACAGGGGTTATGGCATCAAACGAACGTGCATACTTACTTACCAATCTCGAATACGGCGTATACCGCTGCTGGTAGCCCAAATGACCACACCACCTAAGCCAAGACCTACATATCAATTACTACACAAAATTTGTTTCTTTAGCACTGAGGGCATTGTAAATGATAATTAATTTCACAACTATTGAAATCTAGTTTCACAAGCACACTAGTAGGCCCTTCGCCTCCTTCGTCGATCTTCATCTGTTTGTAGTATTCAAGTTGTCGCTCAAAAAAGGAAAGGTAAGTTGGCGGCTTAATCAACTGAACGAGATAAGTAAGATAATAGATGATGGTGGGCTCCGATCGTGATTGTCGAAGTCGAGAACATCCGTAGTCAAGGTTCATAGCCGCCCCCTAAAATTCATTAACAAGGTAGGACTTGTACTCTACGTATGAGATACGTTAGAAAGTTCCCACTCATCGCTACGGCGTTCTTCAGCCGCCGGCGAGGTGCCAAAGGTGTCCCTTGTCGGAATGCCTGATAGTGAACTTCCGTTGAGGCGGCTAAAAAACCCATTTGCTCTATTCTTCCTTGTCCACGATCTACTCCAGCTGGGATGGTCCGAAGCGGGCTTGTTGCTATCCGGAGTATCATTCGAGTTGCCCTTTTCGATTTTGGACTTCGATGCGTTGGACCCGGGCTTCAAGGTGGAAGTCAGGCTTATAAACACTCTACTTTCAGCTACCCTGTAGGCGAACTTTCGCGCGACTGGTAAACATGCAACAACGATTCCAGCGGACAGCTCAGGCAGTGTCCAAATGCCGGCGTACCAGGTGTAGTAGATAATATCGTTTTGGCGCCGTAGTACTACAGCATACGCCAATCGAACAGCCGACGACACACACGCACTACCATGATAAGCGACAACCTATTAGGAGTGTGGGGAGATTCGACTTACAAGATAGCCACGAGGAAGATAAAAGATACAATGAGTTTGTTCTTGAGCGAGGTGTTTAATCGCCAGATGAGGGTTTGTGGTAAGGCTAAAATGATAAAATCAGAAGCGGTGTTGACCGAACTTGCTGCAACGTTTAACAGCAGTGTGTCGAGGCAGTGACCTCCCTCGATCAATGGGTCCCATACTTTGGCCACCGGTGAACAGGCGAAAATCTCTACAAAAGTGCTGACAAGGTAGAATACGAAGTTGGCCACACAGATGACGATGATGGACCAAAATAACGCCCTCGGTTCCCTGTTCGGTAGGAATATCTCGATGTACTGAGCCATTATCGAGAGCTTGATGAAGAACACGCATATGCCATACATGACCGAGAGAACGTGGATGTACTAGTAGGAAAGTACCGGTTAGTCTTTGATTTCGCGCCGAATCACCATGATGATTGGCCAGTAGGGAGATACGGACGTAAAGAATTGGCGAAAGGTCTCTGAGTCGAACATCCCATTGGTGTATTCCGGGCGATAAACGCCCAGCAGCGAGGAAAATTCCGACATAGGCTACGAAAACGCCCTATCAACCATATTAGCCTCGAATCAAATCTTTAATAGCTTACAGAAAACATTACCCAACCGACGATTACAGAATCTATAAAAGTTATTGATTAGCGCGCCCGAACTCAACTTATAAATCAGGAGGACTTACAGTCTGCAATATTGAACCTGCGGACAACCGAAATTCTAGTGTATATTCGCATCATAAGCACGAGTGTGGCTACGATGAGACTAGTGATCGGTACGGCATCTGTCGCAAGCTTGAGATTGGGAGGGTTGTCAAACTGAGGCTCGACTCCTGGGGGAGGAGCCAAAGCCGGCCCGTCCAGAAGGGCTTGAAATTCTTCTGGAGTCATTGCGCTGATAGGAATCGTATACCAAGCGCTCGCTCTTCGCGACGAAGAAAACGATGCTCAATCAAATGAGCGGCTATACTGAAGTCGTCGCCTCAGATGGAGATGGCTGACGAAAGCATTCGAGAAAACGGCATGGAAAGAGGGAGTCCTTCTACCCCACTAATATTGTACTATTCACGTCCTATATCCCTTCTGTCTCTCATTTCGCTGAGCGTATTATTTCTGGACGGATATTAACTTGCCATCAATCCTCCTGTTTAACGCATAGTAGGTACAGCTGGTTAAACGTTACTAATGGGGGCTTATTTTTAGACATTTTCTCTACTCCAATATTAACGGGCCTATTCTGCCTGGCAACCAGTCAATTCAGTATGCAAGAATCCTTGTTATGTTTCGGAACCAACCATGTATCGATACCTCGCTCGCTGGCAAATAGATTTTACCATGGTTCTGCTGTGCGACATCGGGATGCGACTATGCCATGATCGGCCGTCTTGACCACCTTGTTTTTTACAGGCAAATGGTTAAGTCCTTTCGTACCTGAGTAGTCTGGCGGCAAACGACCTGTCATTTCTTGACTCATCGGTGGCTCCCAGGCCATCAGTCCCGAAATGCAATACATGTCGAGGGAAAAAGTATCTGTGAGGCAGTAGGGGCGAACAACCAAGTTGTCGTTGAATTCTCACTATTCTTTTTTACGTCTGATTCATGATGGCAGAAGCCAGTGACACCTTAAAGAATCTATCCCACTCCTCTTCGAAGGAGGGAGAACCCTCAGTGGAGGCACAGTTCGTCGAGGAAAGCGCCGGAGCCACCAGCAGAGAACACGAAAGTCGGCAGTCTTACTTGAAAGGTTTCAGGTTATATACGATAACAGCAGTGTGAGGTTCATACCTCACGATAATAATATTGAACCTTATCTCACTAAATCTCAGGCTTTCCTTGTGCCTATTCCTCACCAATATCGAGATCCCGATCGTGACGACTGCGCTAGTTAGTATCACAAACGATCTCGGTGCATTCGACAGGGCGAGTTGGGTCATATCAGCGTATTTGCTTGGTTACGTCAGTGAGTCGGAACACAACATACGTTGAGGAGCTACTCTAATCATAGTACTGCAGGTGTACTTATTATATTTTCCAAGCTTAGTGATGTTTTCGGTCGGAAACTCACGCTTCTTGCCGTGGTCCTCATCTTCGCGATATTCTCAGGTGCCTGCGGCGCGTCCCAGACCATCGAACAACTGTGAGCGTTTCGATGAACGATGCGACCGCTCACCCCCAGCTGATCATCTTAGAATCGTTTTTCGGGCCTTCCAAGGTGTTGGCGGCGCTGGCACGAACTCATTGGCAACTGTGATATTGATAGAGCTGGTACCCTCCGAGAAATACGCCAAATACACCTCCGCGGTATCCCTCGTTTACTCACTCTCTCTACTGCTCGGCCCCATCCTTGGGGGTGCTATCAGTCAATATGCGACGTGGAGATGGATCTTCCTGATCAAGTAAGTGGGAGTTCTGAGCGCTATGATGCTGGCTTGGCAACTGACAATTTTTTGTACTATAGCGTTCCATCTGCCGTGGCCGCCGCCGTCGTTCTTTTCCTAACGATACCCAATGGTTTTCCTTATCACGGTGTACCACGGCATGAGCGGCCCAACGGGGGTCACACACTATCGCGAGCATCTTTGAGACGTATAGACTATATTGGGACAACTCTACTCCTACTCTCAACACTGTCCATCGTTGCTGCGTTAGAAGAAGCAGGACTTAGATTCCCTTGGAAGTCTGCATACGTCATAACTCTCCTAATTATCGCCGGAGTTGGCTGGACTGTATTTCTGCTTTGGGAACGTCGGGTTACCCTTCATGCAAAAGTCCAAGAGCCAGTTTTCCCTTGGCGCTTTGTTCAGAGCCGGGTATGGGTTGGAATGCTCTTGTGAGTAATGAAAGTGTTTATTCTGCGATAGCCAGATACTGACTCACCGTCGGCAGGACCGTGTTTTTCCTCGGGGCGCCGTTTTTTGCCACGAACTTCCAGCTCCCTCAACGGCTGCAGATAGTCAACGGGTTGTCTCCTACTGATGCAGGTGTTCGGGTTATCCCATTTACTTTAGCTGCCCCACTGGGCTCTGTGCTGGCACCGATTGTTTGTAAGGTCGGAAAGGTACCTCCCATCTATCTGGTGATCTTCGCTGCAGTAGTGCAAGTAATCGGCTTCTCGCTCATCTCTACACTACCATATTCAAAAACACCAATTGCTGCCCAGTATGGATACGAGATTATTGCTGGTTTTGGCTGCGGTATCAATATCACGCTACTCATACTAATGACACCATTTTCCGTGCAGGCAAGAGACAAGGGTAGGCCCCATACGACGCCATCTATTTCATTCCAGACTCGCTAACTTTAATAGCTGTCGCCTTAGGTGCGATTACCCAATTCCGTGTGATGGGCGGGGCCATAGGACTTGCGATCGTCACCGCAGTATTCAACAGTCTTGTGAGAGGCCAACTAGGCGGACAGCTGTCCTCTGCTGAGCTCAATGCTCTTCTTACATCTCCAGCTACCATCACGACATTCCCTCCAGACGTTCAAGAGACAATTCGAGTCAAGTTCGCCGATGGTTATGCACTTCAAGCCAAAGTTCTCGCTGGTTTGGCTGCTGGGCAGATCCCGGCATCTCTTCTCATGTGGCAAGGGAAACAGATCATGGTGTAATTAAATATAGGCTGCATGGGAGATAATTAGTCAGAGGTTTCAGCATGAATGGTCTTTGCGGCGACTTCATATCACATTAAGACGAAGATAGAGGACGACGGTCATGCATTGCAGGTTACAAGAAGGATTGTATAATTCTTTATCAAGCGAATTTGCACATAGCTAATAAATTGGCAATCTAAATAACACAAGTATCCGGACGTTTTCCTACTTCATGAATTTAATTGCGACTAATCAATCAGCGCCCTTTCAATGGCTCTGTTGATCACATGAACGGCTTTGATAACAGCCTTAGGGTCCTTTGGCCCAGGAATTTCATGACCCCCATCATGAATGTAGTCAGATCTTAGGTCAGAACAGCATAATTTGCTTAACACCGGGCCAAAGGTGGGATACAACTGGTCGTTGGCGCCCCAGATGTGAGCCGTTGGGATTTTGATGACCTCTCCATCTGATTCGAAGTCCATTCGCCGCCTTTGTCCGCTGATAGCCCCTAATGGATCCTCAGGTGGACCGCCGCTGAAGAAGATGGCACAACGGAACACCGGGTTCAGGCGTTCTTTCTCTGGGTCCTTCTGCAGCTTATGCACCATGAGAGAGGCTGCCAAGGCCGCGCCGGAAGAGAAGGCCATCACGCCATCAAACGGCCCTTCTTCGTCTACTAGCTTTTCAAGGTCGTACAGGGCCTTTGCGACACTCTCCAGGCTTTCAGGGTCGGAATATTGGAGGAATTGTTCATTTGGGCCAGCGATCGATTCAATGCCTGTCTGTGTTAGTTGGAAACAAACATTGGTCGGGTGCCTGCATGCAGCTGAATCCTCCAACAGCAGGCTACGCTTGGCGCATTTGGAGAAGCATAAGACGGAAGATGTGGGGGATAACACGGAAACGAGGGAGTCTTACCATGTGCTGCTACAGTTGGTACAGTACCATCGATGAACTCATAGGTGTGCTGGCTGTCAAGACCATAACGTATTGCTGCTACATCGGATGTCAGTTATCCGGGTAGGACGAGCCAGATTTAGGTTTAGGCCAAGTCTTCCTGTGCAGGGAGGTATCTTGACATACCCGTCTGCATCTCGTAGATCTGCTCTCAGTGGGGAGTATTAGCTAGCTGCACGGTACTTAATATGTGTGGGGTCATGGAATAGGTACACTAGCGTCGGCAGCTGATAGCGTGCCTTAGTGTCTGCTTAGTCGTACACTAAACTAGCGTATCTAGACTTCTAGCCTAGAGTAGTCTAGTACTCTTCCCAACGGCGAAAGAATGCCCCGTAATCGATTGAGCCGCAGTGGATTAGCGGGATTAGCAGGACTCGCCGCACTAACGATGTCCCAGAGAAGGAAACAACACACTTACTCTACTGTTGGTGCCCATACCGTGAAGGCAAAGAAAACGCATGATGACGGTCGGAGGGTCGGAATGGGTGGCTTCCAAGATACAAAAAAATGATTAGGAAAGCTTGAAGGGTATCTTCTCGCCCAGGTACGTCACTGGTGTTTCCCTCTTAGGGTCTCCGTATCCGCTGATAGGTAGTCGATACAGCGCTGATATCGACGATAAAGTTCAGCATATTCGCAGCTCTGATCGCTACGATTTATAATTTTGCCATGATCCATCACTGTAACTGCAACTTTCTAAAATCAGGCTTATGGCAACAACCTTCTTGATCTACTAGATATAAATTCGTATTGGCACAAATACATGCAGAGAGAGAAAAGGAGAGAGGCAGGTGGCGCGACCATACCCTGCAAATTGACCGCATCATGCATGTGCCGTACCCCTCCATACCTACCTAAGACGGCTTACATCTCTTGTGTCACAAAGTTTTACTTCAATTACCTAAGTACTAAGCTTGTATAACTGCTGAGTAAAGTAGGTATGTTTGCTTCAACGACGCTAGCCGAAAGGTCGGACGACACGAAATTCGGGCACAAGCGTATCAGCTTCGTCGCACTCGTTAGGAACTGGTCATTACTTCGCCTAGATCCTTACACGTGTGGTTACACCGAACCTCGGTAAAACTGCACAGCCATATCTTACGTACTGTAGGTAGGTACTGCGGGGTTACCAAAGGATGAATCGTTAGAACTCTCCTTTGTTGATTCATCAGCTGTCGGGATATAACCAGATCCTGTCTTGTTGCTACCATTTCTTCCATCCAGCTATCTTCCCCAGACCTACTGCAGGAGACGAGCTAATTGACTAGGTTGATCGACCCTTTCTTGTTTCTTGTTCATTTTGGGCAGACCTTCTCCTTCTCGACTGTTCAACATGGCGTCCAAGATTATCCTTGGGCGTGGCATAGCCCTTATCACAGGAGTAATCTAACCCCTTCTCCACCTCCGTGCGCGTAATACAGAAATGCTAATCTTGATAATGAAGGCCGCAAGTGGGATTGGAAGAGAGACTGCCTTTGCATTTGCCGAAGCTGGTGTCACAGGCATCGCCTTTGCTGACATCAATGAACAAGGAGCCCAAGCTGCCGCTGAAGAGAGTAAGACCTATGCTACCAACGGTGAATATCGATGCATTGCCGTTCATGTCAACATATCCGACGAGGATAGCGTCCAGAAAATGGTAGATTCTACCGTGAAAGAATTTGGACGGATTGACTACTGTGTCAATAGTGCGGGGGTAAGTGAGCAAAGTGGTGAGATACCATGGACTTGACAGTGGCTCATTGCAAGCATAGATTGGGAATACCTCCGGTGCTGTTATGCCGAACCTCAAACTTGACTTCTTCTCGAAAATCATGGATATCAATGTTAAGGGGACAAGTAAGCAACTGTCTCTTCCTTAGCAATATCGGTCATCTGCCGATCTAAGCCGAAGTCCATTAACAGTCGAGTTACAGTGTTGTGCGATCGTGCGGTTGCTAGGGCTATGGCTCAGCAGGAACCATTGACATACACAAGCCGTAGACACGGTACCCGTAGCCTTGGCAGAGGCTCCATCGTTAATCTCGGCTCTACCAACTCCTATGTGGCAGTGCCGGGCATGATGGGATACACTACCTCAAAACACGCAGTCATTGGTGTCACAAAGTCTGCTGGTAGGTCTCATCCTCGCCGAAAGTGTAGATTGTGATCATGTTTCAGACTAACACTATCTGCCTCGCTAGCCCTAGATTGCGCTCAGTTCCATATCAGAGTGAACGCCCTTTGCCCTGCCTGGGTGGACACGCCAATGATGCAGGCTAGTCTTGCGCGAGTGCCGACCCTTGGTCAGCTCATCAAGACCGCCTCTCCGCTGCGCCGTGCCGCCATTCCCGAAGAGGTGGCTGACTGCATCGTCTTCCTGTGCAGTCCATCGGCGAGTTATATCAACGGCGCTGGGTTACTCGTCGATGCAGGTCTTTCTCTTACCGCTCATGTCCCGTGACTAGCAGGCTGGGACCGCGTGTCCCAGCGACTATAAGCATTAAGTGAGAACTAATGAGGTAACGTTGTGGCTGCGGCGTGGTTTCTGTTGCCCAATTACTGCTAGGTATTCTTTGGGACGGCTTTGTACTATTATTTCAATTTCACATCGCGTAGTCCTCATTAACGTCTCGTGGAGTGAGGACTTGAGCTAGCACAATTCCAATCCTATGCAGATGAATTAACATTACTATTATGCTGTGGCACCCAGTCTGCTCTAAACTTGCTATTTTTAAGTGTAAATACGATTTAATTCTAGGCTGCAACTACTTACCAGTGGACACAATAAAGGATAAAGGCAGTCTGCAACGTGTCCCATACTGTACAAGTAAGTAGATGTGAGTGCAGGTGGGGAAAGCGATTGATGGGTAGCATAGCCGATAGGGCTGGTTGCCTAGCAGCTAGGTACCTATATACAGAGTCAGTATAGATCGTGCCTAATGCTACCTACATGTTCCTTCCCCTTTGACATATGAAGCGCCTTGTTAGGTACTAGTCAAGGTGTGCCAGTCTCTCACCTTTCCCTCCAGCTTACATACGTGGCGTAGCGGGGAACACGAGGACCCAAGCTTTAAACATGTATAAGTGCCGAGTTGTGCGTAGCCACAAGGCAACGTCGGGCGGAGGATCATGCATGGCGTAAAAAACCGATAATACGGATGGTAGCAGAGAAGGATTTTCTTTTGGAAGAATCACATGCCAGGCTGCATGATGTACGTACAAGTACCCCTTACCAATTGATACCTACCTTAGGTACCTTTACTTACTTGTTACCCTACTTACATGATGCAATGCAATGCAATATTGATTGATGGGTTACTCGAGGCAATGATCCGCGAATATTAGCTGTGATGGGTTTGTTTCACTGGAGAGCAGGTTTAGATAGCTATCCAGTTTTTGCCTACTTGTGTGTAGTAATATTGGTTCCCGATAGCCTGTAATTTGATAGGTACGCAAGCATTCACTCTTTTGCCACGCAATTAATATCAGTTGTTGTGTAATTCCGCTAACGAGGTATGCAACCTTTTTAATATGTATGGCTAACAACTTACACAAGCCAAATGCAAACGGCCTAATAAAGTCACACTAGCCACATATCCAGTGAGTCTATCATCATCTGTAAACACTACGCGAAATAGGGGTAATGAGCTACTGGTGTGTCGCATTGAGAGAAATTGTGCCCGATCAACGACGAATTCGTTGATGCCGTCAATAATACAACAGACACGGAATGTAGTGGTCTTGGCCGCAATTAGGACGGGATCCTCTGGATGTTTTTTTGTGAAAGGCAGGTTTTCAAGTAGTGTTGAAGTATGAATTAAATTGTCATCCGGAATCTGTTTGATTGTATACCATGAGAATGTACGAAAAGAAGACGTGAAGTTCTTGTTGGTTGTGGGTATCAACTCAAAGAAAGACGTCAGCTTAGCCTGTTAAATTTAGTTCTTCCTCAATGAATTTGGCAAGCCACCATTCGGTCTATAATATGTACACAAATTTCGATGCTTATAAGCAACTGGCAACGAGCCTCCGAGATCTTTCTATCCTCCTAACTTTGAAAGCATTCTTAGCTATGTAAAGTGAAATGACAATATAAGACCGAAACAAGACAATTGGAAGCTATTCACCATCCTTAGGATTAAATATACAGATTATATTCGCATGGGGGCTAGAGCATCGTTGTTACACGAGCCGAGGGACTGGGACCTGCTTATCATGTATGTAACCATACAAGCGGGAGACTCTATGCAAGCCTCCAGCCAGTGGTTGAATCATGGATTACTTGATCAACATTTACGTGAGCAATGGTGTAAGATACGAGATTACTATTTGGGAGCGAGACTATTCAGACAGACGTGCGAGTTGTAGACCTCTTGCCTGGCCGTAAAGGGGGGATTGGACCTTCATAACCTTCTTAATGCCCTAGAAGATTATTGTAATATGAGTCTTTTCCTAAGTCCCTGATCACTCATAACAATCATTAGAATTTATCAGTCGCCGATTTGACCGATATATTGTTAAGTTATTTGACATCTTGTAAGTCATCAGGTGCCTTAACTCAAGGAAATATCGATGCAAGTTTTCAACAATCCCCTCTGTACGGCAGCGAGTGCCATCAATGACGATTTCGCGTTCTCGAGCTACTCGCGATGCTTTGTTCTCCACTGAGACTGGCTGTGAGAGTTGGAAATAAATCAAAGAGGCTCGGCATAAGCTCTCACCATGATATTGGTGTGCACTCTTCGACCATGTCAGTAATAGGTTTTCTGTTCTTCCCTGGCCCGTGCCGGGATCTCTGGTATGAGGTGAGGTATGCTGAACTCTGCTGTTGCGTGAAAAGCTTATGCTCCTTCGTGTGCTAATCTTTAACTAGATATATACATATCCTTTGGTCTAGGGATGGTAATGGATGATGAAATAGCCCGAATGGAGTTACCTGTCTTCAGGTGCTATACTGACTTATACGCACTAAGGCTAGTAGATATCACTCAATTAGATATCTTGATCAAATAGATATCAGTTCGATTAAGTTAAATGAATAAAAAACAACGAAGACAAAGGTGCATAGATAAGTATGGTGCAGGTGGATGAGCACTCCCTTACAATTGTACATGGATAATAGCCCCTTATTGGCTCACTTTTGAAATCTATCAACCGTACTGCTTTAGTGATGATATATGTAATCATAGCCCCCTCACTTAAAGTTTAGATCCTCTAAGTCATTGGACAATCTGACTGATACGCTGTGCGCTTCCTGTTTTAAAACGAACTTTTCTTCTAGGACACGAATTGCTGGAGTTCAACTTGAGATAACACCTTCCCTTTTATTTATTGTCCGTGCGCTTAGAACTGTTAGTATATAAGCGTGCGTTGCACTAAAAACACTAACAACACTTTAAATTAGCGCAATTTGCGTAAAATACTAAGGGGCCTGCTTTTTTGTAAAAGTTTTTATAATAGTAAAGCTTTTTATATTATAACGTAAGCTTGTTATATTAAACCTTTAATATACTAAATAAATAAAGCTTTTTACTTTGTTTATAAATAACTTATAGCGTAAAAAGGTTAAAATTAGTAGTACGTTTATATTATTAAGAATAGCTATAAAGAAAAACGTTAAAAAGATTAAGTTTTTGCTATAAGGATTAATTATAAGTTATTTTATTAAAGCAGAACGTAACGCTAAAATATAAAAAAAAGTTTTTATAAGTTTTGCTTTAATATTAAATAGCTTTATTAAGTTATTTAATAAGTTAAAATAAAGCTTTTAATAAAAACTAGCTAAAGAATTAATAAATAAAGTTAAACAGTACTTTAATATAATAGTTTTTATTAAGTTTAAAAAAATAATAATAGCTTATTTTTACCTATAGTTTATTTATTTAATAAGTAGTAAGGTTTATATTAACAGTAACGTTTTATTTAAACAACTTATTTAATTAATAACTTTGTTAATAACGCTAGTTAGCTTAATTAAAAATTTTAACATTTATATAGCTAAAGCTTAAAGAGCTGTATACTTTTTAGTACTAAAATAAAAAATAAGCAAACTTGCTAAAAATAGTATTGTTTACATATTTTTTAAGGTATGTTTTATAGCTATTAATACGGAAAATTTAAAAATTTTCGTACAGGTAATAAAAAATAAGCTTATATATTATGCAAACTTTTTTATAGCTAAAGTAGTTTTAGTACAAAAGTTAAAAAAACTTATAATAAAAGCAAAAAATATTTTAAACTTATAAATAATAAAAACTAAATAAGCTATTAAAACTATAAGCCTTAAAATATGTAATAAATTTATAGTATTAATAAAATAAGCGGTTATTATAAGAACTTTAAACGTAAATAAAATTAAACTATTAAAAACTTAGGTTATTTATATTGTTAAAAACGTTTTAATATTTTTTTTAAACTATATAAACTTAAAAATGTTTAATAATATTATACTAAATTAAGTAAAAAAAAAAACAAAAGTTTAAATAAGTTTTATTTTAATAAACGTATATTTATTTAAACGTAAATTTAACTTGTATATAAAGAAAATAACTTAAGTAGTTTTTTTTAAATATTTAGTAAGGAGCTTTAAGCTATTTTTAACTAGTTTTTTTGCTAAAAAAGCAAACAAAAAGCTAATTATTTAAAAATATAGCTTTTAAGGCCTTAAGTACTAAAGCTTTTATATTATAAAACATTATAACTAGGCTAATTAATATAAGACTTATAAAAAACGTATAAATAAATATAAACCTAGCTTTTATAAAAACGCTTTTAAGTACGTAAACTACTATAAACTATATTTAGTAAATTATAAGAACTGCTTAGCTAAACTTAAATAAGTTAACGGTTAAATATTAGCCCTTATAAAAGCTAAACTATAAGCGGTTAAAAAAGTTAGGGGTAAAAAATATAAAAAAATAAACTAGCTTTTGTTTATAGCTAAAGAAATTTTTGCTTTTAATTTAAACGGAAACAATAAAATAGCTATAAAAGCTAAAATAGCGCAAGCAGTAAGAATAAAGCAAGCGTAAACAATAAAGCGAGCATTTCGGGGACGTAAAAAAATAGCTTTTAAAGATATAAGCTCTTTTTTAATAATTAAGCTTTTAAAGTAATTTATATAATAAGATTTATTTACCGAAAATAGCAGAACAGGGGAAAAAATAAAAAAAGTAAAAAAAATAATAATATTAAACATAATAAAAACTAACTTTTTATAGGACAGCTTAAAAGAACTTTTTATTTTAAAGGCTAATAAAGCAAAAAAGTTATAACTGCTTTTTTGTTAAAGTAAAACATTAAACGCTTAAATAACTAATAAAATTATTAAAATAATTATAACCCCGTTTTTAAATATGCTTAATAAGCAGTAATAGCAGAACAAAAAAGCGGTATTATTATAAGCTTAAATTATTAAAAGCTTTATAAGTTATTATATATAACGTATAAAAAGCTTAACTAGTATATATTATTTTTTTATAACAATATTAAAAAAACGATATAAACGTAGCTTTAGTTTAAAAGCTATAAATAAAGACGTTTAAAAATATAATAACATAAAGCTACTTAAGCTTTATTTTATATATACTACTAAATTTTTAAAACTATAAAAAGAACAGGCTGTAAGTTATAACCTATATAAAGTTAAAAGCAAAACTTATTATAATATTTTATAAACTTATTTAGTTTTAAGATTTGCTTTAAGTAAACATAAACAAATATTTTATTTTTAACTATTATAAAGTATTAAATATACTAGAAATGCTAGATTATATTTACGTACTAAAATTACTTACGAACTATTTAATAGCTAGAAATGTTAACGTAAAACATTTAAACTAAAAACTGAGGATTACTTTAAAAGATAAAAGCTATTAACTTTTATTTTAGTTGTTTAAAATAAAAATAAACTATATTAAAGAATTTAAAAAACTAATATATAAAAACAGTTATATAATTAACTTACTTTTTTTAAACATGCTATTTTTAAAGGTTTATTTAAATAAAGAATATATATTAAAGTTAAATTATTACTTAATAAAAATAACTTATTTAAACAAAAAGTATAAGCTTACTTTAAACTAAAAAAAATAAAAAGTAAAAAAGGATAACTTAAGAAAGTTAGTTAATATAATAAAAGTAATAACTAATATTTTACTGGATATTATAACTAGTACTAACTTAAAAAAGCTAAAAGTAGTAGCAGAAAGATTAATAACGTTATTAATAAACGTGGTTAAAGCAATAAGTAAACATTATAAGGTTAAAAGAAAGTTGGCCCTTTAATAAACTAAAGAGTATAAGGTTGCTTATAACACTTAAAGGAAAGCCGAAAATAAAAGAATAGCAAACGAATAAAATAGGAATAATCCTATTAAAAAGCGTTAAAAATTTCTATTAATAGTTAAAAAAGCAAAAAAAAACTATTAAAAAACCAGGATTAACAAAGTTAAATTAAACAAAAACTTATATATATTAATTAGCTAGTATAAATTTAAGGTTAAACTATAAGCCTTTTTACTTAAAGACTTAAAAATAGAGCTATTAATTAAACTAGGACTAAAAAAAGCGCAACTATTATATAATAACATTTTATAAAAATTTAACATAAATAATAATCTAACAAAAAACTTATTTTTTATTATAAAATAACTGCTATAAAATATTAACGTTATTTTAAAAAAAACATACTGTTTTATATATGGGGTTTTTTTAACTTTACTTAAAAAAAACGGTATTATAGCGCGGATATTAAAAGCATGCTAAGTTTATATAAAAAATTACGCTAAAACCTTAAAAGAAAGAATTTTAAAAATAAGCTACTTTTTAAAAGTTTAAAAAATAGCCTAGGTTATAATAATATTAAAAGTTAAAAAAACAAATTTTTCTTTTTATAAATTGTTTAAGTTTATTATGTTATTTTTTTATATAAGCAAAAAATATAAAAAATTAGTTATAAAATAAATAACATAAATAGGATTATAAGCAAAAATTTTTAGCTTATAATATGTAGGAGCTTTATTTATAAGGTTAATAATAAACTTAATTATTAATTTTACTTATAAAATTAAAATAATATTAGCAGTAAAAAAAAAGGCAACTTTAGTTATATTAAACGTTTAAGGGGCATTTAACGCTTTATTATATAAAAAGCTTTTTATAAAGATAACATTATAAGGCTAGCTAAAAATAGTATTAAAATTTATAAGTAACTTTTTTATAAATAAAAGTATACAAATAAAGCTTAAAAAAGTTATAATAAAAATATAGTTATAAAAATATAAAACTTTATAAAGCTTTTTATTTTTGCTAATATTTTATATATTATATATAATAAAAATAGTTAGCAAAAACTTTAATAAGTAAAAATATGTAAATAATATAGCAATTTTTAAAGTAGCAAACATGTTTAAAAAAAGCGTAAAACTAGCTTAAATAAAAGTAGAAAAAGTATTAACTTATAAAAATAACAACAAAATTTCTTTTACTTTAAAAAAAATAAAAGTAATATATTTTATAAAAAGGAGAGAAAAAAACAACCTTAAAATTATTACATTAATTAGTATAATTAAACTAACCTTAATTTTTAATTTTAAAAATGCGGACTTATAAGTTTAATAAGTTTTATGCTATTTAAAGCTAATATTTAAGTAGCTAAAGGTTTAATTTAATAAAAAACTAAGCTTTAAGCGCTACATTAAAAAAAAAGCTGCAATTATAATAAAAATATTTAATTATATAAAAGCTTTAGCTATTATTAGCTAAAGTTTGCTAGCAGCATTGTTATATAAAGCGGTTAAAATAATAATTTTGCTTTTATTATTATATAAATATAAAGTATAATATAAAAAAAAATTAAAGCTAATAAAATATATAGTTTTAAAAAAACTTAGCAAGATTAACATATAATTAAAAGGTTATATTAAATTAATATAATAAGCTTTAATAAAAGCGGCTTAAAAAGTATTGCTAGTTTAAAAAATATAGCTTAATATAACATTATTTATTAATAGCAAGCTTTTTATGGCTTAATTAGCTTTTAATAAAGCAAGACTGCGCTTTTTATATAAAATTTATATAGTAGTAAAAGGTTATTTATTAACTGTAAAAATAACCGCAAAAACAATTAGCTAAAAAAAACAAGCAAAGCAAAAATAAAAGTTAAAATTAAGTATATAGCTAGCTGCAATATTTTTACTAGCAATTAATAAACTAATATTATACTTATTTAAATATCCGAAAGGATTATTAAAAAACTTTATTAAAAGCGTTTTAAAAAAAGTAGCTTTAACTAAATTTAAAAAATAGTTTAATAATAAGTTAATGTTTAATATTATAATTTTTTTAAATAGGTTTAAAGTTAAAAGTAGTAGACTAAGATATAAATATATAGTTTATAAAGAACTAAAAAAAGTAGTAAAAAAAAAAAGAGCTATAAACTTAATAAAAAACGTTTTTAACGTAAAAAAAATAAAAGCTTTTAAAAATATTTAAAAAGCTACAGAAATGTTTTTAATATATAAAATTATAATATGCCTTAATAATATTATAAAAATATAAAGCTTTTAAAAAAATATATTTATTACTTTTTAAAATATGTTTATATAAATTTACAAACTAATAAATTAATATAATATTAAACTTAAATAATATTTAAAGTATATAAATATATAAAAAAACAAAAAAGCAAATATGCTAGCAAAAAAAGCTATAATAAATAATAAAACTAATTTAAAGTTTATATAGCTTATTATTTTAAGCATTAAAATATTAATAAAGCTATAAATTAAAAAAAATATTAAAGCTTAATAAATAAATAATTTATTAATAAAAAATAAAAAAAGTAAAAATATAAAAATAATTTAGCTTATTAAACATTAGTTTATAAGTATTTAGTATAACTTAAAGCATTATTTAATTATGCTATATTTGCTACAAAAAGTATTAAACAAATTTTTGGCTTATTTAATAAAGCATAAAGACTATAACTGGTATTACTAGAAATTTAACTATAAAAAATTAAAACTATATTGCTTATATATAAGCATAAATTTATAATAAAACTACTGCTTAAAAACTTATATATATTTAATATATTACTTAAGCTTAAAAAAAAATAAAGCAAACTAGTTATGCTTTTTAAAACTAAAACTTATGTTTAATAATAAAAAATAAAAAAATAATAGTTAGCTAATAAAATTTTATTAATTAAAATTAATTATTTTATAAAACTATAAATTTTATTTAATATAGCTGTTATAAAACCTTTTAAACTTTTAAAAGTTTTATAAAATAATAAGATATTTTATAAAAATTTGCGTTTTTTTTATAGTTTAATAAAAGTGCTGCTTATAAAATAAAGCTTAAAAAAAAAAAAAAAAAACAAAAAAAAAGTCGGAAAAAAAGTTAAAAATAGTTTAACTATTTTTTTTAATAAATAGTATAACTATAATATAACTTACCTTAAAAAAACTTACTTAAAAAAAAAAAAAAGGAAACTATTTATTACTGCTTATAAGTTAATAAATAAATAGCTTTTTAAAGTTATTTTAAAGTTTAAGTTGCTAATAGTATTTTTTAAACTAATTTTATGCGCGCTTTTTTTTTTTTAAATAAATAATGCTAAATTAAAATAAAGTTTACTAAAGTTAAAAAACGGATTAAATAATTAAATCGCTTTAAAATATTGCAACTTAGAACAAGTATAACAAAACTACTTTAAGCTTACTTTTAAATTATTTTTTAAGCATTTAAATAAAACAACTTATTATAAAAAATAATTATTTTTATATAGCAAATTATTTTTAATAATAAAAGTATTAAAAATACTTATAATAACTTATTTATACTTATTAAAAATATAATTTATTATAAGTATTAATAAAGCTATAATATTAATAAATTTAAACTTTATTTTTTTTTAAATATATTTAAGTTAAGCTAAATGCTTAAACTTTTTTTTAAAAAAAATAAAGTTTAAAGTTATTAAAGCAGCTTATTATTTAACAAACAAACTACTTTTTAAATTTTATAATTTACATCTTATATTTTATATTTTATAACTTATATTTTTTTGCAGAAAAAATTACTAACTTTTCTTTATAATACCTTTTTTATAATTTTTTTCTGTTTTTTTTTATATATATTTACTTTTACTTATAAGCACTTATATTTTGTTTTTTTTTATATTTAGCGTTATAATAAAAAAAAAAGCAGTTTAAAAGCATTTTTTAAGTTTATTTTTTAATTATATTAATAATTACTTTTAAATTTTAACTTACAAAGTAGCTTATAGCTATAAATAAAAAAAGTTTTTATTAATATAATTCTGCTTAATTAACGCAAATATAAAATATATAAACAAAAAGGAAAAAAAAAAAGCGTACATAAACAAATAGCCCTTAAAAGCTGCTTTTTTTCCAAATTATTAAAAGGAAATATATTAAAACTAAACTAAAAAAAACAAACAAAATGTATAAAGCACAATAGTCCTAAAAAAAGTAAATACAGAGTTATAATTTAACGCGCTTATAAAAATAAAAAAATAGGATTTATACTACAAATGTACTAAATAATGTATATAGTGGATAGCTTAACTACGTTTTAATGCCCGTGAAAAAGCTTAGGACCCTGCTACACAGGGTACCCCTATAACGTTAAACACTATCAATCAATCAATCAACTTGAGATATCGTGCAGCAATAAAGCTAGTGATAAGTTCTTCCAAATAGAAGTGCTACTTTGACTTCTCCTAAAAACCATTAATATAATACGCTACTGAAGATTGTAAGGGCGAAATATAGAGTAGTCCATCCCCATCTGACCTCAATGTAAACTTTGCTTAAGAAATCATCGCCTACGACTTGGGGTAATATAAGCGCCACTGTGGCAAATACAGAGAGGTAGTACATGCCATCTCATATGAAACAACACGCGCTTGGTATTACAGTTAACAGTTAAAACAACTTGATTATTGGATAGATTGATGTTGGCAAAATCGCGTGCGAGTATCTCAAACATTGCCTAGGTGGGAAACCAAACTGCCAATTACTACTCTGCACATGTTGATATTATCAAGTTTTGCCCCGTGACAGGCACGATCACCTACCTATCTACAAGCACCTCTACAGAAGCATCTAAACATACGAATTACTCCGTAGTATCAATATTAATTGCACTTTGCATTGCAGAAATTCGATCTATGACCACGTACCACCAGCAATCCCCCGCCGATACTGTCGAACTATCTGAGGAACATGATACTTCCACTACATTGCCCCCAGGTACCCCTAATAACGAATTGACCACGTATGAAGGGTTTCGCATTATTGAAGTTTAGCAACCTGAGGATGAGAATGAGAATGAGAATGAGAATAACAGAGAGTTCGCCTATGATAACCTGCTTATGTTTCTCATGTCTGAGAACAACAAAGACATGAAATCTGAGCACCACCACCAACAGTAACGAGTGAATTCGTGGGGATGAGAGATCTCTTCGTGTGTTCTGAGTCTTGCAAGTTTCTCATAGGTGCTGCCAACCTCCTTTAGAAAAACCGCATCAAGACGTTATTCGCTTCTCTTGCAGCGGCCGTTGTTGTTTTGTCTTTACTTGTTAGAAAAACGAAGACCAATTGCATAAAAAGGTTAATATGTTCACACCACGATACCAACCAAACGGCACTATTCAATATCACATGAATTTATGATCCAAGTAAGAACTCTTATGCTCTCACTTATTTTAGAGAAGGTTAGTTTCCTAGCTCATTTTTTATTAGCAGCATACAGAAAAGGCATAAAGATTCACAGCTGCGTACCATTCACAACTCACTGAATTGATTAAACCTAATTAAGCCGAATACTGACTTTCGTACGTCCGTTCACGACCAATGAGGAACTTGTCAATCGTGGGAATTTATGTTCTCTTACAAGTAAGCTTTTCTCGATGTTTTATTCTAAACCTGAGACCTTACTATGGAAATCTCGGTAAGCAGCGAACATGAGTACTGCAAAACTTTGTGCCTCGGGGCTCTTCGTCCCAGGCGTCCTGTCGTTCCAATTCAAGGGATTAATCACCGGGCTCAACAAGCCGTCTTCATTAATCCTCTTCACCACCTCCTTCCTCTTCCCGTCAGCCCATGCCACGTACTTCGCCCCAAAAACCTCCGGCTCCAGTTTCGCCATACGGTACGTCGTCGCAGTCAGCAGCGTCGTGCCGCTCAGCTCTCCGAACCAAGTCGTATCGTTGAGGTAATTCCGCAGCAGTGGCTCTTTGGGTTCCGCGTTGTCAAGCACAATGGCGGCGTCCAGGATATGGCGTATAGCGGCCGTGAGACCGCCTAGATCGGACGCGAGCGCGCTCGCCCAAGGTGACTTCTTCGCCGTCGCGAGAACGCGCGCCATACCCGCGGCAGCCCACGCATTGCCCGTGCTCCAAATCCCGAGGTCCTGGCTTTGGGGCCCGATAATGTGATGCCAGAGCCCTGCCGCGTTGGCGCCTTGAGGCGCCACGAGCACGTCACGGTACAGGAGACATTGCTCGATGGCGAAACGCAACAGGGTCTGGTTCGCGTCTTGAATGGCCCAGTAGGCCAGCGCGGGAGGGGCCATGTAAACGAAATCAGCCCAGAGCTCGGCGACGTCTTCGCGGTGGCTTATGGCACCATTGGGCCAACGGGGCACGGCGGTGAGGAGGTGTTGGACTTGGCGGTCGGCTGCCGAGAGGAAGGCCGATTGGGTTTGGCCGATGAGGATGGCGGACACAGTTAGGGATGCCGGGTCTCCTGCGGCGCCTAGCGATCGTTACGAAACATCGTCAGTTCAGGATCGCGTGTCACTCGACCCAGTGGATCAGCGTGTTTTACGTACCATCACCGTCGACTAGAGTTGTCGAATTTGTCCAGATATGCGGCTGGGCGTACGAAAGCGACTCAACCTGGCCGACCTGCACGACGGGAATCTTGCCATCTGAGAAGGGTGATGCGCCGAACACAGACAATTCCGGGTTGTACCATTCCAGCAATGCCTCGGAGAATGTACCAAACTCCCAGCTGTGCGCGGCCAGGAGACGGCCTTGCGAGATCACTTTAGATATAACTTCAAGCGACATGGTCGAAGTGTGCAAGTTGAGATGGCCGAGCTGGACATCTCACAAGCAGGTATTCGGATTCATACTTATACGAACGCTGACCTCCAGCCTTCATAATTTTTAAGTAAGCTGGGGTACAGCTTATCCAAGAACTATCTAACCTAGTTGATGATCACATATTGTACCAGGGTGAGGGTGATCTGCTAGTTAGCGCCAGCATGAATCTATCATGACCAACTCTTTGGAGGTAAGCACACGCCAACATTGTAACATGGGGGCGAGAGAGAGCGCTAGCCTATTTCGCACAGAAAAGGGCTGAAATCATGACACCATTGGCAGCAACTACTAATTCGTACTGAAGCCGGAGCTCGATAGGCTAATAGAAAATCATCACGATGTTCCTAGCTATATGAATTTATTGTTGCGGTGTGATCATAAAATACGGTGTAGGCGCAGCCGTAATCGTTAGACTCAACCATCGCCCCTAAAACAGCCGGCCCCTGTTCTTCACGCTACATAGAGATCGAATATTGATTCATAACACTTAGGTAGCTTTGTGAAACATGTTACCACACTTGCAGCGAATGTCTAGAAATGGCCAAGATCATGATATTAGAGGCAAGGCGTTGTGACTCTTTGATAATAACTGAGAGAACCGAGCTTGAGACTCATCTGCCAAGGCATCAGCTTACTATGTGATGAGTAGCACTTGAGCCTGATTCATATGTGAGAATTCCACGGTAGACCGTTTCTCTGACCCAAGTACTAATTGAGTATGTAGTTACAAGCGTTGATTTCTTATCCTCTCTCTAAATCCACAACAACAAACAATTCGCTTTTCTCTGAAGCTCAGATGACGAGGTAGACGACAAGAGTAGACACCGGTGTACTCCCAGCAACCACAGTCTATGAGACCTCATCCACTGTTAAGGGTTCCGTTCAGATAAAGAACCATATAATACAAGGGGCCGACCATTCATCGGTCTAGGCAGAGTCGTCTCGCATCCATCCGAGAAAAACAATCATCAACACATTTTCGCACCCATGAGAATCGGCCAAATGATGGCCGTACACACAATGCCAGTATCAAAGAAACCCCAGCGGTTAAGTGAATATCCTCTCCAGAGGGC